>CAWUFW010000281.1:1800000-2210000 GCA_963921515.1 Calotriton arnoldi
ACCCCACATGTAGCTGTAGTAGCTTCGCCCGTGACCTGCCGACTATGGATATATCCCCGTCAGGTAAACACCTCTCGTTTCTCAGCCCGCTAATCCCTGAGCCCTCCTGCCGCTTCCGAATCCCGCATCGGAGCCGATGACTTTAATCCGGCTGACTCTGAGAGGGACTGCCTACACTGGGTCTCAGCTAGACAGCCCTCCTCCCGAGTGCGGTTGATATTTACTGAGCGCACGCTCCCGGCGCCTCAAATACCGCTCTCCTCTGGCAGGCGGAGCACCCGTAGAGTTAGCCCCCGCATCTGCTCGACTCCACGCTAATAATCCCTAATTACAAATTAAATTCAAACTACCCAGGCCCCCCACCCCGGTCGCTGAAAGAGCCGTCGTGACGCTTGCGCCTGACGTGGCAATTGGCCCGTCTTCGCTCTCCTGCCGAAAAGTATCACCCTCCATCCCGCCTATAAGTTGCACACACATGTTTAAAATGGCCGCTCTGTTCTGCTGATAGGCTCCTGAATGCTACTGTAAGATCACGCCCGGCGCATCATTTGCCCTGATCTCGCCCGCCTTAGAATGTTCCACTCTCCCTGGCTCCCCTTATTACTGCCCTTAGGCCTGCCCTCGCTCCTCTCAGAAAAGCGCACTCTCCCTGACTCCCTCTAACAGTATTACGAATTGCCACTACCCCTACCCTCTCCCACACTCTATGGTTTTTGGCATACTAATTAGAAAGGCGCATCCCTTCGGCCCTCCCTATAACCCACACCTTAACACCCTATCCTGCAAGACCTATACCCCTCACCTTAACACGTTATCTTGCAAAATTCAACACCACTGATGGTCATTCACTGGTAACCTTTTTACTCCCACCTCTCTATTAATACTAGTCAACATAACCCACCCCAGCATGCCCCCTTCCGCTCAGTTCAGATTGGATGCCAGACTCCAGAAACTAGGTATTAATAGTCATACAATTAATTACCCGACCAACCTCTCCAAAAACGCGACTAAGTCTCTAAAACATAGACTACTCAAAGCCAACCCAGAAACCCTTATCTCTGACCCCTACTCTGTCAAAAAAAAAAAGGAGCGACTACTAGTGACCTGTTCTTTCACACTAAAAGAAGAGCTCAGTGGAGGATAGCGCTCCACTCTTTACTCAGAATCGCCTCGGCTAAGAAATTTCCCCACGGTATTAGATTACTGGCGATATCCTCACCCACTTTTAGAGCAAACGCCACCATCTCCATCTATAACAATGGGATCATACTCATTCAGGCCACAGATCGCAACCTGGCCATCTTTGACGAAAAATTCAACTTCATTAAGAAATCGCTGGACCATAACGAAGCACCTACTCACCCGTTGAACGACCTTCCACTAACTCCAACCCAGGGTCAACTTGAACCCTCTCTATTGTCCCACAACCACCGGTCAAATGCCCCTCCTACCTCGAACAACTTGCTTAAAGCACCAACCCCCCCTCACCTAGGCTCCTCATACTCATCCACAGGGCCTCGACCACCCATAATTCCCCTACTCCCCTCCCGCCTGGCTGATGAGTCTGCTATCCCTAGCCCGGATCAACTCTCCCATACCTCCCACTCTCCCCTCCCTCCGAACGATCTCCTGCCTAACTGCCGTTCCCCACTACTTCTTGGCCCACTCTCCACCTGGACTGCAACGCCCACTAACCCCCCCTCTAGCCCCCAATCTCCTTGTTCTCCTCTCCATCTGAGACGGAAATCCTCCTCAGAGGATTTCTCCCCTCCCCCTCTGCCCCTCTCTGTGAACTCACCTACGTCCACCACAGTGAACAGCACTCCTCCTCCCATCCGGCTGCTAAGCTCCAAGATATAAACCAGGAACTTCTCAAGCTCAAAACTGCCATCCAAAATCTCTTTATCACCACCGCTGACCTGGCCCTTGAGCTCGCTTCCAACAGGACCTCTCAAGATTCCCAGCATTCTACCCTGCACCACCATTTCCCATCTTCCTATGTCACAATGTCTCCTACTGACCCAGGGCTGAAACCCACTGGCCAGAACTGGAATACCACCCCATACCCTAACGCCCCATCTCGACCCGCCAGATCCAAAAATCAGCTATTAGAAACAGACATTCTCTCCCTCCTCCGAGAGTACAACAACCCACATACGGCCTCATCCCCTTCTGGATCTTCTCAAACCACCCCTTTAAATCCACCAGAACTGAACGGTCCCAAGCAAGACAACTCAGAGACCATACAATGCATCACACCTAACCCACATAGAGCCCCCAGACTTAACACCAACACCTTAAACGCCAGCAACCTCTTGCAGATCCCTGTTACACAGCCCTCTGTCAATGAACACAAAGCACATCTGAAATGCCTGCTACTTAACTGTAGATCAGCGGTGAAACACGCCACGGACCTTTCAGATCTCATCCTGGCTCAGGAACTCGACCTACTTATCCTCACCCAAACCTGGCTCAATGACTCCTCTGGCCCCATCCTTGACATTCTAGTCCCGCCCAGCCACAACATTATCAGACTTGATCGAGTCAAGAAAACGGGTGGTGGCATAGCCTGTATCCACCACAGCTCTCTCTCAGCAAAACAATCCCCCCTCAGCTAATCTCTCATCCTGTGAATATCTTTCCCTTGATATAACTACCAAACATAGACCCATATGTAGCCTGCACATCTTCTACCACCCGCCGGGAGACAACCTCCCGTTTATTGAACAAACTATGGAAACCATATCCTCCAACCTGGGACGACACTCCCCCCAGATCTTCCTTGGAGCCTTCAACCTCCACTGGAATGATCCGCATGATCAGGCAGTTAATAGTCTCAAAAACGTCCTAAGCGATCTCCACCTGTCCCAAATCTGTGACACTCCCACGCACAAACTAGGCTCGACCCTAGACCTAATCATCGCCAATCCCAATTCCATTCAACTCTACTCTATTCTCCCCTGTGACTGGTCTGACCATCACTACATCGCCTTCCGTATCCTTGAAAGCTGGAACTCCAAAAGTTCACAACCACCCAAACATAAACAGTGGAAAAGATTGCTACATAATACCAACATAAATGAACTCATCTCACACTGCAATATCTCCCTTCGGCCCCCTGATAACATAGACAATGTTCACGTCCTCACGGAACACTATAACAACTCCATGTTGTCTGCCCTCGATGCAGCTGCCCCCTTCGGATACCCATCAAAGACTCCCAACCATGGTTTAATAACAGCCTTAATTCGGACAAACGCAGCCTTAGATTAGCGGAACGCGCATCGAGATCAGCTCCATCAACTGAGCTACTAAAAACTCTTAGACTAAAAAGGAGCAGATACAATAAACTCGTCAGAACGGCTAAAGCAAATTTCTTCAAAACCCAACTTGACAAAGCCAAAAACCGTCCAAAAAGACTCTTTGAGCTGATTAAGTCACAATCTAATAACACTTCCGGACAATCACCTCACATCTCCCCCCTGCCCTCAACCGAACTGTGAGGCCGTTGCTGACTTCTTCCTCGCTAAGGCGAATAAGATCGAATCTGACCTCAATTCGGCTCTCATCAAACTCGCTCCCTCTCCGGACTATCCTGACCCCTCCCTACCCGCCTCCCCTCCTACGCTGTCCTTTCTCTCCCCTAAAAACAACGCCTCTTGGAGCCAATTCACCCCCTCAACGAAACTGCGATCCTCGGCATTCTATCGACCCTGAAACCCTCTAATCACTTCAATGACCCTTCCCCCCCAACTTCTTTGAAGAAATGGTGGGAACACTAGTCCCGCTCTGGTCTAAGATCATCAACGCTTTTCCAAGGGGAGATCCCGGACTGCATGAAGGCGGGCTTAGTTCTCCCTATTCTCAAAAAACCCACGGCTGACCCTGATGACCTTAATAACTATCGACCAATCACAAACATCCCTACCCTGGCTAAACTCCTCGAGAAATGTGTACATGATCAACTGCGCAAACACATTGACCAATTCCAACTCCTCGACCAATACCAATCGGGCTTCCGCTCTGGCCACAGCACGGAGACGGCCATCGCTCATATAGTGGATGATGCCCTCTCTATGCTTGACCAGAACGAAGCTTGCCTACTAATACTACTCGATCTCTCATCTGCTTTTGACACGGTCAAACATGACAACCTACTTAACCTCTTGGAATGTAGGATGGGACTCTCGGGCACTGTCCTTAAATGGTTTGCCTCCTTCCTCAACAACAGAACACAGAGTCGAATCCAATCAAACTCTATCCAACTCCAGTCCCTGCACACTTGGTGTTCCACAAGGTTCCTCACTCTCCCCCACACTCTTCAACCTTTTCATGGAACCACTGACTGTAATCCTCAAATTCCAACATCCAATACCACATGTATGCGGATGATACCCAACTGTACATGAAACTATCTTCACCAGAAGATATCCAGTCTCTCAACGGAACCCTGCACAAAACCTTAAACTGGTTAACCTCCAACCACCTCAAACAAAACGCTCTTAAAACTGAATTCCTCCTCATTTCACCCACTAGGCAAACCCCCACTGTAGTGAACTTCCTCACAAACCTCACTGCTCTCAACTGCACACCACACATCATTGACTCCACTAAATCATTGGGTGTTGTTCTAGATAAGAATCTAAACATGCAAGACCACATTAGAACATCGTCCAAAGGAGCGAACTACCATCGAAGCATCCTAAGAAAACTCAAACCTTACCTCCCACAAGATGACTTCAAATCGGCGGTGCAAGCACTTGTCATTTCAAGACTCGAATACGGCAGTGCCACTCTATGTGGTCTCCCTAAACTCAGCCTAGCCCCACTCAGAGCATCTCTGAATGCTGCGACTAGACTTATCACTGGCTCCAAGAAATCCAACCACATTTTGCCGGACCTGAAATCACTCAACTGGCTCCCACTCGAGGCAAGGATACAATTAAAAATTGCGTGTATGACCCATAGGGCACTTCACTTCAACACCCCTCTATACCTGAAAAATAAGCTCGAACTATCTGGTAGTGCTCGGGCCTCAAGGAGCACCAGCACTCTGCTCCTTAAGCCAAAGAAATTAAAAAAACTGAAAACCTACAAACGCACTTTCTCCGGCTCTGCCCCGAGAGAATCTGGAACTCCCTACCTGTTGAAACAAGACTGATTACATCAACTTTTAAATTCAAAAGGGAAGTGAAGGATCTACTGATGAACAATTCGCTGAACGAGTAGCCTCTCTCCCTCACCGCCCTGCCTGTTTTAGCGTAATGTGTTACCAACTGCCTTATGCTACGGCCCTGTATCGCCCGCTACTGTTATTGCTGTCCCCAATGTAATTTGTCATAACTACTACCTGGCCTCTGTCACGGCCCATTTTCGCTCGTATTCATGTCAATGTTGTTCCTGATGTGTATTGCCTAATTGCCTTATCGACCTGTATCCTCCTCATGTAAAGCGCTCTGATACCCGCTTGGGTCATGTTCGCGCTATAGAAAACTTTTTAATAATAATAACCTCTATTAAGGACAGACATTTGCAGTTCTAAAATTATTTTCAAGTCTTTCCAGACAAATTTCCTTCAATAATTGTTTTTCCGTTATGCTGCATTGTTTCGGGAGACTCTAAATGATTGTGTTTTGTTCTAAGGTTCCGTCTCAAATCTATTCTGTCCATTCAGGAAGGTGTATCCGTTTCCCTCTATCACAGAAGCAGCAAGGTTTATGGCTTGCTCCTTCTGCTTATTCCCTCTGCATCTGGAAAATCATTGAATATTTGCATCTCCCACCAGCAGTTAAGAGCTCAGATAATCAGAGAGTAACCTCACGCTGTGTACCAGTCAAGTCAGACAGGGTTGTCTCATCCGATGGAAGAAACTACAGTTTCCTCCGATGATGATGTCCTTTTGTATAGAACCCAGGTGGAGCAACACTAAAAAATGAAACTTTTGTTTTAAGAGATAATCTACCAGATCAGTCCTTTGTGGTCTTCACTGTGGTAAGTAATACCAAACTGCTTCTTGTCTTGCAGAAAGGAAAGGGGTTCATGTCCAAACGAGGAATCCTAAAGCCAAAATCACCTACATGGCCAATAATAAAAGACAGGACACACTTATGTAAGACCTTTTGAAGGTGTGCCTCAAGTTAACGGAGATGGATTTGAGCTTCAGGAACCAAGGTGTGAATATGGCATTTTCAACCAATAGAATGATGACTGTGTAGACGTCATCCTTGTGTCTTGAAATAGATGAGGAGGATACAGATAAGCAGCTACCTTCTAATGACATAAAGGACTTCGCAGACTCTCAGAGGGCATTGGATAAATTCAATATGCAGCTGCTGCCTTCTTGGTTGCCGGCATTCTTTCTTTTTGAGACCATGGTAACAACTATGGTAACAAGCAGTTATGTCCCTATGAAACCGAGTTTAATGTAACCAGTAGTTTGTCTTGCTTTGGTGATTTATTTTGCTACATAATGCTCTTGGACCCAGAAACGAAAAATGAAGCTCCTGAATCATATAAAACTTGACCGGTGAGCTTAATCTACTTTAGGTCCCAAGGAAATGCACCTTATTTATTTCTTTCGTTTCATATATATGCATTATTTCAATCCGAACCTTTTTTTCTCTATATTGGTTTTGTTGTTGTTGGCTTTTGTCATTTGTATAGCTTGCCTCAATGTGGTCACGCAGCACTGTAGCCTTGTCTTTTAAGTTGCTATCAGGAACGCACATCCCTTGTCCAATTGCTTGTATGCAGGATATTCGTGCCCTGTTCAGTGTAATTTTACACCATATGCGAGATAGCACCTGGATTGTCAACATTTATTGAACGGTCAATTGGGGAGTGTCTGAACAGCAGACAACCATGTTAAACTGTGGCTAAACAAGCTCTGGGTGCTCATCCCTGTATTTTATAGTATGCTTTAATTTTGGATGATTATGTGCCACGAGAGTTTGTGTAATCGGGTGTAAACTACCAAGCATTATATTTCAAACTTGCATTCTTTCTTTGTGACTAATTTCTGGAGTGCATTGGACAGTAAGAAAGTCAGCTGAAATGAATATACTTCTACATTAGTGGAGAACTTGTGAAGATGTTTGAGTGTGTTCAGGTCCTCAGACTTTGGATCGGTCAGACAGTTTATAAAGTTCTTGTTAATCTGTGTAGTACCACTAGGACCACTGAAATATCTGGAAATGTAGAGTGAGCATGGAGTGCAATGCACTAAATTACGGTTCTAAATCAAATACAAGTCAAGTCAAAAATTCTTTATTTCGACCTTTATGGCCATAAAAGCACACAAATAAAATACAGCACAATTTATACATTTAAATTTCGCAAAGATAAAGTGCATGTGCATTATGGTGTTTAAAAAGTTCCAAATGGGAATGTTAAGAAATGTAGTACATAAAAATACACATTAATGTTTAAAAAGAGAGATAAAATTATTTAAAAATTTATGTTTGTAATAACAGGTTAAAATTATCCAATTAAACCAAGCCAGATTTTAAAATGGATAGACGTACGCACCACATAGAGAATAAAAATCGGGAAACTGAATACACAATGGGCAGGCTGGTGTCATATTTTAGGAGCCTATAGGCCTCCGCACAATGATTTGTCCCAAGATTCCGGCATACCTGTTGTAGCCATCGATATCTAACCTTCTTATATGCCGGGCAGACAAATAGTACATGTTGGTCCGTCTCCGGATTATTTACCCAGACCGTCAGCCCTGAGTTAAAGTGCCTCCCCATTTATTTGTAAAGGCACGGAGCGGTAATACACCATGCCTAAATTGTAAATAAAGTTTTTTAGCAAGGGGAGGCTGTATGACATCAAGAACAGGTTCTAGCTTGTATTGATCTTTAACCTCTAATAAAGATACGGTCAGTGGACCAGTGGCAGGGTTTGTCTTTATCTGGTTAAGTTTATATTCTCTAAAGATCTTTAACAAGGCCTTCCTGGGGGTTGTCATGCAGGTTACTTCAGCATTAGCCCATAGGTCTCCCATCCTCATAGCAGCTAAGGTGTTTTTAATGTAGACCAGCCATGGAATGTTGCCTGCACTCTGTAGATTTAGCACCTCCTTTAACTCTCCTCTAAAAGACTCTAACTATGGAGTACTCCAGAGGCGTCGCCATTAAAGGAGGGGCCTGAGGGCAGCTTCCTCTGCAATTGGGCCGACCCCAACATCTATACGAAGAGGCGTCAATGGTGTACTTTTAGGGAGACCTAATAACTGCCTGGCAAAAGAATTCTCATTCTTAGAGAGGGGATCAGATGATCGATGGCCCCAGATTTCTGCCCCATACAAGGCCGCCCCCCTACCCTGGGCCTTGTAAATTTCCATTGCTGGACCAACCATTTTGTGGGTGCACTTCCTGAGCAGCTTTGCCAGCCCCCCAGCTGTCTGAGCCAGCTTTAGACTGGCCTTCTTAATTTGTGCATTCCACTCCATTTTGTCAGTGAGTGTTATTCCTAAATAATCAAAGACACTTTCTCGAGTGGTTTCCCGTCTAGTAGAGGGTTTGGTCGTGTGGTGTTGCCTGCATTAAAAACCCTATATTTTGTTTATAGTGAGTTTATCTCCAAACCCCTATTTTTACAGAATAGATGGAAAATATCCAGAGCCCTCTGTATTCCCATTGGGGACTTGGATAATAAGAGGGTATCGTCGGCGAACATCAAGCCTGGGACCTTGTTGTTCGCCAACCTAGGAGCATCTATGTCCCTCCCAGCAGTCAAAACCTCCACCAGACCATTAATAAATAAGCAGAAGAGAGTCGGGGCCAGCACGCACCTTTGTCTTACCCCTCTATCTATAGGAATAGGATCAGTAAGCTCACCATCTTTGCCGTACCTAACTTGAGCGTAATTATATTCATGGAGCCGCTTCATCTGATAAAGATAAGGGGGAGCCCCCAAATCTAATAAAATGGACCAGAGTTTGTCCCTGGGGACCAGGTCAAATGCCGATTTTAAGTCCACAAAGATCAGATAAAGGCTGCCACCCTCTAAAAGCACTGTCTTCCAGTACAGAAGTTGCAGCCTAAGAATCTGATCTATTGTGGACATCTTGGCTCTAAAACCTACCTGGTAGGGGCTAAGTATAGAATACTCCTCCATCCAGCTTTCCATTCGATCCAATAGCACTCGTGCATATATTTTTTGGCTGACATCTAAGAGGCTTATTGGACGATAGTTAGCGGGGAGGAGTGGTGAGCCCTTTTTAAAAATTGGAATGATCTCCACCCCCAACCATGTCGGGGGGGATCGGCATTCCCTGTAAAATAGCGTTAAACAGGGTCCATAAATAAGGGGCCCAGATATTAGGTTCATTACGGAAAAGGTCACCTGGGATCTTGTCTAATCCCGGCGCCTTAGAGGGGGTTACCCTTCTCAATGCATCCATTATCTCTTTTAAGGAAATTTCTATAGCATCAGAATTGGAGGGTTGCAGGTGAGTACACTCATTTGTGACTTGTCCTGCTTCTACCTCTTCCCTTGCATAGAGGGCTTCAAAATGGGCTTTCCAGATTGCTGCCCCCAAATTTGGTTCTGTTGCCAGTTTGCCCTCTATGGAGCCGGTATTTACTATATTCCAAAAGGACCGCATGTCCCTAGAGCATAAAACAGTTTTCAAACTTTCCCATTTGTCTCCCTCCCACCGTTTTTTTGCCGCATTAATTGTGTTTTTATGAGCTATCCGCTTGTCTTTTATCATGGGTCGATCTTTGATTTTAATGGCTAGGACTAGCGCTTGCTTAGCCCTTCGGCAATCACCATTATACCAGGGGTGGCCCATAGACTCTTTTTTTCTTGGATTTTGCTAAAGGGAAAAAAAAGTTTGCCAAATCACACACTAAACCTTGATGGTTTTTCCCAATTTCTACTAGGGCAGTATCAGAAGCGGAAATTTCACTTAGTTGGTTAGCGACCTCAAGGTAGGGGTTGGCAGTTTGATGGAGGGAGGCTACCTTTTCCAGGTAATTACAGAGAGCCCCCCATTTGACTCTCCTCCTGCAGCTAGTTAAAATTGGCCTAGGTCCAATTAGCTTTTGGTTTACATGAGCATCCATGGGACAGAGCGATACCATCTCTAAAATCAAGAAATTTTGGTCGCTATCATGTCGGGGCATGACCTTAAAATCAATCACCCGGTGCCAGGATTTAGTATCCATCAGGATATAATCCAAAATGGAGGAACTTCCCGGTCTATTATAGGTATGGTTCGCCGGGGAGTCAGATTTTGTGCACCCATTACAAGCCCTGATGGAATGAGTCAGTGTGAGGGTGTTCATTTGGAGTACCAATGGGGTCCAAGCCCGAGTTGCCGGTGCATTCGGTTCTGGTATAGCCCAGTACTGATCTTCCTCATTAGCGTCGCCCCCAATTAAATCTTGCAGAGGTTCATACTGGCAATTAAAATCACCAGCAAGAACCACCAGAGTATTGTCGGGGATGGTATACAAAAAAGTTGACAATTGCTCAAGAGTTGTCGACTCCTGACCATAGCTGACTGGGCGGGAATAGACATTAATTATAGCCACTCTGATCTTAGTGAGAAAGCTCAGAATGACAGAGTATGTCTCGTGAGGATGTCTCAACCTGTTTTTCAGTGCATCCCAAATGCACGGCAATCCATGTACAAAGTCCTCCCGCAGGTCTACCCCTTCCCCCACTGGTAGCTGCTAGGCAAAAGGTGGCATAGCCTAGCCTGTGGGTGTCCTCCCTAGCCCAGGTTTCTTGGAACATGCAGATCTTATTTGCATGAATAAGGGCTCCCCACTCCGGAATTTTCTAATTTAGAGGTAAGGCCTGCAATGTTCCAGGATAGTACGTGAAATTTAGATATGTTTCTTAATGGTTGCTTTGGGTTGACACAAGCCGCTACAGTTGGCTTAGAGCAATTCCCAAAATTGGGATAGTCAAACTTAGTGGGTATAGTTACTGTGTTTGACAGCCAATGGCCTATAGGTATTTGTACCGGGTTCAATGGTGTGGCTATTGTGGTATAGTTGTGAAAAGACCCCTCCATCCCCTAAATCAAATACAAAAACAACCACACAAATTTACTGTCAACTTTGCTTAAATTGCTACGGTAGCAATACAAAATTGCCTTTCTTAGATCTTTTTAACGCTCTTTTAATCTCTTTGACTGAGCCCTTTCAGGGCGCACCATATTGTTTTACATTAAGCCCCTCTTCCAATCCCTCTCTGGGACTCTGGAAAGGTTTATCCATTCTGGAGTAATCCGGGATAATGAAACATGCCATTGAAGTTTGCGCCCAGCTGCTCCCATCACATTTACCCAAGCCGTGCAGGTAAGCCACATTTCTCGCTTATGTTTAATGTCTGAGCTGGGGCCTGGGAAGTGATGCATTAGTGTGGTCTCATTCACAGTTACTGTTCAGAGGTAAATGGCTCACCAGTGCCACAAAGAATGCTGCCAAGCAGCCACAATGAAGAAGGGGCGGTTATATATGGTCTGGTACTTACTCTACCAGTTATGAGCCAAATTCAAAGGCGTATTTGCCTGTTTCAGGGCCAAACTAAAAATCAAAAAGGTCCTGGCTAGGGCATATAGAAGGAAAGATGGATTTAACAAGCACAGGTTAAACCAACAGATCTGTTCTTTCTACAAGACATGCTCTGACAACATTAGAGGCCGATGAGTGTACAGAGACAAGAGTGACAGTGGCATACACACACATTATGAACTAACGCACAGACAGTGTGCATACATGCTTCATACAAGCAGCGCATACATGTGTTCTTGCATATGTGTGCATGGATACACCTGTGTCCACCGCCTGTGCTGTGCGTGTATGCTTGCTCTCTGTCTCATTTCGTTCTCTTTGAGCATATGGGACTATCTGCTCGCTGTGTGTATTTTCTCTGTACATGCGTATATATATCCGTAGTGTTGTTGGTCTTTACATTCACCATTGTGAAAACTAGACCTTTTAGCTTTGCCAGTGCTTGTTAATATGTGGGCCTTTTCCCGTCAAACAACTGTTGGGGATGTGCTTTCCTCCTTGTACTAGTTGATCTCAAGCACTGTCGTTGATATGATTGATCACAATACTCTGTTTAGGTTCCTCAATATAGGACCCTCTTTCTCCTGTTCACCTCTGGTTTAGTCAGCTGTCAACAGCAAATAAAGCTGGACACCGCCAGGTGGTTTGCAGTGGAAACTGTGATGATCATCTCTTTTTAACAGCTGCATCTGCTCGCTTTTCAGAAACCACCAAAACCTATTTCATTAACTCTACTCCCACAACATACATCTTTATATCAACAGCAGCACGGTCAGCTTGAACGTCTGAAAGCTGTCCACTCTTTATTACAATATGAATACTTGTTCAAAAATAGAACTGTTCTTCCAATTCAAACGAAACGTTGGAGAATGGATCATTCTTCTACTCTCTCCCATCTTATGACAATTCGTCACACCAGGCCCTTTAAAATTGGGAGGAAGCTTGATTACTTTGAGGATTTTTTTTTAAATATCCATTTCATTTATGTATTCATTAACCTACATATGCTGATTGAATATGGATCAAACCGAACAAAACACCCCATTCATATCAACTGTGCACAACTACAGTGTGTATGTGATAATGTGACTAATGGTAAATCAATGATTCCAAGTTGTGATTACTGCAAAGTTCTGAGTTCCATTATTTAGGCTCAGCCTCCCAAACAGAGTCGCATTATGTCGGGTCTTGGCTTAGTTGAAGCCTAACAGCATCAAAATGTTCCCACCATGTCCCCCAGATACCTGTGTGCTCTTTTGGGCAAACCTTTGACTTGTATACCGATTCTACTACGAATGAGCAGTAATCCATGCCCCTCACCCATTCCAAAACAGGGAGAGCTTCTTTGGAGCGCCAGTGCAATGCTAGATCTCTTTTGGCTACTGTACATCTTATACCCACTAGTAACTTATGCCCCTGTGTTGCAGTCCAATCCTGGGAACACACCCAGCAACACAATTTTTGGACCTCTGTCGATTGGGAAGTCAATCATTGCCTCTCGCATGTTCAAAATCATTGGACCACTATCTCTGTAAGATTGGGCATTCCCAGATCATATTTGATGAGGTTCTGCTTTCTGGTTTACATCGCAAACAGGAGGGATCCCGGCCACATCTCTTTTTTTAGTAATTTATCGGGCGTAAAGTAGATCCTATGGCAATACTTGAAATTAATAAGGGACAGGCAGGTGGGGGAATTACCAGTCTGGCTGCCATTTTGGCCTCAACCCATTCCTCCTCCAGTAGGTCTCCCAGATCATGCTTCCACTTCTCCCTCAGGACCACCTAGGGGTCTGGTACATTTATTATCAGGGCTTTGTATATTTGTGAAACTCCCTTATCTGTAATCTTTTCCGTTGTGAGCTTGGACTCTAAGGGGTTGAAGTTCAGGAGGAAGCTAAGCCTATCTTTGGAAACCACCAGTGTGTGCCTTAGTTGCAAGTAGACGAAGTATTGTGATTTGTGAAGCTCAGAATTCTCCTTCATTTGCTAGTAGGATAGCATATGGTCTGAAGCCAAGACATCTGCTATCCGGGATAGCTCAGTTGTGTTCTAAGCACGGAACCCACTTAGCTGTGACACCTCTGGAAGCCATGTGCTGTGCCATAGTGGTGTTTCCCTTGTCTGTTTCCATCCCAACCCATCCATCTCAGCACTGATGGCCAGCAATCTAAGGGTATGGCCATTACAGAGTACAGTGCTGGGAGACTTCTTGACTCAATAGAGTAGTGACCATAGGCCATATTTTTCAAGTGAGTCAGTTTCTATGCAGGTTACAGAGACATCTTTGTCCCCAAACATCTAATCGTTGATAGGGATCAGTTGGAAAGCCCAGTAGTACAGCTGTATGTCCACGACGCCCATCCCACCCTAAACGTCAATTTTATACCCTACTGTGAGCCTCTCTTGGAAGCCTTCCTGCACATATGTAGCTAATCAGTGTGAGTTGGGTGGCGGGGAACCCTGTAAGAGTAGTTTTGTAGAATGTTTAATAGTTGGGGGAGAGCTATCGTTTTAAATAGGGCCACCCACCCTAGCATGTTTAGTGGGAGCTTACTCCATGCAGACATGTGGTCTGTTATTTTCTGGGTTAGAAGAGCAACATTCAGATCCAAACTCTTCCTGATATCTCGATATTTTCATTCAAGGGTAGCCAAAACTTCCCTGCCTGACTTTAAGGATGTTTTTTGAATGTTGAATCGCTTCTCACTGATAGAAACTGTATGTATAATGTGACTGTATGTTACAGATTTTGACTTGCATACATTCTGACTGCGAGGCATGTTACCGAGAGATTACATTTCTAACAACTGTGTGATCTGGCTCTGGAAAGAGCATTAAAGCCTCCTCTCCCGTCCTTCAGTGATACTTTTGGACGTTGGGGCGAACCGTTATCCGTCAGCTATGTGACTGTTGAGATCAACTCCGAACACACTCTTAAAGACCTAAGCAGTTCATGCGCCTAAACATTCCAGCTGTTTAGTATGCTAACCAAATGTCTTGTTCCCGTAGTGACCTTTACATTGAAAAGCTGTGGTCTAAAATATGCTACTCGAATTTTCATTTTTAGGAATGATTGAAACAGCCCAGGCAGATGAACGAGCTAAAGGCAACGGTTCCAGTCAGTCGGGGACTTCTCGACGAGGGGTACAGATCATCGATGACGACGCGCAGGTGCAGAGCAGTGGCGGGTGCTGCTCTTCCGGATAGCTGTATAAACTGCGGCTCATTGTCCCACCTTGAAGACTGCCATATTCCAAGTCGCATATTCTTTAACCAGTGGAGTGAAATGAGTTCAAATATTTTAAAATAATCACATAACACAGCGGAGACCTTATGTGCTAAACTAGTGGATTCTGTGACCAGAGAATTGGCGTTTTCTACAGATGATAATAGAACAACTACCAATGGCCTTTTTACATTTTTTTCTTTATTAAGGAATAATATGCATGTAGACAAGACCTACTTAAAAGCTTCATTTATATTCTTTTAAATCAGATCGTTATTATTTAATAACTTATATACGTTATTGTTGGAGTGGTATACGTTTTGCAGCTCTTTGTATTTTGTGGTCTACTAAATTGTATCACTTCTAAAATATAAACAGATTTTTTTTTTTTAATTAGCAGAGACATTAAGTACTATTTTTGCAATATTTGCACAGGCCCAGATCCAAGAAATACTTTGATAAACTCTATACTGGTCTTGTATGCTGACCTGGTAAAATGCCATTTTGGAATTACATATTAAATGTTTGATCTGCCTTTTACTAGTGTGAGTTAGAATAAGTACAGAAGTGTCTTCAACTGTAAATGAATAGCAGTTGGTACAACTACTGTTTCCCGTCACTGATCAGTACCTACTTGTCTATTTGTTTCACCAAAATACATTCCTTAAACTGCAGTTTGGGGAACTAGGATTCTTCTGTTCACTTGCTCTGTTAATTTAGTGCGTCTCCTTTTTAACTTGCCATTTTCTCCTGTGATTGCACCTGGAAAGACAGCGATTCTGTTCCAAAACCACACTTCGACCCCAGTTGTATATTTACTAGTTGCCAAGAAATGCGAATGAGCACAGCTATATCTGCTGACACATTTAGATTGTGATGCAAACACCTCTCAAGTCTTTTCACTTTGGATTGAGAGGCACCTCTAGTATTGGCTTTGAACATGGGGTTCTTCACACTTGATAGCCCCTAAAACTCTCTCCATTGAGAATCATTTGTTGCCACTTATTCGTTATAGAATAAAATCTTCCTTTGAAGAAAATGTATGTCTGTATCTCCCAGTCTTGGTATGAAGATATGTAGTCTTAAAGTTCCCATTACCTCCCAAATTCTGAACAGTGTCTGCTTTGAAGATTTGTTTTTCCAGTTTGTATTTATTAATCAACTGCAGGCTTGTGTTCAGCTAACTTTTGTTGCAAGATGTACAAGATAGTCTATCACCTGGGTGCAGTTGAGTGTGAGGTATAAACTGTGTGAGCTACTTTATATAGAGCATTTAATTAAAAAGTAAAATAATGTTACGTTTAAGGTTAAAAAAAAAAAGTATAGTATACGATTTGATATTTAGAGCCAATAACAGTGACTGAAACTTTTAAAATGTTCCTGTAAATTGGCATTGCTGAATCTGTCCTCCATGAAAGCGGTAAATGTTAAATCAGACTATATTAATTTCACTTTGACTTTTTTCTTTTGACTAGCCTAACATTATATACTACAAACTGACACATTACCCTTGTCACTGGTTAGTGAACACATCCAAAACCACTCATATTTTTTTTTGCAGCCCACTTTTTATGCTACGGCCGAATGATTCAGTGGTCAGGCCTATTAATTAAACACACTGTGCTACTCAGTTTATGTGCCACACTAACTAGAGCAAGGCAAATATTGTGACTGTGTGAGAAGGGTCCTCCGCAGATCAAAGGGGAAGATGTCTACAGGGTTCTTGCACATGAAACAGAGCGGTGAAGACCTTCAGCAGACCCAAGCACCTTCCCTGGGTAGGCAAGGTGGAAGACCAAGCAGATGAGTGCACTTGTTGAAGGTGCATACCTATGAAGAGGGCTTCTTGAAGAGGTGTAGGGGAGTCATGAAGCAGACATCTTTATTAGGTAGGCGGGTTGGGACGCACAGAACCAAAAAACGGCTTGCAATGTTTTGTGTTGTGAGACAAACACAGCACATTAGCGTATACAGTGGCTTGGGATGTTGCATTTGTAGTTTAATGTTCCACATCAGAATATCTTCATTGAAACGCCTTATTAAATGTGACTTTGTTTCAAGTATGTTCTAAACCATTTGTTATTTTGGCTGCAGTATTTTATCACATACCCTCTACTTATGGGCCACACATACCCTCTACTTATACCAAGTTTTTCCTATTACGATATCCCTAATGTAAATTAAAAAGTTGGTTCGTATACCGCTTTAGGAGGCCGGATATTTATAGCAGCAAAAAAGTAACGTAAAATGTGGTAACATAACATTAAATTCAAAAGTGATCCATTGTAGTTGTCTTCTCATTATTCGTGTTCATATGCTAAAAAGCTGTCATATCTTTTATTAAACTGCTAATACATTTTACGGTTTGGCTAGTTCCCTTGCTTTAATAATTGTTTGCAGCAAATGTGCTAGAAAATTAACAGTGTGCGATTAAATCCCCATAACAACACTACACACCTATATTTTTTGGCTTAAATTGTCTTTCCTGAACTTAAGTTTTGGGGATTACCTGTTGTGCTCTTAGGCCACCATAGGGCCGCTTCAAAGAGCTAAGGATGAATGAAGAAACTGGAAAATAAATTATAATATCTCTGGCTAAAAACGACGTTTTGTCACCAGGCTGCAAGTTCATGTATTGTTAATGGTGGGTATGGTCTGCTCAGGCTCGTTTGGACTGCAGACCTGACTCGTACGTATTCGTTCCTGGGAGATGAAGGATTAGTGAAAATTACAGCGTGATTTTGAACTAGTATGATGTCAATATCTGGGTGAATGAGCCTTCTTGATGGCTAGTTGTTGGAGAATCTCATTGGTAAAACCAGAAATTAGTAGTGCGATTAGTTCCCTGTTTTCTTGTAGAATTGAGTGAGGCTCTGTTTTCCTGGCGGTTCAGCAGTCTTTTTTTGGTGAGTGCTGGAAGTTTGAGTGAGAAAGGGGCTGTGGAACTCGTTAACTGGGGTAGGGCAGTACTGCTTGGAAGAGGAAGAGGCGATTGCTCATGGTTGCAAACTGCCATAAAAATTCAATCTTGGGTCCTCGGTGGCACAGGGAGAGGAACTTGGGGCACACATTATCTTTGAATAATAAGACGTTACTAATGTCTTCTGGGCATGGGATAAGGCTTGGTATGTGGACTGTGTAAATTACGAGCTTGCCACTTGATTATCTGTGGACTTGGAGGTAAAAGGTCAGAGCAACCTGCTTATAGAGAATTGTATAGAAGTTCTGTTATTCTGAATTAACTGGAGGTTAATCCAGTGGGGGCTGTTGTTAAGGGTGTCGCTTTTTATCAAGAATGCTATTGATTAGTTTTGGTTGGGTAAATTCCAGTGGGTGGAGAGTTAATGACTGTAGTGTGGCCCTGTTCACTGACCCTCTATTTGCTCCTGTGATGCACCGTGTGAGACCTACGTTTTTTTAGAGACTGGGCAATAGGTCTGGATCTGAGGGCTCCATGACCGGATTAAATGCTTTCTCTGCTAGTTTAACGCACAGGGACTTGGTCTTACAGAGCGGGCTGTTCCAGGTCTGCATGGTAGTCATTGCTATACAAAAGGGGATGATGGACGGAACGTTTGAGCCAATCAAACACTCACCCCCAGTCAACTGATCTGGGTTTAATCCATCATCATTCTTTAGCTCACTCCACCACCCCAGTTCAGACATGGCCATATGCAAATCAGTCTGACCCTGTGCCTCATGGGAACAGTCCAGCCCGAACTGCCAAGCCATGTCTTCCCTGGACCGGAAACAAGCATCCTAGGACCGGTTTCTGGCATTTCAGCCGTCATCAGCCAGGCTTGCTTGAATCCAGTGGCAAAGTGAGCAAGGGACCCACGTCTGGGCATACCCCCGCCAACTTAGGGCGACCAAAGCGATACAAAAGGGGATGATGGACGGAACGTTTGAGCCAATCAAACACTCACCCCCAGTCAACTGATCTGGGTTTAATCCATCATCATTCTTTAGCTCACTCCACCACCCCAGTTCAGACATGGCCATATGCAAATCAGTCTGACCCTGTGCCTCATGGGAACAGTCCAGCCCGAACTGCCAAGCCATGTCTTCCCTGGACCGGAAACAAGCATCCTAGGACCGGTTTCTGGCATTTCAGCCGTCATCAGCCAGGCTTGCTTGAATCCAGTGGCAAAGTCAGCAAGGGACCCACGTCTGGGCATACCCCGCCAACTTAGGGCGACCAAAGCGATACAAAGGGGATGATGGACGGAACGTTTGAGCCAATCAAACACTCACCCCCAGTCAACTGATCTGGGTTTAATCCATCATCATTCTTTAGCTCACTCCACCACCCCAGTTCAGACATGGCCATATGCAAATCAGTCTGACCCTGTGCCTCATGGGAACAGTCCAGCCCGAACTGCCAAGCCATGTCTTCCCTGGACCGGAAACAAGCATCCTGGGACCGGTTTCTGGCTTACAGCCGTCATCAGCCAGGCTATCTTGAATCCAGTGGCAAAGTGAGCAAGGGACCCACGTCTGGGCATACCCTGCCAACTTAGGGCAAACATAGCAAAACCAAAGGGGATGATGGACGGAGTGTTGAACATTGCAAGCACTCACCCCAGTCAACTGATCTGGGTTTGATCCATCATTCTTTAGCTCACTCCGCCACCCCAGTTCAGACATGGCCATATGCAAATCAGTCTGACCCTGTGCCTCATGGGAACAGTCCAGCCCGAGACTGCGAAGCCATGTCTTCCCTGGACCGGAAACAAGCATCCTGGGACCGGTTTCTGGCTTACAGCCGTCATCAGCCAGGCTATCTTGAATCCAGTCCAGGAAGACATGGCTTGGCAGTTTGGGCTGGACTGTTCCCATGAGGCACAGGGTCAGACTGATTTGCATATGGCCATGTCTGAACTGGGTGGCGGAGTGAGCTAAAGAATGATGATGGATTAAACCCAGATCAGTTGACTGGGGGTGAGTGCTTGTAATGTCAGCACTCCGTCCATCATCCCCTTTGGTTTTGCTTTGTTCGCCCTAAGTTGGCAGGGTATGCCCAGACGTGGGTCCCTTGCTTACTTTGCCACTGGATTCAAGATAGCCTGGCTGATGAGGGCTGTGAGCCCGAAACCGGTCCCAGGATGCTTGTTTCGGTCCAGGGAAGACATGGCTTGGCAGTTCGGCTGGACTGTTCCCATGAGGCACAGGGTCAGACTGATTTGCATATGGCCATGTCTGAACTGGGGTGGTGGAGTGAGCTGAAGAATGATGATGGATTAAACCCAGATCAGTTGACTGGGGGTGAGTGTTTGATTGGCTCAAACGTTCCGTCCATCGTCCCCTTTTGTATCGCTTTGGTAGTCATTGCTGGGCAAAATACAACCACATGGCCGGTTCGTTATTCTTATTAAAAAGTTTTCTATAGCGCGAACATGACCCAAGCGGGTATCAGAGCGCTTTACATGAGGAGGATACAGGTCGATAAGGCAATTAGGCAATACACATCAGGAACAACATTGACATGAATACGAGCGAAAATGGGCCGTGACAGAGGCCAGGTAGTAGTTATGACAAATTACATTGGGGACAGCAATAACACAGTAGCGGGCGATACAGGGCCGTAGCGTAGGGCAGTTGGTAACACATTACGCTAAAACAGGCAGGGCGGTGAGGGAGAGAGGCTACTAGTTCAGCGAATTGTTCATCAGTAGAGCCTTCACTTCCCTTTTGAATGCAAAAGTTGATGTAATCAGTCTTGTTTCAACAGGTAGGGAGTTCCAGATTCTCTGGGCAGAGCCGGAGAAAGTGCATTTGTAGGTTTTCAGTTTTTTTAATTTCTTTGGCTTAAGGAGCAGAGTGCTGGTGCTCCTTGAGGCCCGAGCACTACCAGATAGTTCGAGCTTATTTTTCAGGTATAGAGGGGTGTTGAAGTGAAGTGCTCTATGGGTCATACACGCAATTTTTAATTGTATCCTTGCCTCGAGTGGGAGCCAGTTGAGTGATTTCAGGTCCGGCGAAATGTGGTTGGATTTCTTGGAGCCAGTGATAAGTCTAGTCGCAGCATTCAGAGATGCTCTGAGTGGGGCTAGGCTGAGTTTAGGGAGACCACATAGAGTGGCACTGCCGTATTCGAGTCTTGAAATGACGTTGGGGTTCTTAGTCTGGGCATCCAGGTAGGGATGGCTCCCTTTGACAACTGACTGGCTCTGTTAAACCAGTCTCATAGTATGAAACATTGTATATTTTCTTGCCTTCCACTTGAGTGAGGAAAGAGAAGGGGCGCACCAGAGCATTTGAACATCCGGAGGGCAGGGGTTTTTGCATGTAGGTCAAGCTTGTAGGCTTTCTTTATCTTGAGTACGCATCTGTCAAGAAGGCAGGGACACAGATTGGGTGGGAGAGGGGCAGGGATGGCCATGATGGAGCTATGGTTCAGACCATCCTGGAAATTTGCTATCAAATCGCCCTATATAGGCTGTTGAGTCGCTGAGGCTTGTGGGAACCTTGCACTGCATCGCACTGCTCCCTGCCTGTCCAGTGCTTGCATGCTTATCCACCCAGGAGGGGGTTCCCTTGCTTTTTTCAACTGATTGCCTTGTTTGTTCCCTGCTGTGAATCACTATCCCTATTGCTCTCCTCGTTCCCATGCCTGGTAGGGTTTGTAGTCTGGGACCTCTGTCTGCACTTGTTTCAGCTCCTCCAGTGCTTGAGTCTTGCAAGTTGTTACTAATGTCCAAGAAGGGTTTGCTTCCCCCACCCTAGATCAAGAGTCTTTTGCACTTTACTATGAGTTTCCTGCTTTACCCAGTTCTCTGCACAAACTCTGCTCTGACGGCAGCAGATTTATTTTGAGGTAGCGTGCTCCAACAGCTACTTGCATGGATCTGTAGAGTTGACTGAGATTTATGCTCAAGAAGTTGAGGAGGTTGGGAGTCCGGCTGGGAGAAGGGATGATCAAATTTGGCACCTTGATTATGGCTAGTTAAGTGGGGACATCAGGGAAGGGGGCAGTTGCTACCAAGTCACCGCTGGGGAATCTAAAAGTTGATTCTTTGTAGCACTCAAGAGGACTAAGGAGATAAGTCCTCCTCTACCATTCAGGCTGACACCATCACTTCTTGTCCTGCCCATCTTGCATCAGCTGTAGAACTGCCCCAAGAATGTGGAGACCTGTTGGAGGTTGATTACTCTACCATCGAACCAGTGAGGACTTGCTTGGTGTTCTCTCAGGAGCGGAAGGGCAGTTGGAGAGTTTTAAGGTGTTTGGAGGCCATGCGTTGACACGGGTTCTCTGGGCACACCAGAGGCTTTCAACACTTCACTCTTGATTCCATCACCACTTCCTGAAAAGCTATTTAAATGGTAGCAAGGTAGTTGGGCTGATGACATGGGAGTATGAATGGGACACAGTCTAATATTTTACACTGGTTACATGAATAGTTCACATTGGGTGTGGGCTGTGGAAGGGAGGCTGATGTGGGAGACTGGGGTTGGACAGTGGAACTTCCTTTGTGATCTGGCTCTAATAGTGACCTCTAGCTGCAGATTCCTTATCTTAGAATCCTCGCCAGACTGGATCTGGAAATGTTTTCAGCAGTACCTCTGCGCGTCGGTAGAAGGCGTTGAGCGACATTGGCTCCCGAATGTTACGTCAACAGAGTCCATATAAGCCCTCCCCCGACGCACTGGCGTCAGTTCCTTCTTTTCCGCGCTAGCAACGTGGATCTGCACTGCAGTTCCCCTGGCCATTTTTCGGTATTTGACATTGTTTTTCGTCAACAAAGCAGTGTGCCCTTTTTCCTACCCTTCTTCAGTGTCGCAGGGTTCAAGCCTTGTGAGTCCTGTGGACGACAAATGTTCACCACTTACCTCACTCGGTTTGCACGTGGTACCTAAGTGAGCACCATGACTCCAAAAAGTGTGACTCCTGGTGCCAGCTCAGACCGAAAGAATGCAGGGAAAGTCGCATGAAGCTCCTCGGGCGCGGATGTCAGTCATCAAAGTTTTCTTGTCGTCCTCCGTCCCCTACATGCTGTACGGACTAACCGCTCATCTGCGCTAGGAGCCGTTCCTGAGGATGTCATTCTCCTTCGACGTCCAGAGGTAAGTCTTGGCGTCGGCGGTCAAAGCCGCGGCACCTCTTCCCTTTGTTGCCTCCTGCGAGTCCCCACTGTTCTGTGGCCGTGTGGGGCATAGGTCGGCCCGCGTCTCCCCACCGATCCTGAGGCCAGGACGTCTTTGACCCAGATGAGGCAATATTCTCAATCTCTTAATTCTATTGTTGGGTCGTCGCCTCCCTCTGGAGCGCTCTCGGGCCCCACAGAAGTGCATGAGATCTTGCCTGTGACCCGCCGGCATGTTCTCCCCCGGCTTTAGGTCGGCCTCCTGTGTATAGCCTGTCCAGGCTCCCACCTTTGGCTCCTGCTTCTGGTCTGCCGACTCCAATGTTGTCGCCAGGCTCGTGTCTGCCGGCTCCCATAGTGGTGCCGTCGACGCCGATTGACGCTCCTTCTGACGTCGACCGTTTATGGTGTTGTAGGCGGAACCGATAGAGCTGACTCAGACTCCCTTCCTCTGGTTTTTCCTTCTGACTACTATGGTTGTGGAACTACTACAGGCGGTGTGATGTGTCCCCCCCTCCCATTTTGAGCACGGTCCACCCCCTACGCAGTCTAGCTGGTTACTTGACTTGGGTGACGCCAGTGGCTTGGAATCTTCTCCAGCCTCGTGTGTCCTCCTGGTTTAGCTATGGAGGCGAGTTCCACTCTGGCGGACATGCTAAACCAAGTTTTGGTCGTACTAGATTTACAACTTCCTTCTGTGGAATTGTCAACAGACCCTTTAATTGGCATTCTACAACCTGACCAATCTGACGTGGAGCCTGTACTTCCTTATAGTGACTGTCTTTTGATATCCTGCTGGGTGCTTGAGGTAAACCTGAAACAGGCCTCCCTGTGGATCGCTTTATTTCTCAGAGGCATCGCCCGCCCCGGGGGATCCCACCTGTCTCCCTAGACATCCCTCTACTAGGATCTTTGTGGTTCAGGCTGCTTTGGCCACCCAAAATATTGATTTTGTCCCTCCAAAAAGAGAGGACAGGAAACTTGACGCTTGTGGTAGGCATATTTTCTCCTCTTCTAGCTCTGTCCTGCGCTCTTTGAACACTTCTTGTGTCCTCGCCTGCTTCTCCCTCACCTCGTGGGACTCAGTGGAACGCCTCCTACCCTTCCTTCCGGAAGAAGCCCAGAATGCTCTTGTTCTCATGGTACGAGATGGGCAACAAGCTGCCACTCTTAGCATCAATTCTGTTGGTCGGGCTCTGGCCTCTTCCAGAGCTCTACGTCGGCGTGCATGGTTGCGTACTTCCAGGTTTTTGGAGGCTGTGCAAACTACTTTAATTAACGTGCCTTTTGATGGCGCCTCCCTTTTTGGTGCGCATAACGACTGCTTTATGCCGGTTCAGAGATGGTCATGGGGGTACAGAGTCTTAACTCTTTGTTGTATTAGGGTTGTTGTGGACAATTTGTTTCCCCTTGTTTTAACTATTGTCCACCTTCATAGGGTGGAGTACTCTCTCCCTTCCAGGGTTACGCCCGGTTTGGTGTTCCTGCTTTCTAAAGGTACTTTTCTTCTCATTTATGCTGTCTGTGACACATTTCGTTTCCAGCCCTCTGGAACATATCTTGCTTTGCAGTCTCGTGGGAGTCTGTTCTTACAGCTTATTTTTGCTGCTTGATTTTCCTACCTGAATGCTTACTCTGTGGCAGGTTTTCTGTTTGTTGTGTGGATGCACTATAGTCTTGTTCCTTGTTTCGGGGACCTTATTTTGTATTCCTTAGAGGCATTTTGTGAGCTATCTATGCTCTTAGTATCCCTTATAGGGACTTGGATTTCTCTTTCTCTGCCCCCTCCATTTGGGCTGCACTGGTTGCACAGGCAGGCACACTCTGGTTAACTTTTTCTTGTCTTCGACCCTCTGCGGTGTGGACCTTCTCTTTGTTCTGTTTTACTCTGTGGGCCACATGGATTTTCTCCTACTCTTAATGGTTCGGGCCTGGGTTCCACTACACCACCTCCCTAATGCCCTTGTGGTATCGGCATCTTTTTGGCGTATTATTTAAAATTTTGCCTGGGCACTGCTTATTTGTTTAAACCCTTTTACTCTTTCGGTGTTCTACCACCTATTTGGGGTATGGCCACTGCCTCCTGGGGGAGGGTGGGTCATCCATATCTGCCATCACACCCTGGGGTTGCTGTTGTGTCTGCTGTTCTTTCAGTTCTCTTCACATGGGACACCAGTCCCCTTGATTGTTTGGATGCTTGTCTGGTATCCTTCTTTGACAGGAGTCTAGGTTTCCCTTTCTTTCCTCTATCTTCTCCTGCCTTCGTGGCAACCCTGTTTCTATGTGAGAGGTTCCATTTAGCCCCCTTCTTTGGTGGGTGTATTTTATTACTTCTTGTTGGGGCATATCCTATCTTCCTCAAGTTTCCATGAAGCATTGGTCAGGTTTCTTACCTGCTTCCATCAGTTGTACAATGTGCGATTGTCATAATCAACTATCTGTTGCCTTTAGTTTCCGCCAGCCCTCCGTGTACCCTGGCGACCTGCTTCACCTTCTTCTTCTTCCCCTTCTTCTTCCCCTTCTTCTTCCCCTTCTTCTTCCCCTTCTTATCTTTCATGGTGGACTTTCTATATGCTGCTTATTCTTTGCTTCTCCTGCTACCCCCTGTTGGCATGCTTCCTCATTTGGAGACATTGGTTCTTGGACGGTTGTCCTTGTTTTCTGGTAGTGGGCGATGACTTCCACTTCCTACTCTTATGTGGCCCTGTGTTGCGGGTGCCCAGCTTTGTCTTTCTGTCTCCACCTCAGCTACTGTCGTAACCTCTTTTTACGATGGTAGGATGTATTATCTCTGTCCTTCCTTGGTTGCTTCTGTTCTTGGAGTGTCCCTTGTTCCTCCACTTCTCATCCTCCTGCTCATGGGCAGAGGACGTGGGTTACCTTCAGGGGGGAGTGGATATACTTTTGATATACCCTGTATGACTTGTGTGTCTACGGGAAATTCTATGTTTTTTTATTTACATATTTATCTTTATATACATTATCTTTGGGTGTCCTTGCATGTATATACCTCTCTTGAATGGATCTCTTGTAGATGTCTTTTACTTCAGGTATATATATGTGTGTGTTTTGCACATATGGCTGTCTGGCTTTCTATATGGTGTACGTCGCTGCATTTTACCTGCACCCTTCTTGGTGATCTGGTTCAACCTACTTGGTTGTACTTGTCTATTTCCTTCCTTCTCTTCAATGAGCGTCTCTGTTACATACTTCGGAGGATGCCCTCTATATCTCGAATTCTCAATGTACAAGAGGTTTCCTTACCGGTCTTGTTGTTTTCCTAGCAATGCTCTTCCACATTCATTGTTCTCTTTCGCCATCATTGGAGATTTATTTTTCTGTTTCTCAGAATGGTTTCCTCGCCGATCGGTAGGTGCTCTTATTCGTTGTATGTGTTGTTGCGGCTGAGCACGCTTTGCATGCTCCTTCCATTGGTTTTGAGCCTGGACTCTATGGATTAGTGTCCTTGGTCCCTTTGCAGTCCTCGATCTTAGGTTGCATCATCCTTTGAGGCTGTCTCTTTTTTTTAATGGTGCTGTACCGTGTTACTCATGGTCTTCTAGCTTTCTGCTCCCTATGGACTTCCCATAGTCCTTCTTGGAGATTAGTCCTTTCGGTGAGCATCTTGCTTCACCTACCATTTTTGAAAGATCTGGTCCCTTTCTATCTTTGGACCCTTTTCTCCTATTTGGGGATCTTTGGTGAGGTCAGTTCGCAGCCCCTCCTCCAAGGATGTTATTGCTTGGGTATTTGATTCTAAGATAAGGAATCTGCGACTAGATGTCTCTATCAGATGCACAAGTTACGTACCTTCGGTAACGCTTTATCTGGTAGAGACAGGATCTAGCCGCAGATTCCTTATCGACCCGCCCATATTCTGCAAACTGAGGGCCCGGTTGTCTCCAAGATCCCCTCTATGCATACTACTACAGTTCTTTCAATCTGTACTTGTTGATTCAAGATTTTTCCCTTTTTGGCACACTTCATCCAGAGACTGTTATTCTAAGTGCTTCTGCGTTGTTGATGCGAAAATAGTCACAAAAGAAACTGATGTCAGAACGTTGGGGGACACCATTGCTATGGAGTCGCTCAGCGCCCTCTACCGATGCACAGAGGTACTGCTAAAACATTTCCAGATCCAGTCTGGTGCCTCGGTAGGATTCTAAGATGAGGAATCTGCTGCTAGATCCTGCCTCTACCAGATAAGGCGTTACCGAAGGTAAGTAACTTGTCCATTGAGCAGCACACTTGGACCTGCATTGCCTCTCATTACATGTTATCACATGACTCAGGTCCGCACCCAGAAAATCTTTTTCACCAAAACTACATAATAGCGAGCTACAAATCATGCTTTGTTCATTAAGGTTACTTTTCTGGTCCGGTTGTGATGATTCCAAAACTGAAATGCTGCACTGCACTTGCCTACCCTA
Source organism: Calotriton arnoldi (assembly GCA_963921515.1). Classification (NCBI taxonomy): domain Eukaryota; kingdom Metazoa; phylum Chordata; class Amphibia; order Caudata; family Salamandridae; genus Calotriton; species Calotriton arnoldi. The sequence continues at coordinate 1,827,286 of CAWUFW010000281.1, forward strand.
TCTACTTCGCTTCTCTTACAGGACTGACAACTCACCGTCCAGCAGCTTGTTCTGAACATCAGGCATGCATACACAACAGCTATCGTTTAGAGAATATATTTTTGGGATGCACATATTTCCCAAACCTGCTACTCGCCACACATCATCTCATTCAGTACTTTAGTCATAGTCCTTATCACACGCATTGAACACACCAATAGACCATAGTTGGGCTTTCAACAGACATCAAATAGCACACCAATATTACACTCTGACCTACAAGCGTCATACCTAAAGGACAAGCTAGACAGAAATCGTTATGCATGGTTCAAAAGCCCCTTAATTGTCAAAGCAGGCTAATCTACAACAGTACTGTGATATTAAAAAAGTACAGAGACAGACAAAAGTAATAAAACTAAATTCACCATCATGCAAACAATATTGCATCGTGCAACATTGTTCTGAAGGATACTTCTAACTGCAATTCCCACCCTGTGATTATTCCCACCCTGTGATTATTCCCCCCCCAGGCATCTATCCAGATCCGGAAACTCAAAAGCAGTAGTCCTCATTGTTGGTAGGTTGTGCTGTGCGGCTCAGCTCCGATGTCTTTTGGCTCCCAGGAGTGACAAGCGGGGCGCCATATAAGCACCAACTAGGCTTGCTTACATCAGTTCTTCTCTTTCCACACCCTCAGACGAGCATCCAGAGCTATACTCATGTCTCTGATATGTTATATTTTTCTACAATTTGTCTATTTTACCTGGGTGCAATGGAAATATGACTTCTCCCAAACCGACAGGATTTAAACCTTGTAGGAACTGTTGCAAACAAATGTCTGTGATAGACCCCCACAAGGTATGCCTGTGGTGCTTGGGGTTGGAACACAACTCCAGGGCCTGTGACAACTGCACCCAGATGAACCCAAAGGCGAAACGGGACTGTGAAGTGAAACTCTTCATCGACAAACATCTGAAGACTTTGCACAGCAGTAGGTCAATGTCAAAAGTTATGTCCTGTTCACGCTCTCAAATTTGTTCCAACAGCAGATCCTCGTTGCGGTTGAAGTCTTTCGGTCAGTCGACGGAAAAGCACAAGAAATCCAAGCAGAATCTGCCCCTTAGTGCTACTCTCGAACTCCAGAGAGCATGAGTGGATCAACAAGTCATACTGTCTTGCCTCCAAACTTCTGAAGAGCCAATTCAGAGTTTGGTCCCAATGCAACCCAAGTTTCCAGGTCCGTCAGCGATGTTGCAGCAAATCGAGGCCTTTGGGCACCAACGATCTGCAGAAGCCTCCAGCTGGTGGGTTTGTCATCAGTTTTGTCTGTGCCTCTTGAACCTGCTACGGGTTCTCCGCTGACTTTGGTGCCAACTTCAGTTTCACGCCACTCCCCGTGCCGGTTCCCTTAACATTGACGCTGGAAGAGGATCAGCCGTTTATAGTGGTTTCTAGCTCTGAGCTAGCCTTAGCTCAACATAGGCTGCATTCTGATCCTACCAGAGTGCACCCCATATCCAACCCTTCTCACTCAATACACTGCATTAATCACACAGCAGAGCTCATGATTATAGCAGCTGTTTGACATTGATTATTACAATGATGGCTATGATGAAGGGGACGAATGTATCCCACAGTATGATGACAATTGGTATGTAGAATTATGGGTTGCCAGTGGTCTAGACACCTCCCCAGGCTCTGCACTTGTCTCTCCTTCTGGTCCTGCCACAGAGAATAGTGTTTCTTTTGTCATCGGCATGCGCCAGGCTGCTGAGGTCCATGACCTGCATTTCCCTACCATGGAAGTGAAGACTAATATCCTGACTGAGGTTCTCCTACCTGACCAGGCACCTACTGAACCTCTCCTGCCATTCAACGAGGCCCCTATAATACCCTTTTGGGCACTTGGGATGAGGAATCTGCCGTTAGAGTAGCCACTAGAAAGCATGTTACAGAAAGTAACTTGTTTGTCTGAATTGTGATGGAAAAATAGAAAATGCCACGCTCGAGCCGAGCAATTGGCAGCTGACCCCCAATCTAGAGAAAAGTGGATAAGTATTTAGTGGACATGCATCCATGCTATTAAAACACCACAAAGAGCTTCCAAAATCGAACTCTCTTTACTTTCACACTAAGTCATCTAAACCTTTTGATACTTAACAGTGAACAAAATCCTTACTAACCACACATAGCAAAGCACCCAAAAACAACACCCACTATAAAAAAATGCTCGATTGGTGGCCTTCCAAGATCATGATGAAAGGGTGCCCAAACAGAAAATGCACTCCGATGCCATTAGTAAATGGGTAGGTGCCATGCAAACAGCATAACAAAGCGTGATACAGCATTTGCATCTTGCTTTTTGGGCTCATTTCGCCTGATGTCCAATTATACTAGATATGTTATGTTAAATGTTTTTTGTAAAGCACTCGTATGCCAAATCATTTTTAGAGTGAAAAAAGCAGCTGAAGTAACGGCATTTACTTGGTCCGTGTAAGAAAGTTTGTTGTTCAGTAGTACTCCTAAGTCACTAACGTACCTAACAGGAGTCCGGGAGGCACCAAGCTTGACAGGACACCAATCGGGCGTCCAGAACGATGGCTGGGCTCCAAACACCATCACCTCCATTTTAGGAGGCGTTCAATTTAAGGCAATTTTTCGCCATTCAGTTACCTACTGCTCTCATGCTGTCACAGAATTTTTCAGCAACCGCACTGTCCGCTGATTCAAGTATGACAACAATATGGGTGTCATCAGCGTCCAATGTTATTTCAAAGCTGAATTATCAAATGAGTTCAGCAAGAGGGATAACATAGATATTGAACAGAAGTGGACTGATCGATGACCCTTGGGGTACCTCACAAGGTAAGGAGAAGGAGCGGGAGGAAAATCCCTCCAGTATGACTGATTGTACTCGTCCAGATAGGAACGAATTCAATAGCTTACAGGCAGATCCGGTCACCCAGATTCCGCTGAAGTGCTCCATCAGCAGCCCATGGTTCACCATATTGAAGGCTGCTGATAGGTCGAGTAGGATCAGAGCGGCCTGGCCACCCATGTCCAGAGACTGCCTGATCTCCACCGTGGCCTTGAAAAGTGCGGTTTTCGTGCTATGCCCAGCATGGAAGCCGAATTGTGTGGCATCAAGGAGATTGTTACTGTTGATGTACTCTCCCAGTTGTATGTTCAAGGCCTTTTCAAATATTTTTGCTGGTTGAGGAAGGCAAGATATAAGCCGGTAGATATTTGGATCATCGCGATTGAGTGAGGGTTTCTTGATCAATGGCAGCACAACGGCTTTCTTCCAAGCCGAAGGGAACAAACGAGTGGTACACATAAGCTTGAAGATGTCCGACAACTTAGGGCCGATAACATTAGCTGCTAAAATGACCATTCCAGGCGGACAAGGATCCTCAGGTGAACCTGATCTGGTAGCTTTAAGAAGCTTAATTACTTCCATATGAGTAGGGGGTACAAAAAGGCTAAATTCAGTGTTCAAGTTAGATGCCTTGGGGGAGAGGTGCTTGGGATAGATGAAAAGGTGTTGAAAACATCCTCTACCTTCAGACGGAAGACTTTGGCCACTGAGTAGCAAGTAGCATCTTAGTAATGAGCCTGGATAATCATCCAAGTCCACCAAATCTGGATGTGGTGGAGGCCATGGTCTATATTTAGCACACGTGTGACAAAAGAAGCTTGTGGCTGTTGTCCATCTTCAGTACATTATTCGTTTAAGCATGGAGTGTGGTTGGAGGCATCATGCTCTGTATTTTCCATACAAATCTTTCAAATACGAGTTTTAGCAACTGTCCATTCATCCTGTTAAACGTACAGACCCCCCCCCACCCGCCCCAAATATAGATTACAGCAATTGTCCGTGGTCCATTGTAGTTATACAAGCCAAGCCATTCAAAAATGGCTCATCACCTCGTGGTCACCACTTGAGAAATAAAAATATGTTTTACGATCTTATAGCCATGGTCCATGTTAATCACGCTTTTGATGTCTAAGCTTGGATTGTAACATGACATGAATTGCGTGATACCTTAGTTTGCGGTCTGTGTTTGCTGTACAGAGTACCCAAACACTGCCTTGGGTATAAGAATGGTCCCTCCAACATTGACAGTATCTGATAAAGACTTCTAGCTGCAGAGTCCTAACCTTAAAATATCCCCCAGGTGTCAGCTTGGATCCAGAAATGTTTGAGCAGTCCCTATGCGGGCTGGTAAGGGGCTTCATTAGGCTCCGCGTATGGTATCTTTTGCACTGGATGTGACGTGTGTGGTGCTTATACAGATGCCACCCCAGTACGCTGACCTCGGTTCCTTCTTTTCTGGGCCATTAGCACTGATTCGTGCTCCCCCATCCATTTTTTGCCAGAACTTTTTCAAGTGTTTTATTGAATTCGACAAGTGTGCCTTTTTTCCCACCTGTGCTTTTGGACTATGACCCCAAAGAAATCGGCCAATATCAAGCTTTCTGCTGCCTGTCACAGGCAGATGTCTGTGACAGACCTCCACTTGATGTGTCTGTGGTTCCTGGAACGGGATCACGACTGCACGGATTGCAGGACCATGAATCTGAAGGCCATCCAGGAGTGGGCCATGAAACTTCTGGCCGCTTACCACGCTAATCCACAGTGCTCGAGGCCCTGTTAAAGAGGAATGTCCCGGGAGGGCTCTGAGTCGCTCGCACTGGTTACCGTCATGATCCTGGACTTCTTAAGGTAAGTCCCATAAGATGAACCCCAAGAAGTTGAAGCCCTCTTCAATTTCTTCGCATAGGTCTCATTCATAGAATGATGCACAGAAACAATGCCACAAATCCAGGCCCCACTCCCAGGTCGTCCCTGCGGAGTCTGCGCAAGACACTGGGTCCGCTCCACACTGCTCTGTGTTCCTGGAGCCGGAAAGACCCCAAAACCATACTCTGAGAATGTTATGAGGCCATGAACTTCATTTTTGGGTGCTCTAAGAAGTCTGGAGTGCCTTTGGGCCCCATAGGTTCGGTAGAGACTACGACTGGGGCTCCGATGACAGGTCTGCCCTCCCCGCCAGTGGGACTCTCGGGACCTGTTGGTGAATCTGATTCGGCCCTGACCAGGACTTTGTGACCTCCTCCAGGGACCGTTTTGGTGGTGCAGCTCCCGGTGGCACCAAACCAATTGTGATTCCTGACTCTGTTATGGAGCAGGATCGGCATTGACCAGGCCCACAAGGCCTGAATTGACTATGGAGCCCTCTTTCACAGAAGGGCCCTTTGATGAACACCAATGGAGGGCATCTGGGGATCCCTATGGGTATTCTGACCCCTAGCAGAGTTCATGGTGGACAACAGCTTGTATGAGGACATGGCTAATGGCAGTGGTCAGGACCCATCACCAAACTCTGGCCTTCTCTGTCTCCTCCCACAGTGGTTACAGAGGGGACTTTATCTGTAATGGTGGTCCAGAGGGCGGATGACGTCCTGGCCCTTCAGCTGCTCAGGGTTGAGGTCTAGACCATTGTCTTGACAGAGGTGCTTCAGCCTGGGGTACCCTCTCAGAACAGTCCGAAGTATGTGGGGTAGACCGTTTTGACAAATGCTAAAAGTTGTTAGATTGGAGTAAATCTCTAGTAAGTAATATGTTCACAGTGTGGTAAGTTGACATTTTTAGCAGGATTTACTTTTTCTTATAAGTTGATAGCCTTGAAAAAATCCCAGGCCTGCACACTACACCGGGGCAAAACATGTTGGCTGGCTCATCAACTTGTGAACGTATCACTTACTAGAGATTTACTCTAATCTAACAACTTTTAGCATTTGTCAAAACGGTCTACCCCACATACTTCGGACTGTTCTGAGAGGGTACCCCAGGCTGAAGCATTTATCAGAACCAGTCTAATCTACTTACTTCTAACTGTGCTTGCTCCCGTGAGCAATAAGAGTATTAAACACTTTCAAAGTATGACGGTTCCAATTGAAATTGTAGCTATTAAAGGGTAGCTTTGCTTCTGGAATTCATCCCTTCCTCTCCTTTAATGAAGCCCTCACTGATGTCCTGCTTGGGGCCTGGGCCAAGCCATGCACAGGACTGTCTCCTGCCACCATTGCCTCATGCCCGGGGACCCAGCCTTCCTCTCCCAGCATCCCACCCCTGACGGTCTTTTGATCCAGGCCTCAACCTCCAAGGTGAATCGCGACATGTTCCCTACCACACCACCGTATAGGGAATCCAAGAGGCTGAATACCTTGGAAAGAGGATTTTCTCTTTCACCAGCCTAGCGCTGCAGTCCGTGAATACCACATGCTTATTTGGCTGTTATTCCCATACTGTGTGGGATACGGTTGTGCAAGTGCAGCATATGGTCTCGGAGGAGGCCCAAGCCATACTCTCCCAAGCTATTGCTCACGGGAGAGGTGGGGCAAAGTTCACCATCGGGTGCGGATTGGATATGACTGACTCGCTGAGCAGAGCCATAGCTTCCACTGTGGCACTCCAACGTCGCACCTGGCTGAGGACAACTGGCTTTTTCGGGGGATGTCCAGGCATCCCTTGTGGACATGCCCTTAGATGGGGCTTGTCTTTTTGGCGACAAGGCAGATTTGGTGCTAGAGCATTGTAGAGACAGCCGGGCCACCGCTTGGTCGTTGGGGATCACCATGGCCCCGCGACAGCCGCATTCTGCCTTCCTTGCCTTCCGTGGTTAAGGTAGCTGTTATCAGCCACGTCTCTTTCCCCCTAGCCACAATGGCCAGCAGGCACCACAGACCTTTCGTGGCTCCCACAAGCCATGGGGAATGAGTGCCAGAGGTTAACCCAATCTGTTCCCTCACCCACCCACGGCAGCTGAAACCTCAAAGCCTCTTTAATTTACCATCATGAGCACCCGATTGGTGGCAGGATAGTGCACCACCTGTTCCAATGGTGGGAGATAACTTCAGCCAAATGTGTGCTTCAGGTTGCCCAGCTGGGCTATTTCCAACAGACCCCACCACCTTTGCCACCTCCCACCGATCGGCTGGCGGAGGACCACCTTTGGCCAGAATAGCCAGTACTTCCTGACACAAGAGCAAAAGGAGCTATCAAGAGAATGCTGGCATCAGAAGTAGGTTGTGGTTGCTATTCCCAAGACTTTCTGATGCTGATAAAGGATGAAGGTCTCAGTCCTGTACTCTACCTTCTCAGTTACTTCCTAATAAAGTAAAATGTCAAGATGTTCACTTTGACTCTGGTACTATTTGCCTTCAACACTGGAGACTGGATGGTAATGCTGGACTTACAGGACACTTACTTCCATAGCCCCGTCCCAAAGGCCTTACCTGCGGTTCTCAATAGGCCATGGTCATTGTCAGTTTTCTGTGCTTCACTTTCGCCTTACCAGCACCCCACAGGTGTTCACCAAGTTGATGGCAGTGGTTGCAGCACGTCTGCAAATGTCAAGGGTTCCAGTCTTCCCCTACCGGACCTACTGCATTTGCTAGGGTTCACTATCAACATGCCAAAGTCACACTTGACTCCCTCTCAGACGCTTTTTCATTTTAGTTATTCTGGATTCAGTGCAATTTTGAGCTTAACCTCCAGAACAGGAAGTCCAGGATATTCGGGCTATGATTCAGATGTTTCTGCCCCTACACTGGATTTTGGTGAGACTGACTCTGATGCTGCTTCTGCATCCTGCTAGTAAAACATGCCCATTGGCATATGCGGGCTCTGCAGTAGGATCTGAAGTTCTAGTGGGCACAGCATCAGGGGAACCTTTCCGACCTGATCCAGATATTAGAGGGAACTGCCAAAGACCTGCAGTGGTGGTTTACGGAACGCGATTCGGTCAGTGGCAGATCCCTCTCTCTTCCTCACCCAGAACTCAGTGTAATGACAGATGTGTTGCTCCTGGGTTGGTGCGGCCATCTGGGAGAGATGGAGATCAGAGGACTCTCGAACTGAGAGCCACTCGCCTGGCATTGGAAGCCTTTCTTCCTTCCATCAAGTGAAGGCTGGTCCAGGTGTTCAAGGACACACCACCATGTGCTATTGCAACAAGCAGGGTTGTGGACCCTGTGTCAAGAAGCCCTACATCTCTGGACATGGCTGGAACATCGGGGCATTTTCCTGGTGTTTGAACATCTGTCAAGCTCTCTGAATGCCAGCAAAGACCAACCCAACTGTTGATGCCTCACGGATCACGAATGGCGCCTCCATCCGGAGGTGCTGCAAGGTCTCTTCAAAGATTAGGGAGAACCTTGGTTAGATCTATTCGCTACCACCTAGAACGCACAATGTCAGCTCTTCTGTGCACTGGAGTTTCCAAGGCAGCTTTCGCAGATCAAGATCAACTAGGCCCATGTCATCTTAGTGGCTCTGGATTTGGCAAGGAGAGTCTGGTAACCCTGAACTCCTGAGTATGAGCATTTTTCCTCGTTTCAAGCTGCCCCTTCTGGAGGATCTCCTGTTGCAGCAACAGGGCAGGATCCTGCACCTGAACCTGCACACTCTCCATTTACAGGCATGAAGATTGACCAGTGACAGTTGAGGATATTTATTCTTCCTGCCTCCCCTAAACCTTCCCACCAAAGTATGTGGGAAGGGATGGGACAGATATGTGGCTTGGTGTGCCACCAAATCTGTGAATCCTCTGTTTGCACCTTTGTCTGAAGTCCTTTTGTTTGCCTTATCTGTTGTCCAACAAGGCCTTGCTTTGGGTACAGTTAAAGGGTACCTTTGTGCCATTTCAGCCTTCCTGCAGTTGCCGGATCAACACTCCCTGTTCTAGCCACCTGTTGCGACTCATTTCCTGAAAGGATTATAGCACGTTTCCCCCTACACCTTTCTTCACCCCCAATGGGACCTAAATGTAGTTCTTGCCTTCCTCATGTGTTCGCCTTTTGAGCCCTTAAATAGCTGCCCTTTAAAACTGCTCATCATCAAAACATTCTTCCTTGTCTGCCAGGAAGGTTAGCGAACTGCAGGCACTTTCGGTTCACCCCCATACATAAACTTTTTCAGGTAAATTGGTCCTTAGGACCCGTGCCTCCTCCTTGCCAAAAGTGGTCACACCTTTTCAGGTCGAGCAGAACATCACTCTGCCTACTTTCTTCGCCCCACCTCATCCTACCAGAGAGAGTCAACTGCCTGGATCCAAAAACGTTAGCAGCACTGCAGCAGTGACAGAGACATGCTTTGTTACTCTTAATACAAACACACCTAGATGCCCGTGAAAATAGTTTCAACTGAATTGATGCACCAACCTGCACAACTGAATATAGCCATTGATGCAGGCCCCACCGTCACCTCCAGTGCCAGAAATTCTCGAATTAGTAGGAACATCTTCCTATTCACAACATAAGACCACACCACGTCCAAGTCCTGACGAAAGACAACAGCGTCTGGGAAAAGCAAACCCTATTGGCTTAGGAGAAGGCTTAATTCACTCCTCCATAAGCCACCCTCAACTACATTCTTGGGATACCCAGAGCTGTGCATATAGGCAGGAGTATGAATAGTGGTAGCAAGCTGTGACTTACTACTCCGCCTTGATGCTGTTTTTGATTTATGGACTGGTGCTTTAGTTACCCCTTTGTGTTTTTGTAACTGTCTTTTTGATCTCTCACAATTTATCAATGTATTGTACACATTTGCAAATACTGTTTATATTTGTTAATTGTCTTTGTATCTCTTATGTTGAGAAATGTCATCAGTTTGTGTTGTCCGAAATGTTTGACATGAATTGAATGTTGTTGCATTTACGGAATAACTCAGAAAAATTGTGAAATAAATCACAAGAGCCTATGAATTAATTCCATTTGGCCCTTCTCTTGATTAAACTTTAAACAGTAGCTACTGGATACTCTCAAGTATATAATTATTAGTGGTCCAATCCAGCTAGCTTAGGACCCAAGCCTTCCTTAGGTTACAAAAATGGATCCAAAAAGAGCATTGTCATTCTACATTGACTGTGTAAAATATTTCCGGATGGGCGATCAACTCTGTTGGATTTTTGGGTGCAGAGAAAGGGAAGACTGCATAAATTAATCATCTACAGATGGATTATCCTCTATATCAAATTCTGCTACGCAGTGGCAAAAAAGTAACCCCGAGGGCTTGAGAGCTCATTCCGTTATAGCTCATTCCGCCACAGCTAAAGCTGCAACCACTGTACTAGCTAGAGGAGTCCTAGTTCTGGACATTTGTCAGGCAGCTACATGGGCATCACTGCACATGTTTGCCTTACACTCCTGTCTACAGTCAGGACCAACGTGATGGGAATTTCGCCTGTTTGGTCCGACATGACTTTTTATTGTAAACAATTTGCAGACCAACCTCCAGGTATAGATGGCTTTGGTATCTATTCTAAGGTATGAATTGTGCAGTTAGGAGTCTCTATCAGATGAATAAGTTATTTATCTTCAGTAATGCTTTATCTGGTGGAGAATCTAGCTGCAGATTCCTTACCGACCCGCCCTCCTCTTTGTTCTGCAAACTGTATTCTAACATCACAGAGATCCTTTAGGACCTGACTTTAGCACACTCGTCATTCTACCTCAGTTTGGCTCTGTGCTTCTGTGTGGAACAAGTCATGAACTGAGGTCAGCCCACCATTTTACGGTTCCTACAAACATGATTACTCCCTCAAGTTGTGTAAATTTTCACCACGTAGGTTCTCCAAACCCAGGCCACATGTTTAGGCAACATTCCTTATTTACCATAAGGGTTCTCCAGTAATGGATAATGGTCATAGGCTGCATTCTGTGTTCGGAAAACTGATGTGAGGAGCAAGTATCGTGATATTAACCGGTGTTGTGTGTGTTGCACAGAATGCAATCATAGTCCAAAGTTTCTTTTTTACAAATGTTTGTTGTTAAAAACAAATATATATATCAAACAGAAAATACAGTAAACAATACACTGCTATACCTTGGTTCAGTCCAGTGAGGACAATAGGTCTTCATAGTATTCCCTCCTAAGGACCCCCCTCCCACTTCCTCTCCCACCCAATGAACGTTCACAGGTGCAACGGGCTTATTAACAGTGAACCGACATTTGGTATTGTAATAGTTGTACAAGGGTTGCCTCTATATTCGTTCCATCTTCCCCGTATTTCCGCCCACTTTTGAGGACAGCACCTCCCCTCATAAACTACTTTCCCAGCGATCCTACACCAGCCCATATGGCTTTTCCAGTCTCTTAATTGTGGCAGTTGCTCTGCTCCCCACAAACGGGTAATGTTACACTTTGCTACTAACAGCCCCAATGTAAACCAGATTCGTTCCATTTAGGTTATATCTGAGCCGTCTCAGATATTGGAAAGACACCACTTGGCTCCAAATTACCCCCACTAACATTGTTCATACAATTTCCCAGTAGGATTGCACTGCAGGGCATTCCCATAAGGTATGAAAAAAGGTGCCCACAGTTTCTACATCAGTGTGGAGCTGTGGCTTTGCCCATTTTTACTAGCGTTGTGCAGGAGTAGTAGGATCTATGTAAAGTTTTTAGCTATATCAAATGGAACCTGGATTTAATGGTCATTTCCCTGGGGGATGCCAAGGCCTCAGGCCATTCATCGTCCTCAAGACTTACAAGATCTTTCTCCCATTGCGTCCTTAGATGTAGCAGGGTGAGTTGTTAATGAATTGAGTGAGATAGCTTTATAGGGCATTTAAGTATCAAGAAATCTGTCTTCTAGTGGAGTGCCTCAGGGAGTGTCTCACCTGCTGGTATGGCCCTTCTGCAGGGCAAGTCATATCTGTATATAACGGTAGGTTTCAGTGGGTGCTAGCTAATGCTCGGCTTGTAGGTCTGCAAAAGGAATAACGCTTCCCCCATACCCAGAGGTCCCCCACCCTCGACAAGCCAAAAAGGTCTCATTTGTCAAAGCCAGGCTGTGTCCCCAGGGTGCCTAGACTAGCCGAGTCCCACAGGGGGGTGGTTTGTGTTATTTTATCTCTCCTTCCGAGGGCTTGCAGGGTTGTGTGCCAGGTATGCAATGTAGCTGCAGTTGGGCCTGTATATGTCTTGTGGCGCGCTCCCCATGTAGAGCTCTAATAGAGCCTCTTGGGTGCATTATATATCTGTCCATACGACATGCTGGTTGAGACATAGGCAGGTGTATCCAATGATTAACCGCCATTAATTGTGCCGCCCAGTAATATTTTGGGATATCTGGGCGGGATATACCAACTTCTAGCCAGCTTCTAAAGGGCTTTCCGCAGGGGAGCTCTGTCCCAAAGCAATGTACGCACCTTGGATTCGATATCCCTGAAGTACGAGGATGGAACTGGAGAGGGGGTGTTGTGTAGTATAAAAGGAATCTGGGCAGTGCCATCATTTTGAAGAGGGCTGCCCTGCCGACCAGGGATAGAGGCAGCACCCTCCAGTGCCGAGTATCACGTTTAAGACGTGTGAGAGGCGGTAAAAGGTTATTTGTGTATATTCCGAGATACCAGACTCCATCCCGGACCACCTTGGCCTCACAGTCCCGGGCAACCATGGCATCTCTCCCCTAAGGACGTAAATTAGGCACTTTCTCCAGTTAATATTGTATCCGGAGTAGTTACCAAATAGGGCAAAGGCATGATCCTATTAAGTGTGGATGTTGGGTCGGAGGCATAAAGAAGGATGTCATCAGTTTAAAGAGAAATTATGTCGTCCCAATCAACTGTCCACCGGAACCCTTGAACCAGGGTATCCTGCCTGATCCAGGCTGCCAGGAGCTCCATGATGATCGCAAATATCAAGGATGAAAGTGGACATCCCTGTTGGGTGCCACAACGGAGTCGAAATGGAGGAGATACTGCCATTAACCATCACCTGGGCCAATAGGTCCGAGTAAAGAAGTCTTAGCCAACCCAGATACTGAGGGCTAAAGCCCATTCTATGTAGAACTTCAAACCTATATGGCCACTCTACCGTGTCAAAGGCCATCCTCTCATCAAGTGACAGTATTAGCGCACTTTCCCACAGATCCGCAATGCGGCCCAACACGCCATACAGTCGGCGGAGTTTACACGCGGTATTTTGACCTGGCATGAAGCAGGATTGATCTGTGTGAATAAGTGTTGTAATAACATTAACTAGGTGAAAGGCCAAAACTTTGGCCAGGATTTTGACTTCGGCATTCAATAGTGAAAACGGCCTGTAGGAAGAACAGTCTTCAGGCGGTCTGCCGTCTTTGTGGATGACAACTATGTTGGCCAGCCTCTGGTAATCGGGAAGTATACCCACCATATCGCGATTTTCTTTGAACATACAAAACAGGTAGGGAGCTATTTTTATAGCCGTTAGTTTGTAGAGTTCTATGGGAATCCCGTTGGGGCCTGGCGCCTTACCTGAGGGTATGTCCTGGATTGGTCGCACTATCTCCTCTGGGAAACGACCTTTGCCACGACTCCGACAGCGAGTTTCGGAGTCACGCAAGCCGAACAACGACTTGCCCGAACAACGACTCAGCCTTAACCACGCATGTGCGTGGTTAAGGCTGATTCGGTCTACTGTTCGGGCAGGACGGAGTTCGGAGGAGCGTCGCACAGGAACAGGTAAGCGGGGTTTGTGGTTAGTTTTTAGGAGGTGTGGGGTTTGGGATTAGTATTCACGGGATGGGGGTTGGGGTTAGTTTTCAGGGGGTGGGAGGGGTTGGGGTACGTTTTCAGGGGGTGGGAGGGGTTGGGGTAAGTTTTCAGCGGGTGGAGCGGTTGGGGTTAGTTTTTAGGGGGTGCAGGGGTTGGGGTTAGTTTTTAGGGTGGGGTTTGGGGTTAGTTTTTAGGGGTGGGGGTTTGGGGTTAGTTTTCAGGGGTGGGGGTTTGGGGTTAGTTTTCAGGGGTGGGGGTTTGGGGTTAGTTTACAGGTGGTGGGAGGGTTGGGGTTAGTTTACAGAGGTGGGGGGCTTGGGGTTAGTTTACAGGGGGTGGGAGGGGTTGGGGTTAGTTTACAGGGGTGGGGGGTTTGGGGTTAGTTTACAGGGGGGGCTTGGGGTTAGTTTACAGGGGGTGGGAGGGGTTGGGGTTAGTTTACAGGTGGGGGTTTGGGGTTAGTTTACAGGGGGTGGGAGGGGTTGGGGTTAGTTTACAGGGGGTTGTGTTAGTATTTAGGGGGTGTGGGTGATCGTGTTTGTTTTTAGCCGGTGGGGGGTTGGGATTAGTTTTTAGGGGGTGTCGGGTTTGGAGGGGATCGGCGTAGTAGTTGGTATGCATTTTTTTTTTTTTACCATGCATGCCTTTACCACGAAAAATCGTGGTAAAGGAATGCGTGGTAAAAAAAAATCGTGGTTAAGACGAGGTCATGGTAGCGACTTTTAGGGTAGTCATTGTTGTGGAACGCGTTGTTCCAACATACAACCATCTCCTCTGTCATTATTTATTCTCCTAAGCGGTTCCTATCAGTAGTTGATCGGCTTGGTAGTCGAATATCAGCCATCAATTCGTGGAGGCTTCCTCCAGGGCAGTAGCCACCGTAGAGTATAAATGGGCATAGTACTCCGAGAAATCCCTTGGTACCTCCTGTTTCCCTCTTACCTGCTCACAGCTGCTGATCCGTATTTCCTGGACCCAATGGTTATCCTTCTCATGGCTGTCAAGCCATGCGATCAGCTTTCCTGCTTTGTTTCCGATCTCATAGAGATGGTCTTGAGTCATCCAGTGACTATTCCTGGCAGCATTAAATGCCATGTCGCTGTATTCCCTTTACTCTAGGTGTAGCATGTGTTTTATGTCAAGATATAGCTGGGTGACCAGTTTGGCCTCTAATTCAGTGATTTGGTATTCTAGTGTCTCCATCTGTGCCCTTTTGTTTTTCTTGTGCCCCGAGATGAGTGAGAGGCCTTCTCCCGTATGACTGTTTTATAGGCCTCCCAGAGGGTTTGCGCTGAGTCCACGGGGTGCTCATTTTCAGTGAAATAATTGTCAGTAGTTTCTTGGAGATGCTCCCGAATGCTGGGTACCTTAAAATACCAGGGGTTGAGGGTGACTGCACGGCAGGGTTGTTGGGGAGGCATGCCATACACCGCCCATATTGGTCAGTGGTCAGGGATGCCTCTTGCTAAGTGCCGCATTCATGGAAATGGGGGATGTATTGCACCAATGTGCAGACACAATCAATTCGGGAGAGACTCTTGTGTGCCCCTGAGTAGAATGTGTATTGCTGTGCAGTAGAGTTGTAGGAGCGCCACACATCCATGAGGCTAAACGCTGCAAGGAAGCCGGCCAGTGGACGACGAGTAGTGGGCGTCAGTCTCGGTGGGTCAAACGGCCCAGCTCGTCACCCAGTGGGAGGTTAAAGTTGCCTCCCACCAACAAAAAGCCATCTTGCAGATGGAGAAGTAATGTACTTAAGTCAGAGAATAAAGCATTGTGGAGGCGTGGCGGGCATGTAGGCGGAGAATATGTTGACCAGCTTGTTTTCCTACAACCCGGAGATCGCCACATACTGGCTCGAGTGTCTGACCATGTGTGTTGAATATTTAGTGGTAATGTTTTGTGCACGAGGATACCCACCTCTCTTGATCCAGTGGTGTAACCCGAGTGTGCGACCATCCTGTATCCCCAACGGTCCAAAGCCCGACCGGAGTTTCCCATAAAATGGGTCTCTTGAAAAAGAACTATATCCGGGAAATGTGTCTTAATGTATTGCAAAACGACCCCACATTTAATTCCATCTCCCAGCCTGTTAATGTTCCAGGACAGCAACCTAAGAAGTGAGTCTGATGTTTGGATAGCCATGATCAAGGGGCGTAAGTATAGTACCACTCCCACCAGCTGTGAAGGGGGGTAATAGCAGGAAGGGATGGTCCCTCATGGGGAGAAGTGTGAGCATTAGTAGCAGTGTGTGAATTAAACTGAAACAAAATGTAACCATCACATAAACAGGTACAACAAACCCCCTCTCCCTGCATGGCAGAATTGAAACTATCCGCCTCCCCAAATCTGCTGAGCACTTGTCGCCCCATAACTTCATACTAACTATCGGTGGCTATGGCCTGCACCAAGCAGTCACCTACCCATATCCCCAGTAAAAGGAATTATTTTACCAAAGAGTGTCTCTTCACACAGTTAGCGTTTGGTGTTCCCTGCATCTGTATTACGAGGACAGGATCTCTATCAGCCATTTCTGCCAGTGGGACACCTTAGGTGAACGAGTTTAAGGGTTCGTCTATCACGCTGGTGTCAGTCATCTAAAGCTGCAAGTACTGGAGTTGTGGATTTTCAAGAGTCTGGTTCCTAATGAGTATCGGAGTGCTGCTGCCAGAGTTCAGTTTCATCCTGGTTCTCTGGAGTGTCGATGTTTCGCCGTGTCTGACTTGGACGATGTGGTAAAGTAGAACCTCCCACCACTCTTCAACCATTCCCATGCATCGGTAGGATCAGAGAAATACCATGTCTTGCCATCTGCCACTATTCTTAGTTTAGCTGGGAAGAGCACTGAGTATTTTATGTCACGATGTCATAAGGCTTTCTTGACTTCCAAAAAGCTATGTCGCAGTTTTTGAACCTTTAACATAAAGTCGGGGGGGAAAAAAAGTAACAGTGGCATTGTTATAGGTTACTGGAGGAGCACTGCGAGCCGGCTGCAAGATGACATCATAATCTCGACAGTTGAATATACGTGCTATCGGAGTACAGGGAGGTGCACCTGGTTTGTGTGGAGTGCCTGGGATTCGGTGGGCCGGTTCAACAGAGAAATAATTTGAAAGGCCCGTAGGTTGCAGTACCTTGAGCATTAGCTCCTCTACAAAAAGGCTTACCGCCGGTCTCTATGATCTCTCCGGGTCACCAATAACACAAAGATTATTGCACCTCGAACGGCCTTCAAAGTCCTCCACACGATTCTCCAAGGTCTGGGTCGTCACACGTAGATCGTTGATTTGGGATTTCAGGGTTGAGTTTTCTGTCTGCAGCATGGCAAGTTAGTCCTCCACTTCTGACATCCTGGCCCCCATTTTCCAGAGATCTGCTCTAACCAGTGTAACCTCTGTATTCACTGTATCAATTTTATGCTCATGTATTGCTTTCATATTATCATGTAGTGTCAGTGATTCTCCCTCTGAGGACGTTGGATTGGTCTGAGGTTGACTTCCTTGGGTCTCTGTGGAGGAGGCAATGTCTTCAGGCACAGCGTATTTGTCAAGCTTGGTTTGATGCATAGAGCGATTTTCTTTACCACCGGTCATGGTTGTGTGAGGTAAGGCAGCTGTGGGCAAATACAGTGCAGTGTGGTGATTGCAGCCAGGGGAAAGAGGGGGGTTTGGTGTGGTAGTCGCCGCCGCCTGCCAGGAGGTGGCTTGTAGTGCTGTGCTGTTTCGGATTTCCGCACTTGACCCCCTTGGGTCCACAAGGGTGGTAATCACAACAGGTTAGGGGGTCTGCCACGCTGTGAACTGCTAGCAAAATAGGCAGTTGCTGTTGAAGGTTGCTTCCAAAGCTCCCCAACCCTGGAGGGTAGATGACTGCCCAGTATCAAACAATTCGTTTGGTGGATCGGGGGGAAGTGGATGACTGTGACTGGGTGGAGCACTGGGGTCTAGGCAGTCTGTGTGACTCAGGTGCCTAGTCTGGCTGTCAAGAATAACTTTCCAACCCACTAGGCTTACGCCGAGGCCCTCAGTGCAGCAGATACTTCTCTCTATTCGGCCTGGATGTTTATGCAGTGCTAGGGGGCCGCCTATCGAAGTGTGGGGAAGTGCTGCAATAGTCTAGAGGAGCACCTCGGGTCACAGTGCATAGTGCCTGTCGGCTAATCCCCACAACTGGAAATGCAGGTAAGGGCTGTTAGGAGGAGCCGGATCTCACCCACTGTGCCTTGAATTTACCTCTGGCCGTGGTGTCATTGGCTAGCACGCGGTCATCATGAACACTGGACAGTCTCGGGACAATGTGACCAATAGATGGCCCAAGGATCTGAGAGAGGCCTGCTCACCCGGCGTCTCCGTATGCAGCACAGCTGGAGATCCAATCGGTGCGGTCGCTGAGCCGAGTGCAGGGGGAGAGATGGAGGAAGCACCACTTGTAGCGGGAGTGTCTGGCAGCCACAGTAGAAGGAGAGTGGTGAACGCCTCAGAGATCGAAGAAAGGCTTGTCCTCTCGGAGCATCTGCAGGTATCGCGGCTGTAGTTGAGTCGGGGGTGGGGCAGAGACAGCGAAAGTATCTCTTGCAGCAGGTGTGTGGAGCCCGCGTTAGTGTGATCGGACACAGGGCGTTGGAGCACTGCAGTCGGGGCCCAGCAGGGTGCTCCGGCTGTCACACCTCCCCCACCTTCACTATTAATCATTCACGACTCCTTACCAATGCACCGCAGAGCAGGGGGATTACTGCATGCTATCACCAGTTACTCCCGTGGTAGGGGAGACAGTAGTTCACTCAGACATTGCACAGACTCTCACCCAGCCACCAGTCATGCACTACAGGCCGTAGCTGCGTCTCGCAGGCCTTGTGACTATGTGCGGTACAGAGGGGTCGCAGGACGGTCAGAGCAGCTCTCTGGGTTTCTTTTGCTGCGTAATCTCTGGTTACGGGTGTATGCACTCCTGGGTACAGATAAATGTAGCGGATTAGTGAGGATTTAGCCAGGTGGATGGCATGAGCTGCTTTAGGAATTGGCCATCTTACTCAGTGGTTGACCACGCCCCCCCATGGTCCAAAGTTGCATTCAATTTATGCATTGAGTGCTAATCCAGCCTTACATCTACATGAGCAGTGGTGGCATGCGTAGTACTAGTGTAAGGAAACAGGCTTTTTTGCAAGCCTCCCTTCTTTTTGTGCCCCATTTGAACCCCAATGCTGATGATTTTGACTCTGAAAGAGCACTAGAGCCTGCTAACGAGGCCCCAGTGCCATTGCTCTCTCCTTAAAATCTGATGTATGTGAATTGGTAAGCCCAATTGGCAAGGAATTTAACCCCCTTATAAGTCCCTGGTAAGGAATACCAGTGATACCCAGGGCATGAGACTTAAAGGGGTCACCAGGACCTGCAACACTGATTGTGCCAACCTGAATGACCCAAGTAAAGAGATGACAGCAGGTCTGCCATTGGAGACTGCAGGAGCAGTACAAACTGCTCAAACTCCACTTTACCCTCAACAAGATGGCAAGGTCAAAGCACTATTTTTGATATATGCCAGTCACCCCTAAGGTTGGCCTCCTGCACCCAGGAGCCAGGATGAATTATATTATAGGTGTGGACATATAAGTGCAAGCTTATATGTCCCTATAGCAGCCTTCTTCCATTAGGGGCCACTTTAAGTGTTCAGGGAGTCATACGGGCACTTCTAGGTTGCCAGCTCCATTATGGTCCCACTGAAAAGTGTCATGTTTGGTATCAAACAACTTGTCTTTTCAAACCCGGCCTTTTTCTAAAGTCTGATTTAATGTGACATGCACCCAGGAGGGCTACCTTACAGGTTGCCCCAGCCTTTCCTGTGCCCTGACTGACAGCCTACAGCTGCTGCCGCCGTGGCAGGATGGCCAGTGAAGTGGCACATCAAGGTGGTGCGCTTCAAAGCCTTCACTGCCTCTGATATGCTAGCAGGCTTCCTCCCAGAGTAGGAAAAAGCCAACCCCCCGCCCCAGGCACATTTACAACTTGGGCAGGTGGGAAAATTAGGTAGTCAGGAAGCATACACCCCCAGAAGGCTAGCCATACCCATAAGGTGGAATACCTGGTCTGTACAGCTGAAGAAGGGTTCTGCCATTTTTAAAAGTGGCAGAATAGAGGCTTCTGGGTGAGAAAAAGTGCCACCCTCCACAGGAAATGGTCACCTCAATGGCAGAATAGCTGCTGGGGCGAGTATTCCATTGGCTACTAACTCCCACACCCCTAAATCTACGATTTAAGGGGCTCCCTGGCACCATAACCTCAGATCTGCTTGACTTGTGACCAAGGACAAAGAAGAGACCCATGACTGTGACTTTAGGACCTGCCCAAAGGAAAGGTGCAATAATCTACACCTGTGGCAATCATCCTGCAACTGCACAACCACAACTCGATCTGGATCAGAGATTGGCTCAGAAAGAATAAAGGAACCTCTCTGAAAGACAAAGGCAACTCTTGAACTCCCTTGGACAAGAAGTACTCATCCCCTGCAGCCCGCAGGCAAATTGCACTCCTGGAACCAAAGAATCACTGGCCACTGATCCTGCCGCGGGATCACCCAAAAGTAAATGGTCTAGTGCATTGTGGGAAACATAGTCCTCACCTCCAGCAAGTAACCGAAAGCTGCGTTTGCTACTACCAAGGCTTTTTGGTGGTCAGTCGGGCTCCCACTACCTTTGTTCAACGTTGTGCCTTGAAGGAATCCTGCAGCATTTTCAACCCACTGCCTCAGTGGCCCCATTGTCAAGATTTTGCACCCCTTTCCTCACCAGCACCGTCCAAGTAGCAGAACCAGCACCCGTGGCTCCAGCGTTCAGCACCAGGGTCAGCCAGGAATACTCTGCACCCAGGCCCTACATGCCAGGTAAAATTCAACAGACTTTCGGAGCCTGGTCCCAGGACCTGCATCATCTTACCCCCAGTTTCAAATGGACTCGACCTGCTAGTGACTGAGTGTCACTAGTTTGGTTTCCTATTGATTGCAAAGTTATCGTTTTGCAAAAGTTAACTGCACTGATTTATTTTCTCTTTAAAAATCTATAACTGATTATACTCATTCGATTGTCTTCATTTTGACGTCTAAATTTCTATAAAAATCTCCTTTATTTATATAAATTGGTGTCGGATTTCTTTAGAGTCGTGTCACTTATCGTCCATCATGGTACTCTGAAATGCCTAACATATATTCCTCTAGTAAAGCCTGACTGCTCTGTGCCACACTACCAGGACTGAGCTAGGGATTTATTCGTGTGAATCCAAAGGACCTATTTGGGGTAATGTGACGGTATTGCATAGTGAAGCCTAACCAGCCTTCACTGGTTAGGCCCAACCGACGGTGGGCCTATCGTCGGTTGGGCCCAACCGACGATGTCCCAGCATCCCGAGGCATCCCAACTTATCTCTCCAACCGGTGGTCACCTCCAGAAGATCTTCGTCCCGAGCCTGCAGTTTTTGTTGCAACCTGAGAATCCCCATTGAAAGCAACAGGGCACCCTAAGCCAAAACAGCACCCTGCACCCAGCTGCCGCTTCGGGTGTACTTTGGGTGCTAACTCGGATCCCCCATTGCCCTGAGCCTAAAACCAGGAGCTTTGCTCCCACAACCCTGTGGCCTGCTCGTGAGCAGCCACCAACCGGACGCCCCCTATCCCCATTGGATAACATTGGGCCTCAGCACTCTACACCAGGCCGCCCCAGTGCTGCTGAGTGCATCCTTGACCCTGGGGGAACCCTGGTTATAACCCCAGAATACCAACTCCCACAAACTTGTACTTACCTGTTAACCAATGTTATGTTATGTTATTATAACTTCTATAGCGCACGATTACCCGGAGGTGTCTTGGCGCTGACTAAACCAACTCTGCCGCTCCTGTGTTTCTTAATTCTGGAAAAGCCACGTCTTTAACCTTTTCCTAAAAACGCCCAAAGAGTTGGCGGTTCTGATTTCCTTTGGTAGAGTGTTCCAAATTTTAGCCGTGCCATATGCTATGCAATAACTTCATTTCTCTCCGTAAGAATACATTGACTGTTTTCCTTGCAAATTGTTCTAAGTGTGGAGTTGGTTTGTATGGAACATTGACAAAACTGCAAATGTACTAAAAGTGATTTACTTTCCTTTTGTCTAGGAAATGTCTCAGTGAGCTATCTAGGCATATCACACTGATTAGCAAAAGTAATCTGAAAATTAATCCAATAAGTAGTGTACAAAGTAATCTGAAAAGTAACTGAACATAAATTTCAAAACATTGACTTACCTGTAATTCAATCAACTGCATTTGAACCTGCATTCAATTGTAAAGCATTGCATACGTTTTTGCAAAAGTATTATTTCACTTACCTGCACCAGGCTTGGCTTGATTCTTGAAATAAAACTAATTAATAATATTTTTATATAAATCAAATTGGTCTGAGTTCAGTCTTTGAGTGTGTGATATCATTTGCTGATTGAGTGTGTACAACAATTGCTTAACACTACCCTCTGATAAAGCCTTACTGCTCGCCCACACTACCACAAATAGAGTAAGGGGCTATCTACTTTTACCTCTGCCTACCTTTGGGGTTCCACTGAACTCTGTGCACACTATACCTCATTTTGGTATAGTATATACAGAGCCAGCTTCCTACACTGGCACTTCTCAGAGGTACCTGCACTTCTATTTTTGCATTTCAAGTAGCGTGCACAAGTGAGAAGGAGCCAAGAAGGATTGCTGGGCAGAGCATTTCAAACTACTGGTGGAGTCAAGCATGATTGTTTACGTGCCTCACAACTATATGTATGAGGAAGTCCTGCAAGCAGCTCAAGATTCAAGCGATAGGTTTCCAGCTCCTAACTGCTCTGTACACTATTTGATTGTGACTGCACGACTTCGAATGGCCTTCAGGCCCAGAACCAAACCGTGGAAAGCTGGAATGTCTTATGATCAACACAATTAGAACTTTCAGTGTCTTTTAGGCATCAACCTTGGCATGTGCTGGACCACCTTAGTTACATTTTGGAAGGATAAACAGAATTCTAGACCTGCTTGGCTGAATGCTATTAACCACTGTCCTTTCACCTCACAGCCTCCTGATATTGGCTGTGGTTAGTGTATGGTTCCTGCTGTCTCCAATTTAATTTATTCTGCGCATCTATTCTGTGATGTAAGTGAAGGCAAACTACTCAAAGTTAAAGGCAGATTAAACTGAATGTAGGTACTTTAGTAAGGCCATACAGATGTTGGGCCTTAGGCCTCCTTAACTAGACCAAAAGACGTTTTATTCATGAGAGGAAGAGAGAGATGAGGAGGCAATGGGTGAAACTCTCTGACCAAACCTTTCTGACATAAAAAAACATCATACAATGAAGTATCCGTTACCTATGTTATGTTTCCTTAATTCTTTGGAAGAATATCCACTATCTTGCCACCTTATGTAAAGCTGGACATCAGATATGCTTTGGTATCTACAAGAAATCATGGCAACAGAGTGTTCCATTGGATGTCTGTTTTACTGTTTTAATGTCTCCATATCCACTGTATCGTAACCCACCTTGTGATGGAGATTCGGGTGTAGTAACACATTTCCCCATCTTGGTTCAGCTACACAGTCTTCTTGTTGCCAGTGGTGTACAAAGCCTTCCAAACCTCCTGTCCCTATTTTGTGATGGGAGAGTTAACTATATGATCAATTCAGATCCCCCCTGAATTCCAAAGAAAGGTTTTTGCCAAATTCTGGAGTGAGACTCCTGCTTAAAATTAGCTCTACTTGATAACCAAGGCTCCTCTGCCTTTTAAAGACTTTGCTCTTCAGTACACAGGGTTTTCTGTAGTGCACGAGGGTTACTTGGGAATGTGACATGAAACCCACTATGGTAGACCGTTTCTCCTAAAGAGGGACTACTTGTAGTATTGCCAAATGACAGCGGTTCTTAAACTTTTGACTTCTTTGGACCTCCCACTGAATCATTACTGGAATCCGGGGAGCTACACTTAGTCTTTATTGGAAGCCAAGGACCCCCGGCCTAAACAATTTTTATGATTTGAACCCAAAAACAATAAACAAAAATACAAAAACAAGTATACACCACACAACTGCTCGCATATTAAATATTTTGTTCAATTCACAATCAAATATAGAAAAAGCTTTCACATTTTTATTTTCGCTTCTTTATTTGTGTATACTTTAATAATTTTAATCTGTCATTTAATTTTGTAACAGTCATGGACCCCAGGGGTCCTCGGGCCAGAGGTTATGAACCACTGTCATATGATATAATTCTGATATACCCTATTTAAAAATATATTTCATGCTTCACTTAGCCTGCAGAAAAAGGTCGCACATACGTTTACATACAATTTGGTAGCTATGCACTGCCCTGCCTCCAATGTGGCCAAGCCCATGGTCCACTCCCTTCTAGCTACGTTACGTAAGAGGTAAGGTGTGGTAAGTGTTTAAAAGGCCAAATCAACTGTTTATCCTATATTATTCTAGGGTTTATGTTGAGGCCCATTCAGTGAATTTATAAAATGTGGTTATAAACGGATATGTTGTGGTCAAATTAATAATATTACTAAATATTAAAAGCTGATATTTTAATGGCCAGGTAACTATAAAAAGGTGATTTTACGGTAGTCAAATACATCATTTTTAAACTAAACTGTCCTAAGCTGACATCTTTCGTGTTAAAGAAAAAGTTTAAGAGCCTAGAGCGTGCCTGGTGCAAACAATATGATCTCTGTAAAACTCGATATATAACTGCCATAAAGGCCTACCACAGAGCCATAAGAAAGTACAGATCCAAATCCTATGCCATCGAAATCAATAAGGTGTACCATTCTACAGGGGATTTTTTTTCCTATTGTTTAATCTCTCCTGGAATTTTTGGGTAAGGCTCCCTCTATTTCTACATCTATCAGATGTAATGAATTTGCCTTGTTCTCCCTACATAACATTTCAAATATTTATACTACTTTTCCTTGTGAGGCCCAGACCGTCATGGCACTCGCCAATCATGAGCCCCTCCCTTGTTCGGATCTCTGTCCCTCTCAACTTGCCCCAATTATGCTGGGTCTTTTGACTACTATAATTAAGTCCATCAAATCGGGCTCCGCATTGGACCCGGCCTCTCTGCATGTTCTAGGGAAAGGAGCTCCTGTAATTTATCCTGTTCTAGTTGAACTTGTGAGTCTATCCATCTTCTCAGCCTCCGTTCCACAATCTTGGAAGCACACTGTAGTCATCCCGCCTTCCTTGGATCCCTCCAAGTTACAAACTTTCTGTCAAATTTCTCTGCTCCCACTTCCAGGTAGGTGCTGGAAAAGCATATCAACAGCCAGCTTTCAAGCCATCTTAAATAACACAAGATGCTCCAATCTGCACAGTCTTGATTTTGTACCCTATCGTACCCATTCTGTCCTCCTTGTAGTGACCGAGATCTTACTTGAGACCCTAGATCAAGGAGGCTCTCCTGCGTTTGTTTTGCTTGATCTCAGCGCAGTCTTCAACACTCTCTCACAATTCTTTATTGCAGAGACTACGCAATTGTGATGTATGTAAGGAGGCATTGACATTTTCTTTCCCTTTCTCACAGATCGTTCTTTTCAAGTCTCCATTTAGCTGTGTTCCTCTGCTAGGCTCCCAATCTCCTATGGTGTGGCTCAGTGCACGTCCTTCAGTCTGATTCTAATCAACATTTACTTGTGTCCTCTGACAGAAATTGAGTTGTTTGGCTTTGATTTAATGCCTTTTTAATGCTTTAATGCTGATGACACACAACTTGTCAGCTCACTATCTCAAGAATAGAGTACTAAATCCTCTCGGTTCCGCAACTGCCTGACTACAGTTGCTGATTGGATGGGCATTGATTGCCTAAACCTGATCAGCTGTAAACTGTCATGGTGGTGGGAAACAACTTTAGCTTCTGAACCGCCAGTTGGTGGCCAGAATCCCCTATCCCAAGTCCTCGGTGACAAATCTTGATTTTTGGTTGGATTCCAATGTCACTATGAACCATCCTATCAAGCTGGTCACTTGCCCGCTGTTTTGGACTTCTGAGATACCTAAAAAATGTGCTACCGTTTCTTCCTCATATAGCACAGAAAACCGTTGTCCAGGCCACTGTTACCTTTTGCCTAGACTATGACGATTTCCTCTACCTGGGCATTTCTCAGACTCTTGTGAGGCGTCTCCAAAACATTCAAAATGTAGTGGCCTGCCTCCTCCCACGAGTTCTGAGAGACTGTTCCATCTGCATGCACCTCAGAGGTCTGCACTGGTTCACTTTACCTAACGGGCCCTTTGCATCAATCTTTCAGATACCTGGCTCCCAAACTGCGAAACAGCCTCCCTCCTCATCTCAGACAGAACCCTTCTGTAGATATTTTCAGGAAACATCTGAAAACTTGATTGTTTTAATTCTGTTTTATCTGGTTGGTGGAAGAGGTTCGCTGTGGTTACACAATTTATAAATCCCAATGATCCAGTCATTCATTCAAAACGTTCACTGCTCATCTCAGACTGATGATTTTCAGCCAAAATACAACTGTATATTCCAAATTGAATATTTTCAGACAAATCGGAGGATTTAAAGGTTATTTCCAAATAATTTGTTAGGGTAATATATGTTGGCTTCAGAATTTTTTTTTTTTTTTTAAATGGCATGTCCATTTATTCCACCTTAAGGTCTATTATTAGGGTACATTTGTGGCACTCTGCTATGGAATTCATTTAATTCTGATGCTGGGGCATTTCATGACTGTTTGAAGTGTTGTTTTTGTGCAAACTAGCGATTTTGCCAGATGATCACAGCAATGTAGCCGTTGATTTGTCGTATTTGAGTTGGAATGTAACCTTATCAAGTGAAAAAACATGAAGTCAGTTCCCTGACTGGTTATGAATATGATGCAGTTAGCTGAAGCACGTATGAGAAATGATTTTGTCAAAGGCTCAGAATAAAGGATGCTTTCAAGACTTTTAGATTCTGGAGCTCCTGGGAAGAAAATGGATATTAGGTTTGCTCAGTCCTTGCAGATTCCAGTACTCAAGAAAGATTTCTGAGGATGTTAAGGCAGTGGGTTATTCTAATTATGCTCCAGTTTAGTAAAATGTTATACGGATATGATTTCTTTGATATGTTTCAAAATCATCATGAGAGCATGTTTTGATTTGATAGATGGGCTTTAGTTTATCATAATTCTGGCAACTCCCTTGTTAACCTTACATATTCCTTGCACTGATTGGCCACAAGGAAACTTTATTTGAATTGTAACTATTGTCAGAGTATTTGTATTATTTTATGTCAATCCAGAGAGGTTCTTCCTTCTAAAGTTCTTTAAGGAGTGGATTTTTTTGCCAGTTATCCAGTTCTTCATCCCCTTGAATTAAGTGGTATTTTTTATAAGAAAAAGTCAATGTGTTACCACGAACCAGAAGTTCTGATTGCAAGATTGATTTGGAATCAGCTGAACAAATTCCTTGTAGTGTACTAAATGCATTTATTCAGCCAGCCAAAGATACTTTATTCGACTCTACTGAGCCATAAAAGATTGCACAGAATCAAGAATCAACTACATCTCCATACAGTAATAAATCAATCCTTTTTAGAAACAAAAGTGGTTAAAATAGTACATTTTAAAAATACAGATCCTTAAAAAAGAGCAGAGTGGGCATCTAATGTTTACTACGAATCCTGAGTAGAGTTAAAATATAATTTAGTACAGCATGTATGATATCTATGCTACCTAAAGATAATAAATAAGCCATGGCCAATTTGTGAGTCCTAGTCTCCAATGCTAATAATAACGGGCGAAGAAATTGCCTTCTCTGGGAGGTGTAGAGGGTGCAAAATAGAGTAAAGTGCTTTGTGCTTTGATATGTACAGCCATCACAAGGGCAGGGGGGAGTGAGGCGAACCAAGTACCTTGAGTTGGGAAGGCTGCCAGAAAGTGTATTGTTTTGAGACTAAACCTGGACAGCAAAAATGTTTGCCTCTCATTCAGGCTTAGCTGCAACTAAAGTGCAGGCGGTGCTTTGGGTTTTCAGTATAACCCACCATCCCGGAGAAATTTGTTGCCAAACGAGACATCTGGGAATGTTGGTGAAAAAGTGCTTTAATTCTAGTGGGGGGTGAAACATTAGTGAGAGTGTCTGTATTAGAGAAATATTCTGGGGCGCCGATCCTGGCAAATCTTGATTTGATAAATCTGAGCCAGGGTATCTCTAGGCAATGATCCAAATTCATGCAATCCCTCAGTACTGCTCTGCAAAGGTGGGGTTCTGGGCTATTCCAAATTCTTACCCAGAGCAGCAGGGGCTGTAGTTTTATGTATTCGTCTAATAAGCCCAATCCGACTTCATGACAAAAGGTACAGAAGTGGTTTTGGGCACTGCCAACAGTCTCCTTATAAACTTATGTTCTATTACTTGCAGCAAATTACAATTAACATATCCCCAAACGCCAGCACTGAAGGAGACGACTGACAAACATTTACTTTTAAAAACATAGAGCAGTTCTTTGATTGGGTTGTGTCCTAGTCTTTTAGATAATCGAAAAACAGCATCAATCGACCTCTGAAATTGCATTGCTCTAACATTCAATAAAATCTTCGAATTAAAATCCACATCAAAAAGCACGCCCAGTTATGAGAAGTGTTTTTCCCTAATTTCTTCTCCTCCCAGCAAAAATGTCCTTGTTTTAGCTTTTGTAGGGCCACATTTCATTATAAACGATTTAGTACGGTTCGTTTTGAGTCCTAAGTCATTCATAAATAGATTAAAAGCATCAAGCAGGGTTTGAAAGCCATTAGCTGTTCTCGCTATGAGAACAGCATCGTCTGCGTATAACAACACAGGAATTTGACGTGAGTTGGCCCTCGGGATGTCCTTCCCAACACTACACAGATGTTCCCCCAGCCCATTAATGTAGAGTAGGAAGAGAAATGGTGCAAATATGCATCCTTGTCTAACCCCAACACTAGAGGGGAATTCTTTTGTTAGGTCACTATTCCTACTATAACAGACTCTTGCTGATCTATACTTGTGAAGTCTACTGAGCAGTGTGATAATCACTCCTTCAATCCCTAACTGTGCCATAAGTGCCCATAATTTTGGATGGTCCACCGTATTGAAGGCACATGTTAAGTCCATAAAGGCTAGTTGGACACAGCCTTTTTGTACCTTTGTGTATTTTTGGACTATTCGAGAGAGATTAAGGGACTGTTCTACTGTTCCCAAGCCTGGGAGAAATCCGAGAGCACTTGGGTCTCTGACTCCCAAATTTCTAGTTGGCCAGGATAACCTTGCCCAGGATTTTTACTGTGCTATCAAGCAGGGAAATAGGGTGGCAGCAATGGGGTTGGCTCTTGTCCGCCTTTTTTAAGATCTGGACAATAATGGCTTCCTGCCAGGTCTTAACTAGGGGCCCCAGTATTCCACATCTTATAACATTAGTTATTAGCAGGTCTCAGAACTGTGGAAAGTCTTTATAAAGGTCTATTGGAACTCTATCAGGCGCCGGTGCTTTCTCTGAGGGCCAGCTCTCTATCGCTAAAACGACATCTGCTACCTCAATTGAGTTACTCAGGGCCAGGGCTGCATTCATGTCAAATGGGGCTTCTAAGACCAAATTAACAGTGTGGGGGCTATGAGCAAATATTTTTTTTAAATGGTCCACCCAGTCCTTAGCTGGTAAAATAGTCTCTAATTTAGGCATTTCGTTCCCCAGCAAGGTTGTAGAGTTCACGACCTGCCAAAAGGCTCCGGGATCTTTCACTGCACCTGCAGTTTTTTAGATCTTCCCAGGCCTTCTCCCTCAAATCCAATTTTCTTTTTCTAATTGCTTCTTTATAGGCTTTCCTGGCCTTTGCTAATCCCTCCTTGTCCCTCGAGTGCGTACTTAGAGCAGGCCTTAATGATCCATGGGCCAAAGAGCAAACACCGTTGAATTATTTAAGGGTGTTGGATGTTCTCCTAACGCTTATTGTTAGTTTAGCTGCCATGTGTCTGTTTAGGGAGGAAAAAGCCTGTGTGACCTTAGCCGGGTTAGCATCATCTTGTAGCACTACCTCAATTTGTGCCCGATTATGTACTATGAGGTCTCTAAAAAAAGCCCTCTTGTCAATTTTCTCCCACTTGATGTTTACACCCCTGTTCTTGTTATACTGTACCCTGACTTTCTTCTCAAAGTTAAATTTAGGGTCAGTATTAAGGGGTTATGATCACTTATGCAGCTAATCGGCACTTTACACCCTTTTAAAAACTGCAACAATTCTTTAGCAATTAATATGTGGTCAATAATCGAATTGGAGCCTACCTCTATGTACATTGAAATTTGCATGACACTGGTCATATCATACTCTTGGGCAAATATCAGATTTTTGGTGATGACAAATCTGTTCAATGAGTCCCCATAAGTGGTGTGCTTAAAATGTGTTAGGGGCTGATCCACCTCATCACAAATGCCAGGCCTCCTTTTGCCTGGCCGGACTGCGAAGGAATAGCTGTAACCGCATAGGTAGCATACCCATTTATGTGAGGCGGATCTAGGAGCCATGTCTCTTGGCAGCAAATTATTGTATGTTGATCTACGGCATTATTCAATCTGGATTTTCTAACTGGGAGCGCAGTCCTGCCACGTTCCATGAAATTATGATTAAGGTCTTTGCTGGGTAAATCCAGTATTAATGGCACATTCGGTGGATACAGGTAGGGGAGTTTATTAGTAAGGATTATTCTTTCTGCTAGCTGTGGCTGTCAGTCTAAATGTTCCAGGATGACAAGACCTCAACTCTGTTGTACAGGGGCAAACTATTTTGTTGGCGCTGGGATATGGCTATATCCTTCATGGGGCCTGGCTGCTGGGGCCTGTCTTGGGTGGCTAAAGGCTGGGGAGTTCTTGTGTGGTAGAAAAAGCCTAATGGTTGAACTCCAATTCCCTCTGAAAGAGTGAATATTTTAGGAAGGTGTTATAACAGAACTCCAACTAGGCCTGGGTTCCTAAAATGTATGATTATGCAGCCACCTCGTGAGGCTTTTGGTGATGGGCCAACCCACAAAACTCTTCTTGTGGTGATAATTTCTTTTGATAACTCACTTGCCCAGCCAGAGTTTTTTCTCAGCCAGAAGGAGACTTCATTCAGGAGGGATGCATGTGATTCATTTTACACGTGCCCTAATTTGGGGACAGTCTCCAAAACAACTATAAAGGGTGTACACTTGGGGGGAATATGAGGTTGAATACCTTGTGCCTCAGATCGATTAATGCTAATTCCGGCCTGTGCGTCCCTATTGACAGTATCCCGTGATTCCGAAGCTACCCGATTCATTTGAGTTAGTGTAGGCTGTGGGGTGAATAGAGATGCTCTTTCTGGTTGGGAGACATGCAAGCACCTCACTTCTTCTCCTTGTCGGTTAAGCTGTGTTATGTTTAACATCCCCACTTGTGTGCTACGGTCGCCTTGATCCTTCCGTTGCTCTTTCAGAGAGGCCATTCTATTCATAAGCTTCTCCTGAGCTATGAAAATACTATCAATCTTTCCCTCCAGAATAGCTATTTTTCCAATTACCCTGGAGCAAGATTGAGCTATGGTCTTAAGTTGGTTCCCCAAATAGTCCAGTCTGCTCAAATAACTTGTACCAAGTTTGTTTGAGCCACAATCCACTATGGAGATCTTCTGGGCGTGCTCTTTTCCCGCATTATTCTTTGAGCTTAGACCTTGTTTTTGCAAGGGGCGGGAATAAGATTTAGATTGAATGGGCTTCACAAGTAGAGCTCTGACCGCCTCTGTCTGAGAAGGGGGACTCTCTGACTGAGATATAGCTTCAAGCATTGTCAAGGCTTGTAAATCTTTTACAATGAACGGATATGGGGAGGTGGATGTAAAGCCAATACTCTTAGGGAAAGAGGGTGGTTCCACACTATTTGGATCCTCGGGGGGAACCTGACTGGTTAGCTGTTTCTGGATGGGTTCAGTTAAGTCCACAGTATTAGGCTTAAGTCCAGGAAGGGCAGATTTTTTCATAGCTGAGTCCAACCTTGCTTCTACCCTATCAATCTCAGTCTCAAAGGCACCCATAACAGATGACAAGTAACTTTTAATAGAGTTGTCTGGGGCCTCTCCTTTTTTTTGTCTCTGTAAATTGGTGGGTCCCCTTTCTTTTCTTCATCCTTAGAGTACACAGTACAGAGTTAATTACACGCAGGTTATCTGTGCATTCCTTTAATAGGGCTGGTTAGCGTGTATCCTTCAGTGCTTCTTCCAGTTTCCGAATCACACCACTGCAGGTTTTAAAAAGCCAGAGCCAAGAGACCGGACCCAGCTCAGCCTTATCCGGCTGTGGAGGAGCGCAGACATTCCCGCTCTTGGCCTGGTCTTCTCCCAGGTGTGGCCCATGCACGTCCTGCACTGCTGGACGCATCTGATAATCTAATATCCGAGTCAGGGGCGAGATGTGCAAGATCCCTCCACTGCAGGACGCCTCCGATAACTTTATGGCGCTCCAGTGCCCGGTCAGCCCCCACATGATGGCATGGAAAGCTGGGGGTTATTCTCCCATCCCAGCGAGTATGGCTGGCAGCAGAGTGCACTTATTGATTCCAAGACAGACTATCCTAGCATTTAGATGGAAATCTGGTCAATGGGTTAATAAATTCCCTAGCTTTTCCAGATTATACCCCATTATTTTTTGTTCCCAAAAAAGTTGAAAGCATGTGTAGACTACAGAGCCCTCAATAGAATTACAGTGGAGATTGGTAACCCTCTGCATTAATATTGGTTCTATTCGATCAAATCAAAAGCTCTAAGATACTTATGAAGTTAGCACTTAAAGAAGTGTACCATGTACTCTGGGTCCAAGAGGATGATGAATGGGCATTGAAATTCCATATAGATTTGCTACTTCAGCATTTCAGTGTTTTATTGATGAGGCACTGAGAGAGGATGCATTGTCTAGTTAAATAATATTTTGATCTCGCTTGACACCAGGCAGACTTGAATATCATATGTTAAGACCGTATTGCAATGGTTAAGAGAACATAGCCTTTTTGCTAAAATATATAGTTGTCTTTTTCATGTCACAACCTCATTACACTTGAGAGAATTAGGATGAATTAAAGGAAAGTAGCAGTGGTAGTTCAGTGGTCTACACTAATTTCGGTTAAGGCAAATCAGAGTTTTTGGGTTTTGCCAATTTTTATAGGAGGTTCATTTATTAGTTTTCTGAAATCATAAGACCCATTACCAAGTTACTACTGAAGAGAGTACTTTTTGTATGATCAATAGAGGCAAATCAGGCTTTTGTTTTTGGAGAAAAAACTTTTCTAGTGCCCCAACTTTGCAGCTCTTTGCAACATCCTAATGTAGGAGCAAACTATTACACTAATGCCATTCTAGCTGCCCCTAATAGCACCAAGAAAGTGTTTGAGATCAAGAGGGAAATGTCTAACCCTGCCTGTCTAAGTCAAGCTATCGAACCCTCACAAGGTCTCTGCGATGACCTAGCTAGGTATTTTGAAGATAAGATTAACACCATCCTAGCTGACCTTAACCCCCCCCAAGTCTGGCAAAGGTCGCTCCTTGTCAATAGTCTAGCCCTCAGGCACTATTGCCTGGTGACATGTTACAACCATTGCCAAACAATATAGCTGCTTCTGATCCTTTGTCTGTGAAGGACTTTAATTCTGCAGACATGATGACCTCATCAGGCTCTCCTTTAGATGTACTCCCAGTTAAAATCTGGAAGGATCAGGTAGAAATTCTGTTTCCCCAGTTAAGGCCAATCTGTAATCAATCCCTGATATCATGTACCGTACCGCCAGCATGGAAGAACCCTAAAGTTACACCTATTAGGAAAAAGTCATCTTTAAACCCTACTGTTCTGAGTAATTATAGACCTATCTCCATTCTGACTTTTCCAGTGAAAATCTTGGAGCGTCACTTCAGTAAATTGCTAGTTCAATACTTAGAGAATAATAAGTACTTGGAGGAAGAGCAATTTGGTTTTAGGCCTGGTCATGGCACTGAACCAGCCCTTATCACAGCCATGGATGAGCAAAGGATGCGAGTCGACAAGGAACATTCAGCAATGCAGATTTAATAGACCTCTTGTACGCATTCGATACAGTATGCCATGCCACTCTTCTATTCAGGCTAGAGTCTATTGGAGTGAGCGGAACCGCCTTGAAATGGGTGTGTTCCTACCTTTCAAATAGAAGTCAAGCTGTTGCTTTTACCCCCTATCACTCGAAAGCCAGGGCCATCAATCAGGGAGTGCCTCAGGGGTCGGTCATCAGTCCAATTTTGTTTAATATCTACTTGGCTCCGTTGATTAGACTTATTAAATCTCACAAGATGACCTTAATTAATTATGCTGATGATACCCAGCTAATTCTGTCTCTAAGCAGCAATATGCAACTATCCTCCTTCCATGACTGCCTGAACGACATCATCTCATGGCTCAAAATCAATTGTCTAAAGTCTACTGGGGATAAGACTCAGATGCTCTACTGTACTGCTCAATCCAAGCTGGAAACTCTACCCCTTAATTTCTGGCCTGGATCGTTTAATGGACCATGGCCGCTGTTAATTCGGTTCGGAACTTAGGAGTCACCTTTGATGACAAACTTAGTATGGAAACTCATGTAAATAAAACAACAAGAACCTGTTTTGTGCTTCTGAAAGCTCTTCAGAAGATCCTGCCAGTACTCTCCGTTTTCCTCTCGAGCCATGGTTGTCCACAGCGTGATTTTCAGTCACTTGGATTACTGTAATGCTCTTCTTTTAGATGCCCCTGAATATCTTTTACATCGTTGATCTAGGGTCCAGAATGCAGCCGCTAAACTTGCCTTAAAACTTCCTCGTAGAGCTTCTGACTCCTTGGCATTAAGGGAGTTGCACTGGCTGCCACTAAAAGCAAAGAATTTGGTTTAAATCCCTCTGCATGGCGTTTAAAGCTTGCCATGGGATAGGCCCTCTTCCCCCTTCAAAAGCGACTAAGAAGATACATGCTCAACAGAGCCCTCCCATCTGCATCAGCCAATTTGCTCTGTGTACCGAAGTTCAGGAAATCCAGGCAAGGTGGCAGGACCTTTATGGTCCGTGCAGCCAAGCTCTGGAATGCACATCCCCCCTCCTTAAGGTCCATGTCTGACCTAAGTTTAGGAGGCTGCTGAAAACTTGGCTGTTCCCCAAGTAATCGGAATCCAGCCTCCTATCCCTGAAGCTATGTTACTATAGGTATCTTTCTAAGACTATTGTTCCATCTCCTTTTCTTTATCTTCCCCAGCTTTTATGACCAGCGCCAGGATGCCAGTTGGTGACAGTGTGCTCTATAAACTCAAAAATACATAAAATAAATAAATAGGATGTCCTTTCATTGTTGAGACAGGTGCTTCTTATCAAGCTATGGGAGATGTAATATTTAAGAGAAACCTAAACACTGGTCATGTTCAACCAGTAGCTTATTTTTCTGACCAGAGCAGAATTGAATTATGCAATCAGTGACCAAGACCTTTTGGCCATTAACATAACTTTTAATGAATGGCGGAATTATTTGTTGACCCCAAACACCTTAGAAGAAGTATATACTGATCAGAGAAATCTTCAGTTCCTGAAGTCAGCCAGTTATGTAAATATGCTCAATATGTGCCCAAATTAAGAGCTATGGGAGATGTAATATGTAAGAGAAACCCAAACACTGGTCATGTTCAACCAGTAGCTTACTTTTCTGACCAGAGCAGAATTGAATTATGCAATCAGTGACCAAGACCTTTTGGCCATTAAGATAACTTTTAATGAATGGCGGCATTATTTGTTGGCCCCAAACACCTTAGAAGAAGTATATACTGATCAGAGAAATCTTCAGTTCCTGAAGTCAGCCAATTATGTAAATATGCTCAATATATGCCCAAATTAAGAGCTCATATATTAAACCAATAGGATTGAGACCTTTGCCTGCTCCACCTAGAGCTTGGCAAACAGTGCCAATTGATTTTATGGCAAGGCACGGAGGCCAATATTATGCACTTCCTCTTTTATTACTACTCACAGCAGCAACCAAGAACTTTAGAACATCTTAGAGTCTAGAACTCTAACAACATGCATAATATCCTAAAACACGCAGCCCTCTTCCTTCTTTTGTTGCTGCTCACAGACAGATGAGTAGCTTTTCAAATTACTTATGTGGTATGAGAGTTTGATATTGGTTGAATGCAGATGAAGTATGTTTTGAATATAAGAAATGAAATAGTTAATTTAAAATTTATTTAAAGGTGATTAGTCACTAGTTCATTATATTGGAAAAGAATGAGCAGTTATTTAGTGATACGCTAATTTATAAAGTTAAAGATCGCAAAGGATAAATATTTTTTGAAAACGTTTGGTTTTTAAAAGAATTGGTAGCTTTCGTTCCGGTTATATTGAATTTTGAATAGGTAGCATTGTATCAGCGGTTTGAGTAACGTTAGAGCGCTGTAGGAGATTTCAAATAATGGTTACTGGCTCGAGCTGAACGTGAGGGCTTCGCGTGCGGCTGGGCATTCATTGGAGGAGACTCTGACACGGCTTGTGACGGCGTCACGAGAGGAGGTCTGCTGACGCACGGTGGAGGCGGAAGTGCACATTCTTGAGAGCGCGTGTGGAAACATTTGATCAAATGAAGCCGCCGTAGGCATTGCGTGCGGCAGCCATTTTAGAAGATTGGGAAATGTTAAGGTATATTCAATAGGATAATGGAGGACATGTTAAGGGTTTAGAGACACCGTTTTTTTTTTTAATTGTAAACGGTGTGAGGTGTTTTGTGTCAGGTTCATTTGAATCAGCTGTTATAACGGAGGAGCGAGTTTTGCTAGATAAGTTTAGAAAATAATATTAATAAGTGTGAATTTATAAAAATATAAAGAGGCAAAAATGGAAGAAGAGAGGGGAAAGAGTTTTGATGATAAGATTAAGGATTATATGGAGAAAATGTTTGGAGAACTGTCAGATAGATTAGACAAGAAGATTGAAAGTAGTGTAGAGAGACGTTTGATGGAGAAGGTTGATTTAGGGAACACAGAGGATGAGAATTTTTATTCCACAACAGAGGTTGAACCAGTGGCAAGTGGTTCAAGGTTATTGAGTTAAAACAAAGTAAACAAAAGGGAATATAATGAAACAAAAAGGTCTGGACGTAAGGTTCCAGAGGCAGAAATCGCTATAAAGGCTAAAGGGAATGCTTGTAAGGCTAAAATTAAGAAACATAATGTGGTTATTTGTGATGAATCGTCCTCTAGTGGGGACGTGGTTTTGACATGTTCATCATATTTTGAAGAATCAGAGGATGAAAGTGAGAAAGGAAGGAAATTAGGTAGATGGAGTTGGGTGATGGGGCGTGGCTAGCGCCCAGGGAGGATGGCAGCGTTCCCGTGACTCGCCTGGTGACAGCGGTGAGGACGAGGGATTTTGCGGCGTGTTCTGAAGAATAGGAACCACCAGAATGGACATGCGGCCGTCGGAACCCTAGAGGCAGACAGCGGAATAAGTTTTGCCACCTGCGGGGCGTTCCTTGTCATCCATTCTATCGATTCCTCGCCGAGCGGTATGACACCTGCCATTTTAGAAGCGCTCGCGAGGTGAGAAGAACCACTCTCCCTGCGAGGCTTCCCTCTTCAATGACTTTCACTGCTTGCAAGGTTTCGTCATTTTATCTCGTTTTTTTCTCTACATGGGCAATTTACTTTGAAGTGTTGCAGCTGCTGGGTGCCCTCAGGGAATTATGATTTTGAGAGTGGATTCAAGGCTCCTCACTTCCTAAGTCTGGGTTTGTAGGCCATTTGGATGCTGAGGCAAAAGTTCCCTTCATTTTGTGCGCTACACATTTGAAGTTTACTTGAATCTTCCACTATGCACTGCTGAACTGGAATACGTTTATGTATTATACTTTGCTCTTCGGTCTGCATACTTCTATTTGAGACTGTGGTGAAGCACAATAATTAATTATAGTGACTTTGGTCATTTTTTGTGATTACCTTAGGGAAGCCTATGGTATTTCTATTTGTAGACTGAAGGTGAGCATATTATCAACTACGTGGTCTTAATATCTTTTTGCTGCCAAATACCTGAACCATTCTTTGGTTGAAAATGCTGATAACCTTGCGACTGAGGTAACTATTCATCGCGCCTCTCTTGAAATATCGGTAAATATTCTCTGGAATTCCTATTATACTTCTCTGAGCTGAAATACATCAGTACATTACATCACGCTCTCTAATTGGCAAGCTACTAATTGAGGTTGTGGCGAAATACAATTCGATATTTTGAGCAATTACTTGGTCTTTCAGCGCTTCATTTTTTCTGAGTATTGGGCCTGACCGCCCTTTGTATGGGCACACTGAAGAAAGTAAGACCGCTGTTGGTTCCCACGAATCGCACATTTATAGTTCGTTCAAATCTTCACGCCCATCCCGCTACAATGGATGACTCCTTAAACTCACCACCTAAAAGTGTTTTTACATCTAATATTAATGCTTCTAACACAGTTAACAAAGCATCAACCAAATGGTTGAAAAAGGATCCTCCTTCTCCGCCAAAGCAAACCTCATCAGTCTCCATGGATCTTCTTTTGGAGGAAATTTGTGCTTTGCACCCATTTGTAGAAGAGACAAATTCCAAACTACAAGTCCTAACGGATGGATGCGCAAAGATGGAAGGAAGAATCACTAAGGTTGAACATAGCGTGGAATCTTTAGGATCATCCTGCGTCAAAGTTGAGGCTCTTCAATTTCAGGTCACATCTCTACACAGAAAGATTGAAAATCTTGAAAATAGGAATAGGCGAAATAATCTCTGCATATATGGTTTACCGGAAGGCTCGGAAGGCTCTGACCCTATCACTTTCTTCAAAATGTTACTGCTGACGGTGTTAAATCTACCTGAGGGAACTATTCTAAACATTCAACATGCTCATAGACTGGATCCTCCTCCCTCAACATCTTCTAACATGAGGAAACCAAGAGGAGTTATATTATACTTTCTTGAATATACTGACCTTCTCAAGGTATTGTCAGCAGTCCGGTCCATGAAGCGGATTTCATCATCAGGTAGCCAGCTCTTTTTCTCACAGGATTATGCAAAGTCTGCGGCAGATGGACGCAAGGAATTCCTCTCCATGAGACCAGCTCTACGCTCTATTGGAGCAAGGTTTGGTTTATTCCATCCCTGCTTGTTCAAAGTGACCTTCAATAATGACACCATTACTTATGAAGATCCAGTCAAGCTAAAAAGCTTCCTCAATGTGCATTGCCCAGAAAGGATGGACACCTCTAACACACGCTTCAAATAACTCTTTTTGTTCTACTTAAGAGCTCAAGCCTATTACACTTAATATGATGACTTACTTGTAAGGTGATAGAGTGTTTATCAGTTTAGTAAAACAGTTTGTTTACTTTGAGTTTTCTTTTTCAGGTCGCAATTCCGTATTGTTAGTATTAAGGTTAAGAAAAATGTTTTAATTTAACAACATACTTCGACGGTTTTAACTAATTTTTTTTCTTCACAGGTTCAATCGTCGTATTGTTTGACTTAACCGTCTTGTATGTCGTGTGTCCTGGAGTCTTCCCCGCCTCACCTCGTGGAGTCTGGACGTGTCATCGTTCCATGTGGCCTTATCCCCACTCACCCCTTATATGTTTTGGATTTTATGTAGGTACAGTCTTTTTTCTTCTACTATTTTTAACAGTAATCTTTCTCTTTTCCACATCTCTCTTGTCTTCTTTCCTTAACTTAACTCTTTATAATGTTTCTCTTTATCAATTCCCCTTTTTCTATTCTATCTTCATCCTTTCATCAATTGGTTTTCATAGATCTTATCTTCGTACTTATTGCGAGTTTCATATCTGATAATATACAGGTTATCACTGGTTCAATTTATTATACATTCTATATGTCTCACTTATGTTTTTAAAAATTGTCACTTGGAATGTAAGAGGCTTAAACTCCCCCATTAAGAGGCAACGAGTCTTGTCATACTTGTCTAAATTGGATGTTAATATAGTCTTATTACAAGAGTCCCATCTTACGGAGAGTGAGTCATTAAAGCTTAAAAAGAGTTGGGTGGGTGAAGTTTTTTTCCCACCGGGGGATGGTAAAAGAAATGGTGTCATAACATTATGTCATAAAGCTTTAAATGCTAAACTTATCTCTCAAGACTCAGATAGTGAAGATAGATGGCTATTTACTAATTTAATGATGGGGAAAACTCCGGTATCGTTGTTTAATATATATGCCCCAACTAATGGTGATGCTTCTTTTTGGTCCCAAATTTCCCAACTACTTAAAAGGTACCCCTCAGAGAATTTTGTTTTTGCAGGGGATTGCAATAAAGTGATTGATCCCTTTATTGATCGCAATTCTAAGACTTTTTTTTAACTCAAATAAAACACATAAAGCTTTTTTACAAACTATAAAACAGAGGAATTTTTTGGACGCTTGGAGACTTTTTTCTCTCCACCCCATCAAACGCAGTCCAGAATAGACCATATTTTTATTTCACACAAGGTCTCCCAATCCCTACGATCGGCTGATATAGTTCCCATACATATCTCTGACCATGCTCCTGTCTCGATTCAATTGGACATCCTACACCAATCAGTGCTACCCAAAAGATGGCGTTTTAATAATTATTTACTTCTAGATCCCAATTTCAATGCTTCTTTTGTTTCCTTTTTTCATGAGTATTTTCGAATCAATCAAACAGATAACATTTCCTTCCATACAATTTGGGATGCTTTTAAAGCCACCTCTCGTGATTTTATTATCAGATATGTATCCAACAACTGTAAAACCTCCCGGGCATTAAACAACAAACTTCTTACTAAAATTAAAAGACTAGAACATTCTTTTTACACCTCTAAGTCGAAGGAATGTCTATCAGATCTTATAAATGCAAAAATTGCTTTTAATAAGACCTCCACTGAGAATGCCTCCCTATATTTATTAACAACTAGCGTGAAGTTTTACGGTGGCCAAAACAAATGAAGCAAATTACTAGCTAACTACCTCAAGATTAAGCAAAATAAACTTCAAATTGAGTCCATTGATGACGAAAACCAATTACCGAAATTCAAAGACTCCGAAATTCTCTAAGAATTTGTACATTTTTATAAATCTCAATACACAGCCTTTAGAAGCAGACATTATCCAATATCTCTCTACAATTCAGAAACGTACCAGCCCCCTGATGAATTTGGACCTCTTGGAAACTGACATTACGCAGAGGGAAAAGTTAAATGCTTTAAAGACTCTTCAAAAGGATAAAGCTCCGGGTCCTGATGGATTTACAGTTGAATTTTACTTACACTTTGCCCAAATACTTCTC
Source organism: Calotriton arnoldi (assembly GCA_963921515.1). Lineage (NCBI taxonomy): Eukaryota > Metazoa > Chordata > Amphibia > Caudata > Salamandridae > Calotriton > Calotriton arnoldi. The sequence continues at coordinate 1,868,150 of CAWUFW010000281.1, forward strand.
CCGCACTTACATACCCTTATTTCCTCTTTTACCACATCTTGCAACTCCTCAGATTCCTTTTTAGAGGCCCTAATATGTTTAATTTCGAAAGATGGTAAGGATCTACGATATTGCAAAAATTATAGACCCATATCCCTAGTCATTGTGGACTACAAAATTCTCTCAAAAGCGCTGGCCTTTCGATTGGAATCACACCTTCCTTTGTTGCTAGGTAAAGAACAATCTGGTTTTGTTAAGGGTCGTAATATTACGGACAATACACGATTATTTTTTGATATTTTATCTAGGATACCACACTATTCCGATCTACTAGCAGCAATTGCCTTAGACGCGGAAAAGGCCTTTGACAGAGTCTACAGGCCGTTCCTCTTTCATACCCTTAAATGGTTTGGATTTGGCCCAAAGATCATTTCCCTAATTGCTTTACTCTATTCTGAGCCCAAAGCTGCTATTTTCTGTAATGGTCTTGTGTCCCCCTACTTTACCCTAAAAAGAGGAGTACGTCAAGGCTGCCCTCTATCCCCTTTTCTTTTTAACTTAGCTTTGGAGCCTTTTCTGTCCAAAGTTCGTCAAAATCATTCCATAACAGGGTTCATATCCAATTCCCAACAGATTAAGGGGCCCATTACGATGACTTTGTCCGCCCGCCACCGTAACGGTAAACTGGACCAACCGCCAGAGGTGCGGCGGTCCCGCTGTGCTCATTAGGATACGACCGCCACCGCGGCGGTCGCATCCCGCATTGTTTACATTGCGTCAAGCGGTGCCGTCAGCAGCACCCGCCGCAATGTAAAAAATGCATGCAGTGCATTGGCATGCACAACGTGACAGGCACCGAGCGGTGCCTGCCACCTTGTGCATGCCAATGTAGGGGGGTACCATAGGTACCCCCCAAGTGCAGCCACCCACCCCCCCAACCCCCCGGGGGCCCGCAACGGGCCCCGAAGCAATTCCCGCATGCCTTTCCATGGCGGCAAAGCCGCCATGGAAAGGCCTTCACCGCCAGGCATCCTAATATGGATGGCGGTGTCTCCAAGACACCGCCACCATATTAGGCCCGAATTCCGCGCGGCAGGCAATCGGAACGATTGCCTGCCTGCGGAAATGCAGCGGACAGTCTTTCCGTCCGCCGCTGTCCCCCCCGCCATTGTAATATGGCGGGGGATAAATGGCGGGCGGGGAAAAATGTCGGGAGGGTCGCCACTGCCTGTCGAGCAGTGGCGATCCGCCCGACATCATAATGACCCCCTAAATTAGCAGCATATGCATATGACATATTAATGTTTATTTCTCAACCACAGACTTCACTTACAGCATTTTAGGAAGAGGTTCAAGCCTATGGACTAGTTTCGGGCTACAAATTGAATAATGAGAAATGTGAAATACTACCCATAACCAAATATACCTTTAAAGAGGATTTTGAGATCTCTAATTTTGTATGGAATTCTAAACACAAAATACCTTGGATTATGGTTTTCTTCTTCTATTAAGACTTCTGTCTCTCTAAATCTTGATAAGTGCCTAGACAAATTAAAAACACTCACTATGAAATGGCATCCTCTCTATCTTTCATGGTGGGGCCGCCTAGATACCATCAAAATGATGCTTACCCCTATTATTCTATACATGATATCTAATATACCAATTTCTATACCAGCCAAATTTTTCATAAGGTCAATTCTATCCTTTTATTATTTTTATGGAACAATAAAAAGTCAAGAATGTCGATACAGAAATTGATGCGGCCAAAATCAGAAGGTGGTATATATTTTCCCTGTTTTTTTAAATTATAATAGAGCTTTTCAACTGAGGCAGTTATCGAAGTGGGTATCTGATCAATCAACCAATCTCCCACTATGGGTTGATCTTGAGACCTCATTTATAGCACCCTTCTCATTTCAGGAATACCTCTCATTCACTCGTAAACCACAGAATAACTCCACACCAGTAATTAAACATTCCTGTAAGATACTAGATACTCTCCTTCACCCGGTTCCTCATGACTTTGACACCTTCCTCACATCCACAATTTGGCATAACAAATTCATACTTGTCAACAATAAACTTATATACTGGAAAATATGGAGAAGTAAAGGTTTACTTTGGGTACATCAGTTATTTGAACAAGGCATACTTCTTACATTCTCAAAGATATGCACCCTTTTTCACTTACCCATCTCCTTTCAACACAAATTTTCGGTTTTACGAAAAGCAATCCTTGAAGTATGCACTCAGTTTCAGTCTGTACCTCCTTCATCTTCCCAGACGGATTCTACATGGTATAATTTCATACGTATGAATCCTAAAGCTTCTGTTATTTACTCTCGCCTATCACAACCCCCCATAAATAGAGATAAAACCAAAATAGAGCTTTCTCGGGAGACTGATTTGGGCATAGATTGGCCCATTTCCCTATGGAATAGAATATGGACAAAAATCAGGAAATCATCTAGAGCGGCAAGCACAACACAGACTATTTTTTTTATTTATAATAGACTCCTTTTTACACCCGCACATTTACATAAGATACACAATGGAACTCCTAACACTTGCTGGACATGTTCTTATGAAAATGCTGATTTACAACATATGTTATTTACATGCCTGTATGTATTCAAATTCTGGAAACAGGTTGGGACCAAATCAACACCATCTTTAATACTACAGCCCCCCTTTCCTTTACCAACATTATCTTAGGGAGCTTATCAGTTGATTGGAAGAATAGACAATCGCAGGTACAAATCATAGATCTGTTACTGGCGGTTGCTTTCCAGCAGATAACAAAAAATTGGAAAGATGCATCTAAATTATCATATTTAGCTTGGTGGTATGCTGTTTGTCATAACCATAGCCTGGACACGACCCTTGTATATCCTATATCTCTCGCTAAAAACTATTACAACTATGGTCTCCTATCACACAATTTTTAGATGATAGTGCAAAAATATCTTTTGTTCCCACTCCCTTGTTACAAGAAGTTACTAAGCCTCCTTGACTCCTTTTATATTGAAAATGACATTATTTAGTATATTAATTCGGTAATATTTATATGATTGCGTATTTTAATTACGTTAAGTTTTTCTTTTCACTCCTTATTGTATTAAGATTTTTATGAACCAGATTTTCATACTCTTAATGTATTTATATTTCTTAAATGTATCTTTTTCATTGTTTTTCAGATAGAATATGTAATATCATTATCTTTTATCCAGTCTTCTTTTACCTATGTAATATTTATTGATCATTTGTACGAAGTACTGTTATTTAATTACCTTTTTTTTCAATAAATCTATTCTTGAAACTTAAAAAAGATGGAGTTGGGTGATTTTGTGGACCCACAGGGTGAAGAAATGTTTGATCCCCTACTAATTCAGCACCCTCTGTCGCCTCAATGGAGTCCGGCAGAGCATGTGGCTAGATATGGATCATACTGGATACGTAGGGAAATACCAAAGGAAGTAAGGACAAAAATGAGGTCAGAGTGTCCCAGACCGACATTGTCGTCAAAAGTAGCCTATACTCCGGAACTTGATGCAAAGATGTTAAGTTTTCCTAACAAGAGTGGAATAGACCCAAGGAAGGGGCTGGATAAAGGTCTTAAGGGATGTCAGGATAGACTCTTGGATGTCCTGGGCCCATTAACCAAAATGTTTGATATGTGCGAGGAAGCGCATTCTAACAATAGTGGTGTTGATTTGGCAGAAATACGACAGTGGATACAAAGAGCTATTTGTTTGTTGGGTAACAGTGATGCAGCTTTTTGCATAGAAAGGCGCAAAAGCATCTTGATGAAAATAGACCCGAAGCTAGCAGAAATGGCAAATAAAGAATTTGGTGAAGAAAGCAATGGTTTTCTATTTGGGGACGAATTTGTTAAGGATATGTCCAGGTATGTTGGGACATTCAACTCATTGCAAAAAGTGCAGAAGGATATCCGTAAGGTTTTTGGAGGGGCCGGGAGAATACAGGGTCGATTACCCGGCCTTGGTCAAGGGATCACTCGGAGTTCTTTTTCACGAGGTTACAGACCCTATGGATATGGTTACAGATTGGAGCAGGGAGGTTTTTTCCCGCAAAGGCAAAGAGGAAGAAAACATGGAAATAGAGGAGAAAGGCGAGCAAGAAGTGGAGCAGGTGAGTCTAAGAGAAGACCGTATATATATTCAGGTGCAACTGGGCGGCAGACTAGCTCAGTTTGCTTCGAGATGGAGAGAAATAACAAGGGAACCTTGGGTGTTAAGGACTGTGCAATGATATCAGATAGATTTTGTGGGGCAACCAGTTCAGGAGTGTTGGCCAAGGATGCTTCATTTTTCAAAGGAACAGGAGGTTTTAGTAACCCAGGAGGTAGTCACTTTAAAGAAAAAGGGCTATAGAGAAGGCAAAAATAAGAAGAGAAAGTTTTGTAATCAATATATTTCTAGTAGAAAAAAAAGGGACAAAGGGATGAGACCGGTAATAAATTTAATGGAGTTGAACGATTGGGCTTGTTACAATCATTTCAAGATGGAAGGCATACATATGTTGAAGGATCTATTAAGGAAAGGAGATTGGTTGACGAGATTGGATCTAAAGGATGCCTATTTGACGATTCCAGTATGTCTGAACAGAGGGATTATCTTCAGTTCAGGTGGAAGGGAGAGCTTTGGAGATTCAAGAGCTTGCCGTTCGGGCTAATGTCGGCTCCTTGGTGCTTTACAAAAGTGACGAAACCAGTAATGACTTGGTTAAGATCAAGGGGAATTCGATTGATTGTTTATTTGGATGATGTATTGATAATGGCAGAGGAAAGGAGTCTGGCGGAGGAACAGACGGATTTGGCAGTGAGAACTTTGGAGGACCTTGGGTTTGTGGTGAACAGGGAGAAGTCATGTATGAAGCCGGCTCAAGAGATTAATTTTTTAGGTTTTCAGATACAGACTTTGGAAGGTATGTTGAGGTTACCTATGGAGAAGGTGAAGAAGATACGGAGAGAGTTAGAGAGTGAGAGTGTCAGATCAGATTTCTTTACGACAGATTGCGAGGCTGTTGGGCCTGTTATCAGCGTCTATTCAGGCAATATTTCCAGCACCTCTACATTACAGAGCTTTACAGAGGTTGAAAGGGGAATATTTACGAAAGGGAGTGAAGTATTCGACAAAGGTAGAGATAAGTCAGGATGCAAGGGAGGAAGAGGACTGGTGGTTATTGAATATGGAGGCTTGGAATGGAAGGGCCATCTTCGGAGAGAGTTCAGAGATGGTGATAGAGTCGGATGCGAGTCTGTATGGATGGGGAGCAAGATGTGACTCGGTGACAACAGGAGGATGTTGGTCAGAGAGGGAAAAGGAGATGCACATCAATTGTTTGGAGTTAATGGCGGGGTCATTTGAATACCCAGTTAGTGACATTTTACAGTTGGACCCTGGATCCGCAAGCTTTGGGAATAGATGCATTCCTGCAGGATTGTGGGATAGGGAGGATGTATGCGTTTCCTCCATTTCCTTTGATTCAGAGAGTGCTCATGAAAGTCAGGAGAGAGAAAGTGGAGATGGTGTTAATAACTCTATTTTGGCAATCACAGGTGTGGTTTCCGGATGTGATGAGTCTGTTAGTAGAGGATCCGGTGTTGTTGCTGAGTTTGCAGAAATTGCTGATGGATGCAGAGGGCAACTACCATGAGCTGGTTATAGGAGGACAGCTGGTGTTAATGGGCTGGAGGATTTCAGGCGAATTTGGCAAGTGTCAGGATTATCGAAAGAGGCTACAGAGCTTATTAAGGAATCCTGGGCTCCAGCAACTTCCAGAGTATACAGGTCGGTATGGGGAAGATGGTCTAGTTGGTGTGCAGAGATGTCTTTGGATCCCATATCAGCGAATGTAAGTGGAGGTAGTAAATTATTTATCAGAATTGTTTAAGAGAGGATTAGCTTATAGTACAGTAAATTTGCACAGGTTGGCAATTTCAGCTGGACATGAGTTGGTGGACGGTCAGTCAATTGGTCAGCATCCGTTAGTTAAAAGGATTTTGAAGGTGTGCGTATGGAGGTACCACCTAAGGCTAGACATGCATCTTTGTGGGATGTGTCTTTGGTACTGAAAGAGATTGAAAGATGGGGAGAAAATGAGTTTTTGTGTTTAAAGTTATTGTCATGGAAGATGGTAGTTTTGTTGTGTCTAGTTTCTTTTAGGAGGGTGTCAGATATAAGAGCATTGGAGGTGAATGCCAGGAGTTATCAACCAGAAGGTGTGTGTTTTGTGTTACGCAAACGTACTAAGTCTATATCTAGAACGATTTTCTATCCAAGATTGGAAGTGCATGAGTTATTATGCGTAGTACGGTGTCTGAAGGAATATGAAAAGAGAACTGGAAGTTTGAGGAGTCAGGGAGATACACAATTGTTGGTTTCTTACAGAGAACCTTTTAAGCAGTTTTGGCACCTACTTTAGCTAGGTGGGTAAAGGAGGTTATGAAAAAAGCAGGGATTGATGTTTCTGTTTTTGGGGCACATTCGGTAAGAGGTGCTATGGCAAGTAAGGCTTTTGTAACATGTGGGTGTTTAAGTTCTATCATGAAGGCTGCTGATTTGTCGAATGAGTCAACGTTTAAAAGGTTTTACTTTAAACCTGTGGAAAATTCTGTTCAAAAGGGTTTGGATGAGCTTTGAACATGCATAATATTGGCCTCCATGCCTTGCCATAAAATGCAGATTTTCCACAGTTTTAATGGGTAGAAAATCAGGATTTTATCAAAGACACGGAGGCTAATATTATCCCTCCCTATGTTGCCCACCCATTAATAAGTGGGATTTATTACTTCTTTCCAGGACAAAGGTAAAGAAGTTTCAATATAGAAGAACTTGGAAGGAAGAAGATTATTGGGAATTGCCGAAGATGGAGTATTTACGGGACTTTTGAAGTTTGTTTTTTTCGGAGCAAGAAAAGAAGGAAGAGGGCTGTGTGTTCTAGGATATTATGCATGTTGTTAGAGTTCTAGATTCTAAGATGTTCTAAAGTTCTTGGTTGCTGCTGTGAGTAGTTATAAAAGAGGAGGTGCATAATATTAGCCTCCGTGTCTTTAATAAAATCCTGATTTTCTACCCATTAAAACTGTGAAACATCTGCATTTTATTGTAGAATTCACATACTAATTCTAGTGGTTGGTGGCCATTTAAGATGGGTCACCTTACGTACCTGCTTGGTTTGCCCACCTCTGAAGAGTTCGCACAGACTTTTTCATAACCTATTATTTGAGTGCATGATGTTCCACAGCTTCTGATTACTGAAAGAGTCCCAATTTCCTTCAAAATTCTAGTATGCCCTTTGTAACGAACTAGACATGAAAGTTCGTCTGCACACTAGTTATCCTTCTCAGACGAGTGGACAGACTAAAAGTCTGAATCAATGTGTGGCACAATATTTGAGATATTAAGCCATGGCACAAGAGGAGGATTGGAGCAAGACGTGATTACCAGGGTTAACATGCAGCAACACGGAACGCTCATCTATTGGAATGTCATGTTTCTTTTGTATGTATGGCTATCGTCCTCATATATTTCTTATTGATCAGTCGTTGTCTACATCAGTTCCGTCTATGCAAGAACACTTAATGCGTTAATTAATATTCAGAAATATGCACAGAAAGCTTGAGAAAGCTAAAGGTATGTATATGTTTTATACTGATGGTATGAGAATTTCAGAACCTCAGTATGTTGTAAGTGACAGAAGGTGTGGTTACTCACGAAAAATGTGCATTTGAAAAAATCTAATTTGCAACCTAAGTTTGTGGGTACATTTCTGATGGAACAGATTATGAATCTAGTTACTCTTAAGACTTAAATTGCCTTATGCTAAGAAAATCACCCAGTTTTTCATATATCTTTGTTAAAATCTTTTTCTGGAAAAACACGTCTTGCTTCACATCCTCTGCCAGTACTGCTGAACTTCGAAAATGTATGTGCGGTACATAGGATTTTGGATGCGAGAATTGTTAGAAGAAACTTGCTGTATTTGGTGGATTATTAGGGTTTAGTTGGAAAGAACAATCATGGGAATTTGCTTCTAATCTCCATACCCCACATTTGTTGCAAGACATTTATGCAAGACATCCTGAAAAACCAGCAGCCACACCACTGAGAAGGCAGCCTTTGGTGGAGGAAACATGCAGGAAACTGGGCTGGTGACACTGCTTACCACTTAAAATGGGTCAAGTGTAGGTGAGGATACGTCAAACCTGCTTGCACTAAGTTATTTATCAGGAAAGAAAAGGCTGGAAGTCATTATGGAGTGTCAGAGCTGTCTGGATATCCATATACGAAGTTTACCAATACAGGAAAATAGTATGATTAGTTTAGAAAAATCAGTTTGCCTTGTAGAATCAAAACATCCTTGATGATTAGGTGAACTTTCTGGCAAGGTTACTTGCTAGTCCCTAATCCCTACACTAAAGCGGCATTGTTTCCCAGATTGTTCCTTTGGTGATTTGGATGAGTAGGACATGTGGAAAGAAAGTATTTCTTTATTTTGAACTATAAGCACAGACCCAACTTGCAACGTCTTTCTCTTTCCTCATCAGACAAAGGTCCTATACTGAGAAACCAAGACATGACCCAGGCTAAAGCAATACCCTGTGCTTTGTAACTATAAAGACTACCTTCTTTCGATCACTGGCATAAATATGGGCTTTAAGTGTGAAGCGATGTGTCATAAACAAATTCTTTGCAATTGTGTGGATTTCTGTCAAGTTTTTGTTCGGTTAAGCCAATCAAGCAACAATCCAAGATATCGTGCTGTAATGTAGACGAGGACTGTCTTATGATAGCATTTTCAATTGTAAGATTCTGAACTTGTGTGGTGAGATTTATCACTGCTAATGAATCTTGACCTTGAGCTATGCTTGCATCAAGTTGGCATTACAGTCTACCAAGAACAGGTATTCTTGGCGATGCACATTGGCCTGCTGCTTTCTAGGTCCAAAGAATCCTAAAAACAGAGAAAATCTAGAGTGCAAGAAGGGAAAAAAATGATTTCCCATTAAAAAACTAATCTTGATTAATACAAGCCAGTAAAAAATAGAGTTCCTGAAGAACACATGAACAGCAGCAGCAACTCCAGGATGCCAAAGGAGCATCCACTAAGAATTCCACCAGAGCAAGCAAGGAACTGCATAAACAAGGTTGTGACACCCAAAAGACTTAATCTAGCTTCCTTTTATAGGGAGTAAAATTAACAACCTGGGCGGTCTGAAAAGGAAGATAAAAATAGTTTGAATAAACAAAAAAGTAAAGGTAAGAATATCTTCCAAATGACAAAAACAGACAATGATTTCAACTTTCTGTTAAGAGCAGGAGTGGATTGTGCGGAGATTAGCCACACCTCTTAAGACGCAGTGTATGTTATGAACCACGAATGTGGATACAGTTGACTAGCATCGGATTTTTCCACCAAACAATGAGAAAATTTGGAGTCCAAAAACAACAAGCCTACACTGCCACTCTTGAAAGCTGCAGCCATAAGGTACATTTTATTGCAAGCAGGAACTCAGGAAAAGGTAAGCAGTAGTGCCTTTTTCTGTTCAGTAGAAACAGAAGCAGTTCTCTGAAAAAAGCCCTACTCTGCTTCCCAGCATATAAATGCTGTCTAAAGCCTCACCTCTACTCACTCTTGAAAGCTGCACATGTAAGGAGAACACACTATGCAATAGCTTTTCAACAATGAACTGCAGTTCCAGCAGGCCACAATCCTGCACGTCTTTTGGAGAGATGGGGCCACCTTGAATATCAATGTATAACTTCACGGCCCACATCAACTTTGCTAGCCAATCATGACACAATATTGCTGCAGCCAAGACCTCGCTACATAGATATTGGATTTCCTTATAAAGATCTGTTGCTTTCTATGGATTTATTTTGCTGAACATTGGGACCACAGAGAAGTATGCAGAGGGTTGTGGTGAAAACAAGCAACTATTCCTTGAGCTTTTAAATGAGCTCTTCTGAGACTGAGGGTTGTTACATTTCACTAGAGTTATCCTGTGATGGAGCACAGTCTTTTGTGGAAGATGAGTTGACTTCTGTATAACCTCAAAATAACCAATACTGTTAATATTCTGTTCCCTAATCTTAGCAATTGTAGATGCTTACTAATACGCTTAATACTTTATACACGACATTCATAAATACATATGCAATAATAGGTCATTGTGAGGAAATGCTCAATTCATGTAACAAAGGCCTGGCTACAGCAACATTGTAGCACAATTACCTACCAAAAGACGCAGTGGCCCGTGAGGAAAGTTATACCCGATAATTCAAGATAGTCACTGTCTCTCTGGGACATGTGAGAGTTTGTGGAAACCATAGTTCATAGCCAGTATGCTGCTGGGCAATGTGTCCTCAACGTGCACGTAGCTTCAGTACAAAAAGCACCAGCCCTCCGTGATGGCACCAGCCTTTCCTTCACTGAAAGGAACCCAGCGTGAGCAGATCTGGAGTACTGCCTCCAGCCCTTCTTCCTGACAACAGGGAGAAGTACTAGTGTAAATACATTTGATGTTCTCATTCTTTGTATGTTTAGTTTTAAGGCATTACAAGTTCTACATCAAAATACAGAGAGCTGCTTACACATATATTTTGCTAAAGTATATCCATTTACTATTACAATTAAGTGCAGAACCTTCTGTGGCAAGTTACTTAAGATATTTTTGTTGATATCCACTATTTCCTGCAGACATCATTGATCAACTTAAGTGATGAGTCGGGGTGGTGGAGTCCAATGTCTATTTTTTTTCTCACTTATGCCATTTCCTGTTCCTTGTTTCTAACGCTGGCCCTCATCTCTGTGTATGTGGTCACAGGTGGAGGTGGTGTGAGACAAAAAGGTGGATCACTCTCGATGGGATTCTAGGACAAAGGTTAGGGCATCCTGACAACAGGTCTTTTAAATTCTTATTTGTGTCTTCTTTTGCAAAAACATATTTAGGAAGACACCCCAGCCCTCTTAATGTTTCAACTGTGTTCGATCACTATCATACACCAGAAATCCTTCAAAATGTCCAATCAATGAATGCAATGCTTGCAGCCTGGCTGAAAAATGTTTCTGTAACGCCCATGAGCATTTTAACACAGAACTGTGGGGCTGTACAATTTAATATTTTTTTAGGGTTGCCCATGAGGCAATTTTACTATGGAGTCAGTTCAAAATGGAGTGGCCACTTAAACGTATGGGTGAAAGAGGCAAAATTGGATTGCGCCCTTGACCTGCAGCCTCTATCAACCTCCAGTGTGAACCCAAGAAACCAGAAGTATCTCAGACACTCGTGCATCAGTAACTATCTTTCCCTCTTTGGCCCTATTGTGAATGACCACTGAGGAAGTGTGAGGAGGGGCAGCGCCGGTCCTAGAACTTCTGGGGCCCCGGGCGAAAGGGAAGATATGAGGCCCCTCTAATTTGCATGTAACATCCAGTCGTGGCCAGCATGACTCGCGGGTGGGGGGTCGCGCAGGGGGGCGGGTTAATTTAAAAATAAAATAAACTTACCTTCCCGGGTCTCGCGTCGTCTCTGCTCCTGACCTGCTCTCCTGCTTTCCTGCCTCTGGCAGGAACAGGAAGCAGGCAGCCTCCCTCCCCTCCCCTAAGCCAATCACAACGCTGCAATGGCAGCATTGTGATTGGTCGGGACGCCGACCAGCCAGGCGCCTATGGGGAGGCCATTTTGTCCATGTAGGCTGCATTGCAGCCTACATTGAGAAAGGCCAGAGTGTGCATGACTGGTTCGGTCGGCCTCGGGGGGCCGACCAAACAGTCAGCGCCCTTAGCAGTGGGCAAGGCACTCCTCCTCTGCCCTAAAGCAGACCCGCCCGCCCCCAACTAAACACTTCTGCTTTCTCACAGTGCGAGAAGCAGAAACATAAAATGGTAGTTTTAGCATTTTGTGTTTCTGCTTCTCGCACTGTGAGAAAGCAGTGGGGCGACGCTCCTCCGCCCTAGTGGAGGAGCTGCCCTTGGTAACATCACAAGAAGTGACATCACAGAAAGTGACATCGCAGGACTATTGATCTGATTTGGCATCACTGAAGAGACCTAACGTGGATATCAGTAACATGGACAAAAAGATAAATATACAAATGAAATAAGTCCATATATTTTAAAACTGTATTAAATGGATTACATTTGTCACATTGGATGGAAAAGCTTGGTGCAGGTCTCACAAAGATGTATATTATTTACTCCTCGTTAACTGATTGTTTCCAGATGAGTGCATAATACAATTTCCAGTTCTGCCTCATAAAGGGGGAGATCCTGTTGAGGTAATGAGGGGCGAGATCATTCAAAATATAAAATGACACAAGAGAAAACCTCTCACACCATGGCTATAATTGCACATTTCAAAAGGCTTCCTTATCTTTCTGTGCCATTATTGTGCTACCTTAGGATGACATTAATACTTCGTAATTTGTTTTAACGTAAATCCTCTCACCAGTATCCCACACGCACATGCTAAGAGACGTAGGGCAATCTTTTTTGTGTGTGGGCTCTTTACTCGCCAGAATTATGTTAAGTGCAAAAACACAACACATATAGTACAAAATTACAAGACACCATTGCAAACAAATAAAGATTGTACATAAATAAAAAAAGACTTAGAACAACCAAGACCACTGCTAAATCATACATTGACTTGAAGGTATGCTTCAGATTCAAGGGGTTTTCAAATCAACGTTTTTGATTTGGTGTTAGAACTGTGGTATGTAAAAGTGGCCGCCTTTAGCGCTGGTGGAGCCCTGTGCGACAATGTTGGTGCCCCCCCAATGACTCGCTCTGCCACGGATTCCCTCACTACCACCCTTTAACAGTGCCCCTCAAGTCTCCATAACCACATTCTCGCTCAGATGCATTTAATTTGATTTACAACGCCACTGATACCAGTGTAGGGTGTCAGAGAACTTTATATCACATATTACACAGAGACAATCAATCATACGTGTGTAAATCACAATAGGTAATGTTGCATAAGACAAAGGACTAGGAGTCACATGACAATCATGCTAGTAGGCAGTATAGTTTAATAGTGATTGATCTGGAGAAACACAAACTCTGAATTTAGAACGTAATACCATGGTTGGGGGTTCTCTTTAATAACCAGAATTGATTTCTGTCCAAATGAACCCTTTTTGCAACATTAGGATATCATCAAAGACTGGGGAAAAAACCATAACGCTGTAATTTATACCTTGCAGTTTGTATGCAGCTCTTAGATGACAGTTAATAGCTCATTGTTCTATGTTACGATTTTGACTTATAAACTGCAAGTAACAATAGAATCTCTCTGACAAAAGCAGTAACCCACTGGCCTATTTACATTATGTGGACTTAGTGATCTGCATGGTACATGTTCTTTGCAGCAGGCACATTAACCCTCTGCGCTACCTTTCCACAAGTCAAAACTTACACTTGACAAAACTCCATCTCTCTCTAAGAAGAACATTAATCACCGGAGTTAACATGACAATTTTATTGGTGCCAAAAATTGCTGGAGGCCAGGAAGGAGGCAGCAAGTGCTTTTGGAAAAATAATATACTCGCAAACATGACGCCCCCACCTGAAGTCAGCGCTCAGTACGATCTCATTAGTCGCACCGCCCTAGAGCCTTCCTGTTCATGGGTCCTGTGACCTCAATGACAGAGTCACTGTTGCTCTAGGGTGTGCTGCTTCGTAGGCCTGCCCAAAAGACTCGAGGTGAGCTTCAATAGGGGTTGTAGTGGACAGGCCTTCAAGGTAAACCTACACTTGCCACCGTATGGTCCACCTGCTGGTGCTCAGACACCATTCTTCTAAGGTCTTTCGGGCCTTCTAAGATCTAGCATGGAAATGTGCTCTCTCAGGAGAGTGGTCTGGTGGACTGGTCATGATGGCTGAACCTGGTTTCCCAGTTCCAAATTCGGCAGCTCTGACCATAGTGCCACATCCTCTCCCCCACTGAACACCTTACTGCCTCACTGAGAGAAACTCGCACTGCCTTCAACTACAACCCAATCGCGCCCCGTTATAAACACCTGGAGGCGACTCAATTAAAATTAGGCACTAGACAACAGCAATATGCTGCCTAAAACAAAAAGTGACATCCTGGAAAAAGCAAACACTCATAAGGAATGTAAGATTAAGTAAAAGTATGTGAAATGTAAGCAGGAACAACATGGTTACCTTAACGCTTTTGCACTTATTATTCAGAAATCAATGAGTGCTTTTGCATGAAAAGTTAAGGCCATGACTACAGGGCCGGAAGGGACCAGTTTCAATGTCCATTGCTTATATCCTTACAAAACGTAAGCAATATGGTTTAAAAAGACCACATTCGTGAATACAGAGCCACGGTATGCATTTTGTTTTCCAATCCGCCCATCAAGCAGGTATTGCAGTGCATCCAGGAATGGTGCACTTCCCCACCCAGGGAAAACAATGCTGTTCAGAGAAAGACAAGAAAACAAAAGTAGCGCTTCACTGGCAAACTCTGTAAAATGGCACTAATGTGTTTTGGGTGTGAATAAGATCAATCTGGCCCCTTTTCGACCCACTCTGTCTTGCTTTAGTTATTTTTTACACTTTGAATCTTTTATTTCTCTCCATCCCAAGGCTGCACTTTGGAAGTGAAATATTTCAGAAAAAAGACGACCTTTCCAGCAAAAGTGTTTTTATTTTTTGGATTCATTTCACAGGGGATCATATAAAGGAAAGAGGGAGTACTGGCTACAATGCCCAGGGAAGGGGGCCCCCCACACCTGGAGCTTGCTCTAGTGCTCAGAGGCCCAGGGAAAGGGGGCCCCCCCTCCCCTGGGCCTTCCAAGCAGTAACGAGCACCGGCAGTTCTACATATATTTTAAATACACATTCCCATTAAAAAAAATGGGTGATGCAAAAGTTAACAAAAGCCAGTTGATCTGGCTGCTCCCTCCTCCCCTCACCCACCTCGCCTTACCTGTGTCTGGCTGGTCCTGGAAACAAAGGGGCCTTCTGTCACCTAGCAACAAAATGCAGAAAGGGAATGGCCGGTACTTAACAGAGGTGTTGCCTCGCTTCTGACACTGTGAGCCAAGATAATTGCTGGCCTGGCTGCTGTGCCTTCCCCCTCTGTTTGTCCCTTCCCCCCACCCCTGCACCCCCAGGAATGCCAACACGCCCTGACCAGCAAGGTCGACTCGATTCGTCTGGCATGTGTATTGTGATTGTGTGGGGAGGGGGCCCTGGAGGAGCAGGTGGGCAATCTGTGAAAGTGTGGCATTTCACAGTGAAGCGGGCCCCCTGTCTTTCAGCTGAGTGCGAGGCCCTGGGCAGCTGCCCACACTGCCCATGCCTAGCGCCGGCCCTGAGGAGGGGGACCCGACACTGACCGCCAACTTACCTCATCTGCCGTACGTTTCATCAGGTGCCAGGACCAGCGTCCCAAATAGAATGGAGAAGCAAGGGTTACCTCTGGTCGACGCCTCTCGTATGCAGGGAAAAGACCGGCCTCTTCAGAGCAGGAGCCAATGGGAAGGACGGACCCCGAGGGAAGAGGTGGAGAAACTGCCACATAAGAAAAACCCAGGAAACCAGGAATATGCCGAGATCCTCGAGGGAATGGAGAGCCCAGCTGCATCGAGTAAGGAGGACGCTGCATCGAATGAAGAAAAGAGTCGAGCTGCATCGAGAAGGGAAGACATCCAGGCAGGAGAGGAAGAGAGCCCAGCTGACACCATGCGAGGAAGCAGACGGAACCCTCGAGTACTGGTGCGAGGACTGGTGGAAGCCCCCGGAGGACACATCGCGCAATAACCACTCCACGCTGTTGTTAAGCGTAAAAGGCCATTTATTAGGACCAGGCTGCACAACCAAATACATAACCAATAACATCAATTAATGATAACAATCCCCAACATCAACCTTTTCATCCACTCATTCCCTTCACGTAACTCCCAACTCGCCTCTCATTCCACTCCATGACCCTTTCAGTTCTTCATCCACTTCTTCACTTCTCTTCAAGCATCCTCCCCTGTAGCACCTGCCATTGCACTCATGCATCCGCCCCCCTCCTATCATTCACTCTTCCCCCCGAGGGATGGGTGCGCCGTCAGTGACTCCCCCACCCCTCCAAAGTACCGCCAACCCTTGCAACCTGTCCTAAACTGGCACGCTCTACCTACCCAGCTCCTTCACCCCCATAAACTGTAGGGTGGGCGGGTGGTCCTTAATTAACTCCATCTCTCCCGATGGTGCCGGAATGCAGGAAGAGGAAGTTGCCTTCCTCCCCTGCATTCTTATACCCCTCCCTAACCCCACCCCCTAACCCCAGCCTAGTCCTTCCTGCGCGAAAGACCCCGGGGGAAGACTAGTCTGCGACTTTGCTTCCCCCGGGGCCCACCATCGCGCAATAACCACTCCACGCTGTTGTTAAGCGTAAAAGGCCATTTATTAGGACCAGGCTGCACAACCAAATACATAACCAATAACATCAATTAACGATAACAATCCCCAACATCAACCTTTTCATCCACTCACTCCCTTCACGTAACTCCCAACTCGCCTCTCATTCCACTCCATGACCCTTTCAGTTCTTCACTTCTCTTCAAGCATCCTCCCCTGTAGCACCTGCCATTGCACTCATGCATCCGGCCCACCCATCATTCACTCTTCCCCCCCCCCCCCGAGGGATGGGTGCGCCCGTCAGTGACTCCCCCACCCCTCCAAAGTACCGCCAACCAGGGAACCCCCTTTAGGGCGGTTACCTCCCCCCCCGTGTCACACTGTGCACCTTTCGCCCTCCTAATCACACATTCCTTCTGCACCAAATGGCCTCATTCCACAACTTGCTGATAACATCCCTCATCTCCATCAAATAATATGCGTTTCCCAATCTCGAAAGGTGCACACCATCGTCCCTGAACAGTAGCGGTTCCTCCAGTCGCAGTCCAGTATGTACAATCACTTTAATGTCCTTTTCCCCACAAAAAACCTTCATCGCTCTGTTAATTTTCCTGCGGGCTTTCTCCACTGCCCCATGTTTCAAAGCCCCCCTCCAGACTTTCCGGGGAACAAATTCTGTCCATACAATACATGTCCCCGCCATCCTCTGTTTCATGATCTCCAAGTCTCTTTGCATCAGCTGTAAGAGCGCCAAACCCGGCAGCCGAATAAGATCATTTTCCCCCAGATGCAATATTAGCAGGTCCGGACAACCTTTTTGTGAAACCATCTTCGTGAGCCAAGGTAAGAGTGCGCCCCAGCGCATCCCTCCTTTCCCCCACCAATGCACCTCATGATGACTTCCTTTGAGTCCCAGGTTACGGCCGTATACCTGCTGCTCAGCATACTTTGATGCCCAGTGCACGAATGAGTGCCCAACGATCCAGGTGACCGTCTTGTTCCCCGGGCCACCCACACAACCTATGGCGAGAAAGAAGCGTTAGTTCATCACTCTCTCAATTGCTCCTCACCATCCCTACCACCCCAATTCCCCTTACTTCCGCACATAGCGCTCGCAGCACCTAGACCTCCACCTCCCAATCTGCCGAATCCTATCCCAGGACCATCCCAGACGCGCCGCCCCCCCCCCAATGAGAACAGAATGAGTACCAAAACCAGCCGGATTCATACTCAATCGCCTCAAAGCCATGGGTAAAACCGCCAACAGCTGGGTCTCCGTCACCCGTGCCCCAGACGCAAGACAGAAAACTTCCCCCGCCGGCACACTAGCCTGTCTCAAAAAACTCCGCCATTCTGCCACCGGACATGCTTCCACACAGCCACTCTCATTCAGCCAGACCCATTTGCTGCGCCCCACCTGATCCGTCTTCGAATGCCCCAGCCAAATTCCCAGGCGGCCCCCATCCAATCTGACCTCCTCATACCTCCTCCCCCCTTCCCCCCTTGTGCCCAGCAACTCAGACACCCTAAAGGCCCCAAAGAACATCCACACCATACATAAACGAAAAATAGCAACCTCTGAACCGTCATAACAACACCCAGGCAACGCCCCCACCAGCCTGACCAACAATTCAAAAGTAATTGCCTCCCTTGGCGCTCCCTTCCTCCCACCACCCTTCTCCCGGCCCCAAACAAATTGTAGAACTCCCTGCTCGACCGTCAGTCGGGATCCGGTCACCGTCTCCCCGCTCCATCCCATAAAGGATCCAAATTCTGCCCAGGCCAGCTTGTAGCTGCGTCTCGTGGTGTCGGCTACCGACTTCTCCACCAGGCCTATAACCCTCACTCCCCCCAGGCCCAAATGCCGTCCGGCAGCTCGGTCTTGCACTGTTCCGCTCCAGGTGCCAGTCGCCGGAACCGACGCCACTGCAAACGAGACAAAGCATCCGCAATGTCATTATTTGCCCCAGGGATGTGTTTTGCCCGAAACACCACATTCAACTGCAAACATTTCAGCATAAAGCTGCGCAAGAGCCGCAGAACCCTCAGATCCCTTGCTTTCTGCCGGTTGACCAACTCGACAACAGTCATGTTATCCACATGAAACAGCACCGAACGGTACTTAAATTCAGTACCCCACACTTCCAGAGCCACCAACAGAGGAAAAAACTCTAGGAATGCAATACTTCTCCCTTGCTTCACCCAATGGGCCGGCCAGACCTCCGCACACCACCTGCCGTCCCAAAAGAGCCCGAAGCCGACTGCCCCAGCCGCGTCAGAGAAAATCTGTACTTGCCAAATCGTTCGTTCTTCCACAAAATCCAGCGACACCCCATTGAAATCAGTCAAGAAAGTCAGCCATGTTCTCAGATCCGCCCGGACCCCCATCGAAATCCGGACCCTGTGGTGTGGTAAGACTGCACCCGACATGACCATGCCGAACCGCCTGCAGAACGTCCGTCCTGCCCTCACCACCCTGCACGCAAAGTTCAGGAAACCCAGAAGTTGTTGGACCGCCCTCAACTCAATCCTCTTCTCCCCAATCGCCCACAACAGGCACGCCTGTATCTCCATCACCTTCGCTGTCGGCAGCCGGGCCATCCACTGAACTGAAGCTAGTTCGATCCCCAAAAATGTCAACTGACAGCTGGGCCCAGCTGCTTTCTCCGGTGCCAAAGGCACCCCGAAGCGGTGTGTCATCTCCTGAAATTGTGCCAGTGCCCGGCCACAGTCCCCTGTGTGCTCCCTCCCCAGGAAGAGAAAATCATCGAGGTAGTGTGAGACCTCCTGATGCCCGCTGATCTGTGTAAAAGCCCATTGCAAGAATGTGCTAAACATCTCGAACAACGCGCAGGATAATCGCACAACCCATGGGCAAGACCTTGTCCACAAAAATAGCACCCGCAAACTGCATCCCCAGTAGCGAGAAATCCGCAGGGTGTATGGGCAGTAAACGAAAGGCCGATTTTACATCACACTTCGCCAGTTCCTCTCCCCGCCCACACGCCCGAACGAGGCGGATCGCATCGTCCACCGAGGCATACAGTACCCTCGAATCTGCTTCCGCGATGAAATCATTCACAGACGTCCCTTCCGGCCACGAGAGGTGGTGGATCATTCTGAACTCGCCCGGCTCCTTCTTAGGTACCACCCCCAGCGGTGAAATGATCAAATCATCCACCGGCCAGTCTGCAAACGGGCCCGCTATCCTCCCTTCGTCTACCTCCTTCTGCAATTTGGCTCCCTCCACCTCCGGCAATTCCTTGGCCGATTTCAAATTGTCCGCCCACCTCCTTTCCCGGGGGCTCTGATATCCCACCCGAAAGCCCTCTGTAAAACCCCACTGAAGTTTCAAAGCTGCCTCCCTGTCGGGGTACCGAGAGAGCCACGGACCCATTGACTCAACCTTAACTGGTGTAGGCACCCTTCTGCCCAGCCTGCCCCCTCCCTTTTGTGGCCCGCCATTGTTCAGAGGGCGAGGCCAAGGTAAAGCATTGTGTAAGCGCGTGTCGGCCCCCGCACTTGGAGCATTCATGTTTAAACTTACAGGGGTATCGTGAGCAATAGCCCCTGTTGTAGCTCCAACAGGCTCCGGTATTGTTTCCCCCAGTCTTGGTCTGTGTCCCCGCGCCCCCTGTACTGGGATGACTTCCCCCCACCCCGACGTGTGCGGGCCGCGGCAGAAAGGACCGGTACGCCACTGGCAAACCACTGGCTGTGTGTGTGGACGCTGAGGATTGTGTGGACGACATCCACTGCATCCACAGTTCCTGGTCAACTTCCCCCCAAGGCTTATCTGGGTTCACACTAATCCTGGCCCTAAACTCCTCATCGTAACTCAGCCAGGCAAAACCCCCGAAATGCATCTGGGCCTTTCTGATGATATCCATGTACTTCAACAGTGCTATGGCCCGGTCCAGATGCTTTTCACAATAGATACTAGCATAAATGAGAAAAGCCAACGTCCAATTCTCCATATTCACGGGGACCCTTGGCCGCCTCGTGAGCTCCCATTCCTCCTCTTTAGAACCCTCCTTCGCTTGTATCTCCCTGTGCAGGAGTTTAAACACGTCCACATATTCGTGTTTCCAGATTCTATTCCTCGTCTTATCCAATAAATGTGACCCCAGTGGCATGGCCAGACCCATGTACGGCAATTTTTTGTGATACTTGTCATATCCTTTGTTGCCCTTCTCCTCTGCCCCGTCCGTCTGGACGCCCGCCGTCGTCATCTTCTTAACCCCCCCGCCTTAGCCCCCTTTGCTAACCCTGCTGGGCCCTGAAGTGGCACTATGGCGTCCCTCACTGACCCCTCTCCCACACCTACCGACCAGCAGGCCTTTTTCCTCCCTTCTTTCAGCCCGCCGTCCCAGGCCGCCCACCATGCCCTCTCACCTGTCAAGGCCGGCTGTGTCTATCCAGGTCCGTCCTCCGCCGACGTTCGTCCTCGTGTTGTCCACTTTTGCTTTGCCTCTCGTCGACTTTGTTGCCTGCAAAACACCAAGTCTGCTGTTGCTCTTCTCCCCAGCCCCCCCAAGTCCTTGCGTCCAGTCATCGTCATCCCGCACCTCCCCTTTTCCAACTCATCGCTCTCCGCACCATAATCCAACTCCACTTCAGGTTCCAATTCAACAGGCGTCCACAGCACCTCCTGCACCGCTCGCTTCACACCCTTGCTCTTCTGTGCATGCACTCCACCACCACTTGCCACACACACCGCCGTTGCCCGCTCCCGCGATGGAGGGAAGGCCGCCGCGGACCCCCCTGCCACTTCCAGCCGGCGTCCCGGGGCCGTCTTGCGCCCCGCCGGGCCCCACAGCACTCTGCCGACCTCCGCCGGCTTGGATCCCCCCCCCCTCCCACCCCCCAGGTCGCTCCAAATTGTGCAGTGTAATAGTAAAAAAATCCAAGAGAGATTGTGGGCCGCAATAAATCCCACATTGAAGGATGCTGTAGCAATCGCAAAGATGGTGGAGGAGTCGGAAAAGTGTATGCGGGAATTGAAAGACATTAACTTGGACATTAAAGCCAGTGAGGTTGCCTCATTGATTGATGACTATGATCAAGTATATGCTATAAAGGGCAAGTCTCAAATGGCCAGAGGGGGTTCCTTCAAGAATAGTAGCAAAAGGGGTATGGTGTCTGGGCAAGGGAAGCTTTCTACTCGTACTTGCCACAGGTGTGGGAGCAACTATCATATGGCGGATTCTAAGTTCTGTTTTGCAATAGGCATGGAGTGCCTCAAACATGGAAGGAAGGGTTACTTTGCGCGCATGTGCAAGTTCGTGGATAACAAGGTGGTCGTTGTGGAGGATGATAAATTGGAGTACAGGGTGCTCATGGTACAGGAAGGTAGCACTGTGTCAGCTGGGGATGGTGAGAGGAGAGTGCGACCAAAAGCCATCTTTGACATTAATGGGAAGACGGTGTCTTTGATGGTGGACACAGGGTCGTTGTATACGATAATTCCCAAGGATTTATTTTTGGCCACATGGCCAGAACATCATTTAATTGTATTGGATGTATCTGTGGTGTCTTTACAGGCCACATCACGGGTTAGGAGGGTGGCAAGGGCGAGGAGGACTCCTGGTTATTTACAGGAGTATGTGTGTGACTGATTGGTGGTCTTCTCTATTTTTATTGTTGTTTTGTCTTATGTGTTGTTTGGGGCTCTTAGGGGGAGGATTTCTGGGGCTTGTATCTGGAGACACATGGGCATTGTATTTGCGGGTTATGTTCTTTTTGTTTGTAGGGTGGGGAGATGTGTTGTGATGCACTTAGGCAGTCTCAGCCAGGCTGGCACTGCAGATATGATTATGATGCTCTGGAGTTCTATGTGGTCAGCAGGGTACTGGGATTTGGCAGTTGGCGGCTAGCTGCGCCTGGCACGACTTTGGTGTGGGGTTCTCTCTCTGTACCAATAAACCTTGTGTATACGAAGAGTGGTCCAGATCATTACAAACTGCCACCTTTCTGGATACCCTGTGGAATACCGTAAGAAAGGGTGTATTATGGTTTAAATCTTTTATTGATTTTTGCAAAGAAAACATTATCCACCACCTACATCCGTTGGCCGGTGGGGGAAAATCATAATAGAGAGAGTCAAAGAAAAACAGAGAGAGGAAAGGGACAAAAAGAAAACCTTGACAGCCTGTGGGAGCAAGTGCTCAGGGGAGAGAAATATGCCATCACTACAGTCTAGGCAAAATAGCTTGTATTAAAGCCATATCTCTGCAGGCAACAACAATGATTCTCCAATAGGTGAGTCTCTTGAAGCAGGAGTAAGTCTATACCCAATTGTTAAGCCCGCCTAAGGATAGCTCCTCTCTTGACCTTATTAAAGATCCCATTAACATTCCACATGAGGCAGCAGAGTGGGGTGTCAGTGTCATGGGGCATCATTATTGGAAATTAGATAGATAAGCACAAAGATGGACTGGATTCTGTCAGGGTCGCAATGAGGATACAGAATGCACAAGTGAACAAAGTATACCATATAACTGTCCCTTCTCCCCTCTCTATACTTCGAACAGTGAAGTACCTGTCATACACAAACTTGGATGATCCAGACAGTGTAAAAACCTTCATACCAACCTTCATACCCCAACAAATCCATCAATAAACATATTAACTGCCTACAAAAACTAAGCTTAATGAGTGGGTCGAGTGAATTTGCAGCCAGGGTCTATACCATCTCAAGCACAAATGGGCAAGTAATTGTATAATTTTGACAACCGTTTATGAATGAAACGTGGACCGAGAGTGTGCCCAATTGCTAGCAGTGTTCGTGTAATGGAGGCATGACATCTCACCTTAATACAGCTAGCCACCGAGAACTAAATCTCTAATAAAGACAGAGATGAGGGTATTGCCAAAATCAAATGAGGGTGATATGAAGTTCAGAGCCTGAACAGGGCAAGGGTGGGCCACTCCCCTGCGAGTGAGTTGATAATCTTTCAGGAGACCCGAGTACATCTGCCCGGTCTCCATCTGTCATGGAGTGCCTCTGCATATCTGGAGGGCTGGGACATCGTCCGGTTCACCTACCGTGTCAGCAGGATCTGCTGCACCAGTCGCAATTATTACAGTCTGCTATTTCTCAACTTTTGTTTGTTTGACAGCGCTAAAGGATTTTATTTTCGTTTTTGGACATATCTTGTATAGTCTAGGAAGACCATAATAGTGGGGGAATCATATTGGACTTTGCTCTTTAACCTAATAGTGCAAAGGACTAAGCTATTAAAATGCGTCCACCATGTTGGCTAGTTAGTCATGGCCACCTGCAATTATTTTTAAGGCTAAGGCCCAACATCTATCATGTTGAATGAAAATACCTTCAAGTGATATTTCATTATCTATGATTGCACTTTGCGTTGTCATCTCTATATCCTCATGAAATTTTAAGTTGTGCTGATGGTACCACAAGTAGTCAAACATAGTTTGAAATGATCTTGTTGCCTTAAGACCACTGTATGCGTTGCTTTGCAAACGAGCAACACTCACTCATTTTTCACCTATATATAGGTGAGAGGAAAATACCGGCCATTTGTTGTTGTTTCAAGAGTCTGCAAAGGCCTAGACATAATACTAAATAGGACTTTAACCCCATTCGTGCGGTCGTCTGTCAGTGACCGACGCCCACACTACCTCTCCAGTGCATCTGTCAAGGATCCTCCGATATTTGCACTGGACGATTCCTTTTTTTTTTTTAAAGGGCGAGGACGAAACAGATTTGCTTCTGCTTCATCCACACCTCCTGCCTATCTGTAACGGCAGCATGTTGTGAGTCGCACTGACGTCACAGTTTCCGCACTGGATGTATAGGAGAAATCAGGTAGGAGCTCACTCCCGCTCCAGTGGGATTTTTCTACTACTCAGGTGCCTCCCCATGTTTAAGAGGGACATCGTTGGAAAGGGGAAGAGTCTCGCCTTTCCAACAATGCCTCCCTGAAAGGTTTTCTTGATTGTGGATCAGGATTGCATTGCGATCCACAGCCAGGAAAGGCACTAGGCCAGCAGGGAATAGTGTATTTAGGGCGGGGTCAGCCCTTGTGGTGGACAGGCCAACCTGCCTTGGGGTCAAAAACTTTTAAAATAAAAGCGAATTTTAAAATTAAAATAGATAAAGTGAATCTGAAAAAGGATTTTTTTTCTTATTGGTTGGTTTTGTTTTCTTCTTTCTGAAAAAAGCAATGAAATGAGTTAAAAAAAGAACTTTTTTTTTTTAACAAAGAAATTGTCAGGGGGTCGACCGCCCTCACAGATGGGCCAATCTCCTTTGGCCCCAATTTTATTTTTTGAATGTGTGTTTCCCCTCAGGGGCAATCACTGCCCGCAGGGGAAACCACCCCATTTAAGTAAAGAAATGTAGGTGGGGGTCAGCCCTCTTGGCAAATGGGTCGAACCCCTCATTGAGGGCCATATATATATATATATATATTTTTTTTTTTGAAATGTGTGCCTCCAAGGGTAAACGCACATTAAATAAAAATTGCTAAATTTGCCACATAATCCATCATCTGCTGCATAATCTGCTGATTTTACCCAAACATTGTTTCTAACTTAAACGGACCAAAAGTTACACATAGTGACGTGTTCGCACGCAGTGGAAGGCCCTGCACAAAGGATGACTGGTCATCTTTCAGCTGATTATTTCTGTATTTGGTTGCTAAACTGGTACTAATGGGGTGAAATTTTGCCAGGCAGCATTATCATGTTTAGAAATCACAAAATAATGAAGTAATACTATAAATAAAATGTGCTGCATTAGGCCACATAATTTTCCTTTTCTTGCTGTATAATTTAGTCAATGGTGTTCTCCTGCTGCATAATTCCACATAATTCTAGTGACCCTGGTGGTAGCACTGTGAGTTTTTACAAGGAGCATGTCTGCACACAAAGTTGCAGGGGCTACTATGTGAATGTGTGCTTCTTGAGATTAAAGGTAGATTTTTGGCATCAGGAAATTACTTTTATACTGGCAATGGCCCAGCAGCTCCTCCAACAATAAAGTTATGCATAAGCCATAACAAAAGTATGATGTGGTATTAGGTATGTGGCAAGGTGAAGTAATACTTTGGGCTAGAATTAGATTTTGGCAGATGGGTTACTCCGTCACAATGGTGACGGATATTCTGTCCGCCAAAATATAAATCCCATTATATCCTATTGGATTTATATTTCGGCGGACAGGAGTAACCCATCCGCCAAGATCTAAATTAGGCCCTTTGTCTTTTATTGTCTTTTTTTAGTGTCTTTGGAGAACCAGCTGCATTGAAAAAGCTAAGTGTTTTTTGTTTATTTACTGTGGCACACATCCCACATACGAACACATGCACTGATTTAGAACCATGCTTCTGCCTTCTACATGGAACAGTATTTTAGAAGGAAGGTTTTAGCCAGTCAATAGAGATGACATCTCAGTGGATGACCACTGCCCAGGCCCTAACTCAAGTTATGGATAACAGCTCAGAGGCAGGATCACATACTGAGACAGCATCTGAGGGAGAGTAAAAAATAGAGCAGAATCTGGAAGAGATCAGGGCATTAATAGAGCACATAAAACATATAAAGATTCAACAAACGGTACCACACATTATTTACAACATTAACGAGAGGCTACATTTAAAATCAAATATACATATATAATATATATATATTCGACCAACACCATTAGGCACATGTTGCCATAAACAATTACATAAGAAGGCACATAGGACACAAAAAAAAAAACAACAACAAAGAAAGACAATATATTTATAAGTCACTATATGAAACACAAGACATGCACATTTAAAAACATACATTCATATAGCATAACGATAACGCCACTTATTAATGCCGAGATTGAATTAAGAAAAATTCACACTCAATCCCATGATTCAGATTGTAGGTTACCAGGACACATGAGGATTTCTCTTCAGAACCACGAAGTGATAACTCTCATATGTAAGAAAAGAGTAAAGTGAAAATAGATACAGCTGACAGACAGGCAGAGACAGTGCAAAAAACGAGAGAGAAAGAGAAGAAAGGGTGGGAGAGCGAAAGAAAGAGTGAATGAGAATCAGCAAGACCCATGTCTAAGACATATGTTACCGAAACAAGTCATACCACCAAATGTGATAAATCATGGCAGTTGACTGAAGTTTCAATAAAAACTCTCACCTTTGTATTTAAGTAGGCTAACACGCCTCTAATATCTCCAATGTTCCAGCAACATACGTTAGTCTACATGGGCATTCCCAGGCCCCAACACTGCCACCTAGTATAAAAAATAATAATCAAATACACTTAAATTTAGCACTGCGCGGGTAGAAATCCCTGATGAGTAGGTCCCAAAGCAATAGTACACCCACAGACAGACTTAAGTTAGGGCGGACGTCATTGCAATATTTAATGGCCGTGGTTTCAACCGTACAAGAGATCGACCGGGTCGACCACAATCACTTTTTTGGGTCTTATACTCAAAATAGGGTTAGTGCACAAACAAAGCTTGCAGTCCTACTGGTCTACTCGCATGGTTTGAGTAACACCCATCTTCACACTGTACATGAGCAGAGATCAGTTTCTACTATTGCAGCACATGCTGTACTTCAATTAGAATTAAGGCTTCCAGTTTCCCATTTTTACAGATAAATACAGACAGAAAACAATCTATTTACTGTCTGTATTTATTTTTTAAAGTGGAAAAATGCAGACAATTGTGCTACTTGTTAGTGTCTCTCCTTGTTGTCCTCCATGAATTCCAGACCAACTGCTAAGCAGATAGACACCATGGGGATTTAAAAACAAGTTAAGATTCCCTTAAATACAGGCCTATGTTAACATATATTTGTAAATAATGCTAATATTCACCTGTCAGTGTAGTGTTTTGTTATATTTGGCTGCTTAATTTGCTAAAACACGACAGGCATCAAAGTATGAGTGCATATTTAAC
Organism: Calotriton arnoldi; assembly: GCA_963921515.1. Lineage (NCBI taxonomy): Eukaryota > Metazoa > Chordata > Amphibia > Caudata > Salamandridae > Calotriton > Calotriton arnoldi. Next base: position 1,895,463 of record CAWUFW010000281.1, read on the forward strand.
AGTTAAATAAATGTGGAAATATAACATTTGGGGACTCCATTTTTTCTCAAAAACATAAAAAATATCAATAAAATGGTTAAAAAATAAATATGGATAAATACAGCTAGAAATGTTTAAAAAAATAAATGCCATAAAACTGGGAGCCCTAATTATAATTCCCCTGCATTGCCCTCGGACCATCAAGAACATGACAGGTTGTTCAAAATTCGACCTGTCTTTGACTATTTTTCTGCCAGGTTTCCAGAAAATTATACTTCTGGAAATATATAGCCATTGTGGAGTCCTTGATACCGTACAAAGGGCGGCTGCTGTTCGGGTAGTACATACTGACCAAAAGAGCTTATTATGGCATCAAGTTGTACATGCTGAGTGAGAGCTCTTCTGACTATGTATACAGCTTGATCGTGTATACAGGTAAGGACTCTGCTTTAAACTCTCTATGTTGCCCATCCACGCGAGGAGTCACGGTAAAGATTGAATGGGAGCTTGTCCAGCCACTCCTTCATAAAGATTATAACCTTTATGTGGACAACTTCTATACAGGAGTAGAGCTGTTCAGTGAGCTGTACAAAGCTGGCACTGTCATACGGTACAGTTCGATGTCACCCCATAGGGTTCTCGCAGGAGCTTGTTTGTAAGAAGCCCCTAAAATCTGAAAGCACTCCATTGCTTTCCAACAAACTGTTTACAGTCATATTCTCATATAGGCGTGATGTGTACGTGCTCCCTACAATCCATGATGGGAGCACTTTCCCTGTCACGGTTTGGGGTCAGTTGGCCGAAGTTCACAAGCCCACTTGTATACGTAATTAGAACAAGTACATGGGCGGAGTGGATACAAATTGACCAGGTTCTTCAGCCATACAATGCGAGTCATAAAACTCGCACTTGGTATAAAAAGCTGTTTACCCCCCTGATCCAGATGGAAACATACAATGTGCATGTTGTTTTATCATCAGACCACCATGTGAAGACCGATGTCTTTCCTTGACTTTCAGCGGACCATCATTGAAAGCCTTACTGCTACAGAAGCAGCAAACACCACTTCATCTGCTCTGGATGACGCGTCAAGGCTGCAGGAGAAACACTTTGCTGACTGCATTCCGGCAACCGCTAGAAAGAGTCAATCATGTTGTCATTGCAGAGTCTGCTCTAAGCAAGGAAAGAGGCAGGAGAGTCATTGTTACTGTCCCCAGTGCCCATCTCAGCCAGCAGTGTTTTCCCACTTGCTTTATGTTCTACCATACAAAAGTGAAGTATTGGGAAATTGACTGTGGTGGAGCTGCCGTAACATATACATTTCAATGGCTGTGAATGAATACATACCTTCCAGGGGCCACTACTTCAGTAGGCAAGCAGCCATACAAATTGTTTTCCTCCACTTGAGAAAATCATGGACTTGCTTATGCCCTGCTTGACACCTTTATCCGCTGTCAGAAAGTGGTAGATGTTCTGTTCACCATATGACAAGTGCATTACAGTCACCATACAGCCATAACAGTGGACAGAACATACACCACATTGATTTTTTCCCCAAATCGGTAATTCTACCCAGAAGCCCTTGCAAACATCAAACTTTGGCTAGAAACACACATTTTGTTCACATTTCTGAGACAAAAAGTTCTTCAATCTGTGGGGAGCAACGAATGTCTGACCACCCTGAGTTCCCCGTACTCGGGCACCACACATGAACACCTAACAACTATATACATGTTTGAAAAAGTAAACACCCAGGGGATTCTAGGGTAGTGTGTCATGCATTGATCCCACAAGGTTTTCATACCCACACTGCCATGCAACCCCCAAACTTTGCCTAAAATCACAAATTTTTCTTACATTCCTGTAATGGAAAGTTTAACACTAAAGCAGCTCCAGAACACGTTTAAAAGTGATTGCTATTTATATTTGCTGTTTGACGTAATTGCATTTGTATAGTGCTTATAACCCCTGACGAGGCGTCGAAGTGCTTGTCGGTGAGTAGCATGCTACTCCGGAACTCAAAAAGGATTAGTGGTGAATTAGTGTAGGGAAATATGAAATTAATTTGAGCGGTAGACATGTTAGTCTGTTATTTGGATTGAAAAGGATAGTGGAAAGGGACGTCAAATCATTTGCTCGGCTCAGGGAGGAGTTTGGCTTGCACCCTAGGCAATCGTGGCGCAACATGCAAATGCAAGGCTGCCTACGGCACACACACACTGGGTCCCCGGCCCTGGTCACTGGGGACTTCACCGGTGGTGAGCTACCTGCACCTATGGGGCCGACAGAAAGGGGTAATGTCCAGACTGTACCAAACACTGTCCTCTCACCTCTTCACGGCACCACTATCAAGAACCCTCCGGGCTAAATGGCATGCCCGCCTACAGGTTACTTATGAAGACTACGAATGGGACGACTTACTGGAAGCCTTGGACAAGGGAACAAGACAGGCCCGTCTAAAATTCTGCCTTTTTAAAACACTACACGAATGGCACTGGACGCCATGGAAACTAAACAGGGCAGGCCTTCTCCCCCGTATGAATTGCTGGAGGTGTGCGAACGTACATTTCGACACTGCGCATATCCTCTGCGAGTGCCCCTTAATTTAACCTTTCTGGACCTATGCCGGATCGACCCTGAATGTCTCCATGCCTCTGCACCTCCCTCTTACCCCCCCAACCATTCTTCTCCATGATATGTGCACATCCCCAGACCTCACCAGGCACAACGCCGCCTTTTCCACACGGCAATGGCCGCAGCCAAGATATGTATCCTCCGGCAATGGCGATCTCCTGTGCCTCCATTCCAGGAATCCTGGCTCGTGGCCATGCTGCAAACAGCCTCACAAGAACGCATCATCTATAATCTACAAGATCAGACCGAAATATTCCGGCAGACATGGGCGCCTTTTCTCTCCAATAGTGGCGGAGACAATACGGCCACTCCCCCCCCACCTCCCGCCCCTGCCCAAAAATAAACAAACAGGACTGCATACCCTCCCCCCATCTATGCTTGCTCCCCATCCTATCCCCAACTCTACTAACCCCCCAACCCCAATCCTTCTTCTTGCCAGTTGCAACTGCTCCTCCACCATTACCACCCGCCCCTCTCCCCCCTCCCAGGACGCGCAGGCGCAGTCCATGCGCCACACACTATCTCTGCTTGGACCCCTCCCCACCCCCCCACCCCCAACCTCGCAAAGATCAATGCCCATCATAAGCCCCCTACCCATATCAAGGACCGTTATACACCTATTAGCACTGAAACAGCTCGCACACACCTCCTCCTACGCCTGTTAGGATCATGGTGCTGAGGAGCACAGGTGACCCCTCCCTCTCTCTTTTCTCCACCAGTAACCTAATCATCATCCTAATCATCCTTTGCCCCAATAGGGCCCCGATCCAGTGGTCACGGATGCTTCCTGTGTGTGGAGAAGTGTGGCTCAATGGTTAGAGCGGCAGACCCTGATGCAGAGATCTGGCCCGGGACCAGGGTTCAATTCCCGCCTCGGCGGGTCTTGGGCTCAATTTCCTCGGACCTGATAATTCTCGCCTCGGTGCCTATTCTAATCATGGGTCCCACTCTGCAACTCTGGGCAATAGCTTGCTTAATCTCCACAACGGCCCCAACAGCGCTGGGATGCCTGGCTTCACCCTGGGGGTGCCCAGGAGTGGACATTTCACAGGGAAAAGCCAGGAAGGGTTCCACAGCGGTATGCGTACAGCGCCTGGACACCCCTTTGGGGGTATGGGTGCGCTTTACAAGTACAAATTTCATTCCTGGATGCCCAGATTTCACCCTCCCCAGGGGCACATACCCCGATTTCCCCTCCCCTGTATCATACCACATCCTCAGACCCGCGGCTCTCTTTAGGGTCATGCCTGGACTCCAAATGGCACCTCACGAACAACGCATGGGTCTATACACTCGAGGTTTGTCCCCCCCCATCCCCTATCCCCCCCATCCCCTCCCCATGAGAACGGGACAATACTTTGTATCTCATCATTTTTCCAAATACTATTACAAGTTGTTGTTCCCCTCTAATGACTGCTGATTATTATAGACACTGCTGTATCGATTTTCTGTGTTTCACAATAAATAAATACAACACAAAAAAAGGATAGTGGAAAGATAGAAGAGGGAAGGGTTTGCATTTATATAGCAGTTGCTACACCTGATGAGGTGTCGAAGCGCTTTTCGGCAGGTAGCACGCTACTCCGGAACCCAAACAGGATTAGTGGGATTTAGTATAGGGGAATATGAAATTAATTTGAGCGCTGGACATGTGAGTTTGTTATTTGTATTGGAAAAGGATAGTGGAGGGATAGAAGAGGGAAGGGTTTGCATTTATATAGTGCTGAGGTGTTGAAGTGCTGTTTGGCTGGTAGCACGCTACTCCGGAACCCAAACAGGATTAGTGGGAAATTAGTATAGGAAAATATGAAATTGATTTGAGTGGTAGACATTTTGGTCTGTTATTTGGATTGAAAAGGATAGTGGATGGACAGAAGAGGGAAAGGTCTAGAAAGTTTTTTAATTTATGTATTTTTTTTGGAGCTCATAGCAGTAGGAGGAGGTTTGGGATGAGTAGAGGTGGAGGGGGCAACAGTCATGCGAGTGTGGAGGTAGGGGATAAATTGAGAGAGGTATAGGGTGAGAAATAGGTGAGAGTCTAGAAAGGGTTATTTTGGGGGTCATAGTAGTAGAATGGGGTTTGGGATGAATGAGAGAGTTGAGGTAGAGGATATATTGAGAAAGGTATAGGATGAGAAATAGGGTAGTGCATTGGAGATGCTGACTTAGAAGCAGAGTAATGAATATAAATGGAATGGAAGGTATATATGTATGAGGAAGGTGATATATGTATATTTAAGTTGTATTTAATAGACTTTCAAGTGTTGCTGTACTTTAAGTTTTTTTGTGTAATTCAATATTGAAGCAATTGTAGATAAATAGTTATGATTTACTTACTTATGCAGTCACCTATATACATGTTAAATAGATAATAATATAACAATAAGTAATATGTACATTTGTTAAGCAAAACTAACAAAGATCTACATATTTAAAAACATAATTATTATACATGTTTATAAAAAGCAATACACATATGTAAGTAGACATCTATAGTCCAAATAAATGTTTATATACAGCGGGATATGCTGTATATTTATGCTTGAGTATGGTGGTTATGTGAGGAAGAGCCAACTCTTGAGAAGTCTTCTGAAGATAAGGTAGTTATCGATGGATCTTATGTTTGGGGGTAAAGAGTTGCATAGTTTGACTGCTTGAACAGAGAAGGACGTGCCACTTATGGGTTTTTTTCTTGTATGGTGGGATATTGAGGTGAGGTGCCACTCTAAAGCGGAGGTTCCTTTGTTGAATGTATTTGGTGATTTTATTCCTGATGAAGAGCGGTCCTGCTCCGTGTATTGCTTTGTGGGTGATAGAAAGCAGCTTGAATGTGGATCTTCTGGCAACAGGTGACCTATGTAGGGCCTTCCAGGCAGGGGAGATGTGGGCTTGTGGCTTTATATGTATGAGTAGTCTTGCAGCAGAGTTCTGAATCCGTTGTAGTCTTTTCATAGTTGTTAAAGATGATCCTTGGTAGAGGCTATTGGCGTAATCAAGTTTGGACAGAACAAGAGAGATAATAGCCTGGACCTTGTGTGAAAATCCCAAGTGGGGGGGAAGATGCGTCGCACAGTTTTTATAGTAATGAAGCTTGATCTTGCTAGTTTGTCCACTTGGGCATTCATTGATAGCGTGGAGTCAATGGTAATTCCGAGGTTTCTTACTTCCGTTGATACTTTAGGTGGTGTTCCCAGATCATCAGCCAGGTGGCGAGTGGGTCATAAATTTTCCAATCGCCACATGTGAGTGTTTCCACTTTATAAGCATTCAATTTCAGATGGCTCCACGTCATCCATTGACCCATGGCTGAGACAACTGAAAATTTGTGAGTTTCCAATGTCTTTGGGGCTTTCCAGTTTAAGGAGTATTTGTGTGTCATCTGCATAGTTATAGGATGCGAGGTGAAATTGATTGATCAGTACCTGTAATGTGTTCATGTTAATGTTGAAAAGCATGGGTGAAATGATAGGAGTCTTGATGGACGCTTGCTTTTGTGAAGTACGCTTTGGATGAGAAAGGGGGGGTATGAATGACATTAGTTCTGTTGTGAAGGTAGGATGTTATCCAGTCGAGAGCAGTCCCGTCTATGCTGGCTTCGTAGAGTCTTTGTATTAGAGTGTCATGGTCAACCGTGCCAAAGGCAGCTGAGAGGTCCAAGAGAAGAAGTGCAGCAACCCTGTTCCGGTCAACTGTGTTCTTAAGGTCATCCCAGATAGCAACGAGGGCAGATTCTGTGCCTCTTCCTGGACGGAATCATGTTTGAAAGACTGAAAGTATGGAATTATCTTCAATGAATAGTGACATCTGGGTGAATGCTGCTCTTTCTATCAGTTTGCCCAGGAAAGGTCCATTTGTAATTGATCTGTAGTTGGGGTTAAGCGGGTCCAGGTTTGTTTTCTTTAGTAATGGGCGTTTGTATGACGTTTTGAGATCTTCTGGAAATATTCCCGTAGTTAAGGAATTGTTGATGATTCTTCTTACTAGTGTGGCAGCAGAGGTAGTTAGAAGAATTTTCTTAAGGTTTGTGGAGGACACGGGTCAGAAGGGCTGCCGGCAGGCCTGCTTGCTTTGACCAGGTCCATAAATTCATTGTGTGAAATGTGTTAGAAGGAATGGAGCGGCTGGGCCCGAGAGGACCGGTCAAACATTCATACGCAGTTTACGAAGTGCACAACCACTCCTTAGGGGAGCCAAGCCTCAGCCCACCCTAGCCTGACCATACGAAAAATAAAATGATAATAACTTCAGTTATCATTTTCTTTTTTTGTTTCCACTGATCTGTGAGCAGTAGGGCGACGCTCCTCCGCCATAGCGGAGGAGCCGCCACTGGCACTACACAAGAGTAATATGCTTCACACAAAAAAAATTACAAACACAGCACAGAAGGAATATGGGGAACCAGGTTTGGGCCTCGGTGTGGGCTCAATATCCTGTAATCCTGGGCAAATCACTTAATCTTCCCTTGCCTACCAAAACAAGCATTTGCAATGCAATAGGTCTTGCATTTATGAGAGTTTGAGCTATTAGCATTGTAAATGACAATGCCTTTTATTTATGTGTTGTTTTTAAAACAGATAAATAAAAGGCATTGTCATTTACAATGCCAATAGCTTAAACTCTCGCAAATGCGAGACCTATTGCATTGCAAATGCATGCAATAAAAATTTTAAAAAGCATTAGTAGAGAGCGTGTCACAAAGCTATTTGAGAAAATAGTGCTCGGAGGCTGTAATTAAAGCCTACCGAGCAACAACACACGTAACAGGGGGTGTCGCCATGGGAGGTTACAAAATGAGACAAGGAGGTACTAAGGAGGGACTACTAAGCCTTTTGACCAATGAACAGCCACAGTTTACAGAGGACAATGACATAAGCCAATGAAAAATGTGGGCGGAGCTTCAAGTCCCTACCTCAATACAGCATGCCTCGAAGAGCAGCGCATGCGCTGCCCAGGCTCGACCTAAAAAGCGGCGTGGTCTGCAAAGCACATGGCAAGGTCCGAGCTATGGGCTGAACTAGTTGCAGCGAGTATTAAGAAATACCCAAAAAGCTTCTGGAACTTATTACATTATTTATCAAAGAATCGAGTCACCCTGCAGGTGCAATTTATTACAGAGGAAGGTTGGTGTTGGTTTAGAACGTCTCATTATGGTGAAGACACAATTACGATAGTTACATCAAAAGAAAAATTCAATACCAACACAGTTCAAAATTGAATTTGTACAAATATTACACCATCAACACCTTCATACATGATAAATGAGATGTCCGTGCTCACCACAATATAAAAGCGAAGGTGAATAGTGAGCTAGGGCCCAATGGCCACCTAGGGGCACTTTTTAAATGGAAAGGAGAATACAAATCTCTTTAACATCTACCTAACAACGCACGTTATTCCAAAAAGCTGGCACAGATCGATCATACAACCAATTTAGTAAAAAGGAGACCCATAAAATCCAGCAAACTACATGCTCCTTGTCCTGATACTTATAGAGGCAAAATACTATGCAAAATACATCTTACGAGACCTGGAATTTTAGTGAATTGATGTCCATGGTGCAGCCCTATTAGTAAAGCTAACAAGGTGAAGGCAGCGCCAGAAGACCAGGGGGAAGGCGGCGGTAGATGGAAAGAAGAACAGGGGGAAGGCGGCGGCAGATGGAAAGAAGAACATGGGGAAGGCGGCGGCAGATGGAAAGAAGAACAGGGGGAAGGCGGCGGCAGATGGAAAGAAGAACAGAGGGAAAGCGCCAGAAGGAAAGACAGACAGGGTGAGGGCGCCAGAAGGAAAGTACAGAACGGAGGCGCGGGAATGAAAGCCACAGCAGGGGCTCTAGAACAGTGGTTTCCAAACTGTGGGGCTGGGTTCCAAACTGTGGGGCTGGGCCCCCCAGTGGACCTTGAGAGATGTGAGAGGGGCACAAGGATTTGGATAAGAGAAGCATTTAGTACGTTCCTGGGATCCACAAACAAACAAACATCTTGCTGAAAAGTATTGGTGTGATTTTAGTTGAAAAAAACTGAGTGGCGTTGAGCTGCTCTGTAATGGGCCATCAGTAACAATTTTATTGGCTGGGTGTAAGTACCAAATTGGGGCCTGCAAATAACCCCCGCTGTCTCACTCACTAATTTCTGATAAAGGGTCACACTTTGATTGCTAACAGCATATTAGCAATCATGGATTTGCTCATTTATAAGGGGTAACTCAACATTTCTGCAATGTTTGAATTGTTAAATATGTTCAGAAGCACGTTGTATTTGGGGTTTATAGTTTTGCATTTAACCTTGTAAGGACGGGCTCAAAAATTCCACCATGCAAAGTATTCTAGATTTTAAAAAATCAGGTTTAAAAAGTGTCACATATACCACAGATCCACCTGTCTGGTCGACATAATAATGCGCAAAGTAAAAGGCAAAAATTAACATACATTTTTTTTAAATATTTGTTTACACTTCAATTTTTGTAAATATTTGTCCCCAACACATTTCGACTCCTTTGCTTACAACAGATCTATTTTTGATATGGGATTCATTGTAGGAAAAAAAGAAAGAACATTGCGTTTGGGTAATTCTTTAAATAAGCCCCCTACTCTGAGATCTCACTTGAAATGTTTGGCTGGCTTGCTGCGTTTTACACTGCAATGAGATCAATTGAAAAGCGATACTGCAAATATTTTTTTTTCTATATCGGTTAGGCGGCATGTTCATATAACCCACCAAAAAATCTACATTTAGCTCGCTTCCACAACTTAACATGTTATAGAATAATTGTAAGAAAACAGGTTGGTCCTTTCGAGGGGGTGTGTGGCCGATGAAATTACTTTACACAAGTGTGCGGGACGGTATTACACCCAATTTGATCAAATGTTCTTTCTGCTATAAATTTAACCAGGCCTTAGAAAAGAAATAATTTTTAGTAAGAGTGCCCTCTTATTCTATCTACTAGATAGACTGGTTATACCATCTAAGTAGGTCAAAACCAATCTCCTTGAGGAGAGGGGAGTAGATTGCTCCAAAAAGGCGGCTGTCACCTGATGAATTCCCAGGTACTGGATTAATGTCGAGCAAATAAAACTTACCTGTTAACTTCGAATCACCTGCCACTATTCCGGGGTGCCAAAGACGGCGAAGAGAAAGCACAGGGAACGAGAGGGCTTTGACAACAGTGTGAAAAGGGGAGACCGGGAAGGGAAGTAGGAGATTGCAGCTAGGCAGAGGGTACAAAAAGTCCAAGGCAGGCATGAGGCCGGGTTCACAGAACAGACAATGAATGATAAAGGGATGACGGGTGCCAATGGAATAAAATAGGCTTACCTTATGTGACACCTGATAGGTGGTGAGGGCCTGGGTGCACCAAACTCTGGCCTTGCTCGCCGTAATTACGGGGCAGGGAACGCCCATTAAATAATTAATCAATGACAACGGATTTAATCTAATTCACCATACTGGTTCAAATAGGATCTGAGCTGGTGGGTCACCCTAAACACCGACCGCATGAGTAAACCGGACTGGTGTTGGTGTAAAGATTCTTCTCTAAGGCGGCCTGAGTTGACTGGACTCTAACTCCGCCCCGCAGCAGCTTCTGCTGCACCATCCGCCCCCGAGAACCAACCGGTGTGTACTGGCGTCACTCTTGCGTCTCCTGAGTTCCACTTAGACCGGCCTCACCAAAGTCTTTGGATAGCGCTGACACCCATGCACTTTACACTTATGACCCGAAATAGGGTCCTCAAGGCGTGACACGGATATGTGCCACACCAGAGGCGCAACTAGAGCCAAATTTGGGGTCATAAGTGTAAAGTGCATGGGTGCCAGTGTAAACATAAAGGAAGACGGGACTCAGCTGACCAACTTTACGTTATCATGTTGCAGGATTCGGCGCGCGCGGAGACATCAGAAAACGCTGACTGGGGAGGGGAATTAACAATTCACTTAATCGGACCTTTTGAAAGAGATAACTCAACTGGGTATTTCTTATTGACACTGATTGCTGTGTCATACCCTTTATTATCGCCTGGAGTGTGCCTTGGCAGCTTTGGAGAGCCGGCTTTGCTGATGCACACACGTCTTTACAAAACTAGGGTTGCAAGCTCTGAGGTTAAAGTCAGTCAGTCCAGAGAGGTCGTCGCTCGTCCGCGCGCAGTGGACAGCTCGATGGTTCGCGCCGACGGGAGAGCGCTTGGGGGAGAGGAGGTGTTTGTAGGCGCTGACGTGGTGACAGCGGGCTCGAGAGCAGCCCCCCCAGATGTTTGCACTGCCGAACACTGCTCTCATAATGAAGGAAGATTTTCAGAATGAACAAGCTGTCGCCATTGCGCAAAGGCAGCCGCTTGTTTAGATTTGCATCGCGCTTTCACTTTACAATAGCTGCCGCCCCACACAGCACTCGCGGGGTGGGGCGGCAGCTATTGTTAAAGTGAACGCGCGATGCAAATCTAAACAAGCGGCTGCCTTTGCGCAATGGCGACAGCTTGTTCATTCTGAAAATCTTCCTTCATTATGAGAGCAGCGTTCGGCAGTGCAAACATCTGGGGGGGCTGCTCTCGAGCCCGCTGTCACCACGTCAGCGCCTACAAACACCTCCTCTCCCCCAAGCGCTCTCCCGCATGCATGCATGCAGCAGCCATTGCCAAAATAGTGCTCACCAACAGTGTAACGCCGCAAGTAAAAGATCCAGGCCTGATGGGCGGTCACAAAAGGAGACAGGGCGGTAACAAGGAGGGACTAAGAAGCCTCATTATCAATCAGAAGCCAGCATTTACCATGGACGATGACGCCAGCCAATGAAAAATATGGGCGGGGCTTCCACACCACTTCTAAAAAATACCCTAATACAGCATGCCTCGCAAAGCGAGCAGCGCTTGCGCTGCAACGCTAGGCGAGACCTAAAAATGAATGTATCCTTGTGTAACCTAACTGGTGCTCATGTAAAGCGCTCCAATACCTTCGGGTCGAGTTCGCGCTATACAAAACTGCAAAAAAAACACACACACACACCCCCACCTCTAAGGAATGGAAGACTACGTAAAACGTGAAATATAAACAGGAACTAACTCGCTGACATGGATTACCTTTAAGTGTGTTCAGAAATCCATCAGTGCTTTTGTTTGTAAACTTACGGAGATATTTATCAGGCTAGATAAGGGCCCGTTTCAGTGTTCGATTTAAATTACTACCGGGTCTGAGACCCGGAGGAACCCAGCCCGCATACAGCTCTGCAGGACAGTGTTCAACCATCCTGCACTCTCTAAACACACGGGCCCGGTTTAGCGATGAACGCCCTCCCCTCTATACTTGTCACCCATCCATGTCACCGAGCAGCAGCCTAGCCCAATATGCCCGGCCAGAGACAGTCCATCACCCCGAAAAGTACGGCTAAAAATACCGGGTGTAGGTGATTTTTCTTATTTTTGTACCGGCATTAAATACCAGTGGTGCTGCTAGAACACTGGCCCGATGGCAATCCTAACTATATAAAATAGTCCAAATCATTTCTTTGCTGCCAAAAGCATAATAAAGGACAGGCAGTTAGAAGTTAAGTTAGAGAGTGAAATACTTCGTTACGTATGATTTGCTTCAAGTGGCTTTTTATTTACAAAAAGGAGACCTTTTTAGGTCTCGGCCTGGCGTTGGAGCGCACATGCGCTCCTCGCCTGCGAGAGCTATAGTAAACAGTATGAAGAAGGGGACTTTAATCCACGCCCCTCTGTCACAACCTTTTTCCATTGGCTTAGGTAGTGATTAATGTATTTTCTGTGCTTCTGGTTTGCTGGCTGTCACTTTTGTTGACGCCCTTGCAGTTTTCGGATGCCGCCCTTGACAAGCGCATCTGTTTTCACTCAGCCCAGACGCAAATACAACTGGCTGAATGAAAACAGTATCGTGCTGTGATTAATTAGCATGTCATAGATGCTGCAGATGAATAGATTGTTATCGTTCTCAGTTGGCTTGTTTACTGTTAATCTGTGTGGCCTGGTTTCGTTTCGCAAGTGTCTGCAGTGTTTCAGAAGGTCACACTACAGCAGACTTTCAAGCAGCCTTTTGTGCGTGTTTTTTTCACAAAACACACGTTTATATGGGCAGGTTAGATCCGGTTTTCAGGGCTTAATTTAAGAAAAATAAAAACATGCCGGGACTGCACGTGATTGTACATTTGTGCATTTTTTTTTTACAGCCACCTTACAGCAGATCGCAATACAGAATGCATTTTATCAAAAGTTAGCTTTAAAGAAACGTAATCGCGTGTAGGCGCTTTCAGAGCGGATCGCAATAGAAAATTTATTTAATTTCGTAAGCTTAATGTGGCTGTTGTCCGCTATAACTAAATGTAATTACGCTCTTTAGCGCATGTTGCCACCCCCCACCCCCCCCCCCCCAATCTCCTGTTTCACAATTCCCCATATGCAGGAGCGCACGTGCCTCCTGGGGCTGCTTAAATATACATTGAAAAGTATTCATTGTGGTTCCTCGCCACGCTTTAATTGTGTGCTTCATAATAATGAAGGTGGGATTTGCATACGGTACACAGGGGAGCGCTTTTGCGCCACGCGCCGTTATTTTGCGCTGGATCTAAGAGGTGGACTCTCGGTCTGGGGAGTTTGATGTCTGTGTCAAATGAATGTGTTTCTGGAGTGAGCCGGAGGTGGGCTTCTGGCCGCTGGCAGATGCGGTGACGTCAGTGAAGTGAGGGGGAGGGGAGAGGAGCGGGGGCGGCGAGCCTGGCAGAGCTCTGCTGACGAGGTGGCAGGTGGACTGAGTGACAGCTGATTGACAAGGTGGGGGCGGGGAGGAGAGGGCACCAGGCTTCCAACGGGGATTCAGTGCCAGAGAGCTGGGCAACTTCCAGGGAGCCGCAACATGAACGTCATTTTTATCGACCTTGGAAAGATGAAAAGCGGAGTTGAACCTGCCAGACCTTTAAATTGTGCCTTTGAAGGCTAGGGTGAGCGCTCAGGTAATGAATGCCCCAAACCGAAGTCTGTTTTCGGCAAAAAACGCGACAAGCCTAAACGTGTTCACTCTGTTTATACTTCCTTTTTTGTAACTGGTCGGAGTTGTGGACAGCGAAGGAGTGTTGTCCCTGGGGCTCACGTAACCACGAAAACTTGAGTTTTTTTTTACAAACTTCTAGTGTCTGAGATTATTATTATTTTAAACTTTTTTTCTGATCCCAGTTTATCCTGTACCACGAGGTAAAAACGAGCAATTAATTTGCTTTTTTTGAGCGGATCGGCGAAAACCTCCTGGTACTGCTTCTCTGTGGGTGTCACCCACATTTGCATTGCAGGTCTTTAGCCACTCCTTGATCACTACTCTTTTGCATATCTAAATTAGGGTATTTTGTACTTCCAACCCTGTCGCTATCCAGTATACGTGCAGCCTGCGACTGGTGTACATTAATCTGTGGATGCAGAAGTTACGCTCACGTAGACTAATTTACTTACACGCAGATCAGGGTAATCACACTTCATATTGTCTCGAGCAGTTTCTGCCGATGTGCCAATTTGCGCATTTTGTGAATTGCATTTAACCGGAAATAACATAAAATGAGAGCAAGTCTGTTTTACAGTAAAGGGAGCTTACATACTCATTCATCCCTCTTCCAGTCCCTTACTATATGCACTATGACAAGCGAGGACTACCACATATAAGCATATGCACCACTATTTTTTACCATAAGGCACTGCTCATTGCCTCACATATGATGACATAAGTTACATCATCAATGACATCATATATCACGCTCCATTAACATCTTTCATAACATTACTTTGGGCAGGCAGGGTATGGGATTTTTGAATAAGCTTTAAAATGAGTTCCATCTGTGCACAAACTATTTAATCACCAAATTGGTAAACTTTCTTCTCCATGGCTAAATACTCAAAAGGTCCCAAAGGCGAGACTGATTGCATTGCAAATGCTTGTTTTAAAAGGAAACCCCAATGGAAACTAAAAACATTTTGTGTGAGCGCAAAATTGTGCCTCTTGGGCTCCCGTACACTTCCCAGGACCAGGCGCACCCACCCTCATACTGCCCCCACTTCTTTAATCCCGATCTTCAGGAAACTTCCTGCGGGGTTTGTAGCTGCAGCGAGGAATGCGTGCCACATCAACACCCTGCAGCGCACACCCACCTTTACCCCTCGGTCTGCAGCGCGCTGGCTGAAGCGAGGCGGACGTGGGCGCTCGACCACCTTGAGACTTGGGATAAGCGGCGTTTCCCAGACACGCCATTCCTTGCACACCACCGCTCCGTTCTGTCTGCAACTTTTCACAATGTCTAATGACGTGAAACAGAGGAAGAAAGCAGCCCCCGCTAAGCCAAACGAGGATGCGAAGGCAGAGCAGTACCGAGGGGCCGCCAAGGCAGGGAAGGAGACGTGCTCTCCGGCGTCCGTGAAGTCCCGGGAGTCGCGGGATGTGTGCCCCGAGCCCCGCACCGCGCTGTGCCTGCTCTCCGTGTGTGTCTGCTTGGCGTCCAGCTGGTAAGTACCCCGCTGGGAAGCGAAAGGCCTGGGTGACGTGCGCTCTGCGAAGAATTCAGTAAGACCGCAGTAAAAGGCACTTTTTAGAAAATGAGCTGATTTATTTATTTAATTATCTGTATTTATGGGTCTCTTGACAGCTATGGAAGTAGGGGAGGAAGTCGACAAAATTGACTTTCAAGCGAAGTGAGGCGGGGAACCAACCATGTGTTCCAAGGAATAGAAAGTGCCGAAAGAGCCCCACTCCACACTGCAGTAGTAGTCCACGACTACTACTGCAGTGTATCCAACTGTTAAAACATCCTTCTAACTCAAAGGCCAACTGGAACATGCTAGAGTGGCACAATGGCCAGTCCAGCCATGTGACTGTTATTTCCAGTGTTTTAAATGGGAAAAAAATAGTGCAGCTACTCATTTAAATGTGGCGAGTGGGCGGGGCTAGGGGCGGGGCCAAAGGTAAGACTTATTATACATATTGACTTCTATACTAGTAGCACATACTAAAACACATAAGAAATGGTTTCTATGAACAAAATAGGTTAAATCGTTACAAAAGACAAACGCAGTGATATTTTAACATTTCCTTGTTTTGTAATATTTGCAGCTTGAATACTGTTATTTGCTGTTACTTGGCACAATACTATATATTCTCAGGCATGCAGACCCATACAGAAAGAAACAAGCAGATGTGCACACACAAAGCATTCCACACATTTCCTTTAATATTCCCCCGAGAGTGTCTCGATTTCCTCCCTCTTTTCTTTCACACGAAAACACGCACAGGTAAACAGACAAACATAAGCAGACACTCACACAAAAGAATCGGGTGGGATTAACCCCTTCGGTGCTCATGACGAGCTCAGCTCGTCATGCTGCGCAGTGCTCGTGTGCGCATGACGAGCTGAGCTCGTCATGAACCCGCCCACTCAATGAAACGCCCCGCACAGGGCGAAAATCGGCCGCGCACCGAAGGGGTTAAAGCCATTTTAACCTCCTTACCTCCCATGGCTTTCTTTATTGCACTGTCTCCAGGCTGCCTCGATCCCTTACAAAACAGCATGATGGTGAACACCCGGATATCATGCAAATGAGCCCATGCTGAATAGTTCAGCGGGGGCTCGGTTCAGGGCTACAGAAGTGTTTTGACTTCCATAGACAGGTTACCAGCCCTAGCAGCCAATGTGCCTATCCTTTAATGAGTCCCAGTACTCTCCTCAGCAGTAGAGAAGTGCCGGTACTCAGAGTGATAAAAATAAGAAGTGCCGGTATTCAGTACTTGTGAGTACCGGCCCATTTAAAGCACTGGTTATTCCCCTGTTGTACAAGTCACCTCTGAGTTCTCTGCTCTCAAAAAAGAATGCACCAGCATCATATTTCTATATAATTACTTGGCTAAGTAAGTGCTCAAGGATGAGTCTGAGAAGGTCAGGTGTGTCTGCTTCCTGACTGCCTGAAGAAAGGGTGACTCCTCTCAGTAGCCTCAGTGCCTCACTGCACAGCAGATCTAATATACGTGAACGTTGATAAGTGTCTTCCTAAAATGCCCCCTGCTAAGAGTAAATCGCTCACAATAGGTTAAAAAATCCTCCTTGGCAGGTTTGATTGAAGATGAATATTAGTACCGAAGAGAACAGAATGGCGCCAAACTCCTGCTCGCATCAGAAAGGAGAAAAGAGTAATGAAAAGGTGTTGAGAAGAGGCATTTCGTAGAGCGTTCTAACTTCAGGGAGCAAAATTCAGGGACAAAAAGGTATAAAAGGCATACAAATACGCTGTGATTCACCTTTGACTTTGAAAGTGCCTCATTCTATATGGTACTAACAGAAACTGGCATGACTGGAATATATTCTGCCTTTTCTTGGATTGGTAACCTCTGTTCATATCCACTTGGCAAACCAGCACCTGGGAGAGGACAAATTATGAGGTTTGTCTATGCTTCTTTTTTTGGAAATCATGACGCTTACATGGCAAAGAACAAGCTCAAGATTGACATATCTCGACCAGCGTTGCTTTTCACAATCCAACCGCCACTCACACCCGTACTCCAGGAAGCTTGAGGACCACCCCTTTGGGTGACCATGAGCATGGTGGCACCAGGGTGGTTCACGTGGTGCAAGATTCAATAGCCTTTGAAACAACAAAAAGACAAAGAAAAAAACTACGTAAAGCAAGAAATAAGGCTAAAAAGGAAATTGCAGCAATAACACACTCCGAACTGGAAACACCTACTGATATGACAAATGAAGGAAAAAACCAAAAGAAAATACTAATAGGAAAACAAGAAAGCGACTTATCTGGGAGTCAGCCTGCAAAACTACTGCACGAGAATGAAAAATATTATGATATATTTACAAAGCCTGGGAAATATCTTACTGACCAAAAACCTCTCTCGATAAATAAAACTCTATTATCGGATAACAACGACCGAATGCTTGGTGTATCAGGACCGGAGGGAAACAAAGCATTAGAAAGAGAAGAGAAATATAGATTGCAAAGAAATGGCTGTGTAATAAAAATGGATTCTATTAGTTATATTCAAAGCAACCTGATAAAGAGGCCCTTAACTCCCGTTAAATCTAAACCTCCGTCATGTAGCTACAAAGAGGAACAAATGTTTAATGGTCCAGTGGTTCAGAAGTCAATCCAAGGTGGTCATATTGCTGCACCAAGAATAGGCTGGAATTTGACACAACAAATGGATAATATAGTCGCACAAAATCAACGGGTAGAGGAAACTAAGAATAACTCTATGATATCGAAAGAAATGATAGAACTAAAAGAGGATATGATGCATAAACCAAAATGGGATCACCTAGTTATTGTAAGAAGTGGTCAAGATAAACAAATTACATATAAGGAACACCAAGATTGTGAGGATAGAAAAAGAGAAGTACCGCTTCTTAATAGGCCTGCTCAAATTATTTTCAAACCAATATATGATTCACGTGGCAAACACGATATTTTGAATAGAGGAAATATCCTTCGTTTGCTGAAATCAGTTCCATCATTAGAAAAAGTGACAACTGAAGATATTGAATGTGTAGGTTTTTTACAAAACCCTGAAGGTAGACAACAAATAACTCTGTTAACTGTAGTTACTGCCTCTATAGCGGAACAAATTATGCAGGAACATGAAATCTTTCATAGTTGGGGGATAATAATTAGTCAACCAGCCCCAAAGGTTTATCCAACTCCGCTGATAAAAGAAGAAAGTCCAATAAAAAGGGTAAAGAGAAAAAAAGACGATTCAGTATATTCAATATTGAAAAATCCCCTTGGAAAAACAGACCACGATGAGGAAAAGTCCTCTAATGAATTAAAAGTTGAAAAAGTAAATGGAATAAACGAAAAATGGATTTTGACAGCATTACACGGTAATGAAGAACAATGACAGAATACATTTCAAGATAAAATAAACGAACTGAATATGGATAGTCCATCAATAGGAATGTGCTCATGGAACATAAATGGGTTATGTAAAAAGATAAATAATGCTGAAATAGATACATTATCAAATTCCTATCAAATTATATTTTTACAGGAAACGTGGGCAATGGGCCCTTTTATGCTACAAGGATACAAAGGATATTTTGAGCCTGCAATTAAACATCACAAATTTGGTCGTCCCTGTGGGGGGCTAGCAATATTCGTATCTATTGACCTGAAAATTGAACATGAGCAGTTAGCTACGAATAATTCTAACTTCCAAATGGTAAAGTTGAGATATACATCAGGAGAACGAAAAAAATCAAAAGTTCTAATACTAATCAATATATATATATATATATATATACCACCAAAACAGAGTTCAAGAAAGGAAATGTGTGCCGCTCTTACTAGTTGTTTATTGGAGCAAATAATGGAAGAACCTTTTGCTGATTTTATTCTAACGGGTGATTTTAACTTAAATCTACTAACACCATTCTTACGAGATGATTTTATACAGTCTCAAAACCAACAATGGGCAATTCCTGAGCAAATATTGGATCCCTTAATAAATGCTAAACAAAGCTCAATGGGGAGAAACTTTTTGATGGATGTGGAAGCATTGGGATTAAGAATATTAAACGGAAGATTTGCGTTGGATATACCACCGGCTTGGACATTTCAGTCACAATATTCTAAATCGCGAATTGACTACACAATGGTATCACTAAATATCTTTAACAACGTCATTTCCTACCATTTAAGGAACGTGCCCGATAGTGACCATAGTCAACAAATAATTAATATAAAATTGTCATGTGTGAAACATCAAATGTATTTGACAACGCAAGGTCAGATGTGTACCACCAATTATAGGAAACTTATATGGTAAACAAATAATATGGATGATATAAAGGAAAAGGCGCAAGACCTGGTTAAAGAATGTTTTAAAGATAAAACCATGAGGTAAGCAATTGAGCAATGGGAAAACTTCACACAGAAACTAGTTAAACCATATGAATCAACTTCTAGCCTAGAGATTAAACAAGTGACTCAAATGGAAAAAAGGGAAACTAATATCAACCTATCATATACGGCTAGGAAAATTAGACGGACTCGTAACAGACTCAGGAAACAGTTAACTAAGTTTCCAGACAATGAAGATATACAAATAAAATTAAAAAATACAAATCATAATTTGAGGAAACTAATCTGGAATGGAAAAAACAAAGTCAGGCAGGGCTTGTGGACAAAAATCTTCTACGCTAGTAACCAAGTAAACTCAAGGGAGTTTTGGAAAACGATTAATGGTTTAGCAAGACCTAACAAATCTGTGGTAGCATCTGTTTTAACTGAAGATGAATGGTTTACATTCCTTATAAAACTTTTAAACCCAGTTGCAAAAGCAAATATCCTGGATGGCAAACAGATAAGGATGGTTAAAACAGACTTAGAATGTGATATTGGAATCTATATAACAAAATCTCAAGTCGCCAAACAAATAAAGAAACAAAAAGACGGGGCACCAGGCCCCAATGGTATCCCGTTTGCTCTCTATAAAGAAGATCCGGATTTTTGGTCGGCATATCTAACAGAGGTTTTTAATGAAGTTGTACAGACTGAGTTGATTCCAAAATCCTGGAGAGGGTCATTAATATCTCCTATTTTTAAGAAAGGAAATTGGCAATTGCCTGAGAACTATCGTTTGATAACCCTTCAAGATACTGATGCAAAGTTATTCGCGGGAATTTTATTAACAAGTTTAACAGATTGGGTAAAGGATAAGCAGATACTGCCCCTGAATCAAACAGGATTCATTAAAGGTCTAGGAACTTCCACAAACATATTAATCCTATCGGTATTAATGGAAAAGGCAATTTTAGCAAAACAGCCCTTGTACCTTTGTTTTGTGGACTTTAAATCGGCTTTTGATTGTGTGAATAGACACCGTCTGTGGAAAAAACTAGAAGAGCAAGAAATCCCAGTTTCATTATTAAAATTGATTCAACTTTTGTATACGGATACTTGGATCAGGGTGAGGATTGGAGATGGTCGGACGCTAACAAAAGAAATACCTACGACTGGAGGATTAAAACAAGGGTGCGTCCTGGCCCCGCTGCTTTTTAACTTGTTCTTAGCAGATCTCTCAACCGCTCTGAATGAAGTAAACGCACATCCGCCTAGGTTAGCTGATAAGCAAATATCCAATTTGTTGTATGCAGACGACGTTATACTTTTAAGTCAAACTAAAGTTGGATTGCAAGGGTTAATCGATTGTATTTCAACATATGCAAAAGATAATGATATGGTAATAAACGAAGTAAAGACTAAAGTAATGGTAGTTACAAAAAATACAAGACTTAAACATAAGTACAAATGGTCATTGGAAGAATCTCAATTAGAGCAAGTTGAATTTTATAAATATCTTGGTGTTCTATTTAATGATAATGGAAACTTTCTCCCGCAAAAAAAGGATATCAACAGGAAAGCAAATTCTTTGGTAGCAGCATTTAGGATCATACAGAAAGCAATAAGTGACTTGTCTTATCGTCCCTTCTTAAAGGTTATTTCAGCAAAATTGCTACCTACTCTGACATACGGTAGTGAGGTACTAAATGGGAAAGATGCAGAGATTATTAATAATGCGGTTGCAAGAACTTATAAAACCCTATTTTGTCTGCCTAATAACGCCTCTCAAGCGCAAGTGAGGCTGGAATTTGGGTTAAACAACCAGTTATATGCGAGGAAAGGACAAGCTCTTAAAGTGTGGAACCGAATAAAAAATTATCAAGAAAATCAAATGTCTCGATTACTATGGCACGAAGTAAAAGATAATAGGAAATTGCAGGTGTGGACTTATTTAAATGCAGCGATAGAAGAATATGGCGTAATATCTATCTGGTAAATGACAATTACTCAGGAAAGCTTTAAAAAAACAATCAACAAATTAACTAATCATCTATCGCTGATAAAAGACAAAGATCTACTTGCAAAAAGAAAACATGCATGGCCAATAATAAATGGATTTATGAAAAAAAAGGTCCAAGAATATCTAGGAACATCGTGGTCACAAAAAAAAAAAACATATCTTTATTAAAGCACGCTTTTGGCTTATTGCCAGGTTTGTCATTTACCTCCATGGAAGAAATCAGAAGAGGATACCCAATGTAGGTTATGCAAATCCGGACAAGAGAATATTATACATTTACTGTGTCTTTGCCCTGAATTAGAAAATGAAAGGAAAAATACACTTAAGAGACTATTTAACGATCGGGGAGTAAGGACATGTAGGCAAGCTTTGATAGTATGTCTAAGCTCTGATGATATATCCATGAATTCTGCATTTGTAAAATTTTTATGTACAGTTGGAAAAAGATTAGAGTATAATTTGAAATCCTTATCTACTGTATTTTAAAATATATTGTGTATTGTATTTCACTAGGTATAAGTTATGATATTAAGTACATATGTTCTTTTAATTTTTATATTTGATGACATTTTTTAGTATCTTTTTTTGTAAGATTTTAATTAATCAAACAAATAAAAAATAAATATAAATGTGGTGCAAGCGCTCAGTACTTAGCTGAGTCCACCATCTCAGAACATGCCGCATGACAAAGTGAGCAGCACTTGTACCTCTTCAGCTCACGCAGGGCCTCCGGTAAGCTCTGGGTTCAGTTCTCTGCTCAGATAGAACACTTGGTGACTTTCAGTAGCTTTATAATGTACTATATATAATCAACACAAAGACAACACTCTTCCAATCACACCCTTCATGGCGTTGAATGCTACCAGTGCAGACAAGCGCTGCAGCACCCCACATAGGACTAGTAAGCACTATATAATTTATACAATATGTTGAGGGATACTTTACCTCGTATATTACACAAGACAGTGTACTCTTCTTATTCAAACCTTATGTTCATATTACAAGCGAGTTTTAATGTCAGAACTCACTTGTAATTAGAAATAAAAGTTCCTTGTTTGTTTCAGTGTATTACAGGTGGTTATTGATGTCACACTGCACCTGTAGGCAGGAGGAAGTATTTGGCACAAACTGAAGATAAATTGACCACCAGATCCTCTCTTTACCCTTGCTCTAATATATCCTTCAGCTACCCTTCATAATATCTCCTACAATCAAATTGGCCAAAAGCATCATAGGAATAAGCTTGTAGCATCAATTTGTAGGTCTTGCATCCAGACAGCTTTAGTTGTTAGTCATTGTTAGGCCTATTGTATCCAATAAATCTTCTATATATACTTATAGTGGGCTTTGGGTCGACCTATTTTATCCATTGGCTGTTTGTGTTCTTCCTGTTTCAGTCATTGGCTTCAGATATTGTTTATCATATTTTTGATCAGCCCATAGGTGATTACTTTACTCGCCTCTTGCTTTCATTGTTCTCTTACCAGTGCTTGCATTACAGTGTGTGAGGGACTATTTTCCTCTTCCCTTGTCGCTCTTAGCAGTTTAGCGTTGCTATCCCACTTCTGCCCTTGCAGTCCTCCACTCTTTCATTCTGCTTTTCCAGTCTGCCTGCACTCACTGCTTAGGTTGTGAACGCTGCCGCCCCTTCCTACCCAACTATCAGATGCGCCCACTTTTTCCCCCATCACTGATGCCCCTGTTTTTGTCCCCCTCTTTGCTCAGCTTTGGTGTTTTCCACAGCTCCTCAATACTAGAGAAACATTTTCAAAGGCAAAAGCAGCAGGTGGCCAGCGTGAATATTTTTTTTGATACTTGCACTGTTTCATGATGGCCATTGAACTGCGGCGTCTACATGTTAGGTGACACCCAGCTTGAAATGGTGCAAGGATACCATTGACCCTTTCTAGTGATAATGTAGCTCTGGCCTTGTTTTTGTGTTTTATTGAGCATGAATTATTGCAACCGTAAATGTTCCACATATAGCAACATGAACACATGCAGCAGAGTGCCATGTTCAGTAGATAAGTGATGAAGCTTGTTAGTGGGGATGTGGCTATACAGTGACAAAGCATTACATATAACATAGCATTTCACATTTTATATATACAAAATCATATACAGTTTTCGGAAGTCAGAAGCCAAATGTCTGGGATGGGAAGATATCCTCACAGGAGAGTCTAAGCTACATAAGTCCGAAGGAGCCTTGATGGCGAACTCGAGGGCAAGAAGGAGGAATTTTGGCGCCAAATGTTACCCTGTAGTAAAACAGCCTACCACCCATCTCCTGTCTGCATGGAAAGTTAAACCGCTAAATAGAAATATACTCTCTGACTCCCTAAAAAGTTGTTGTGTTCGGCTACCTAAAATGGGGAAACAACCTTTACAAGGCATCGTTTACAACGCAAGTCGTTACAACGATGCGTTGTTACATCACATGCCATTACGGTAGGGGGCGGAAGGTGTTGGATTTGTAGGATTTTCAATCCGACACCTTCCCTAATGTTGCATACACTGGAGTTGGAATAGTAAATTATACTATTCCAAACTCCAGCGCTCCACCTACCGCAAGTGGTTGTAATCTGTCATAATTAGAGGGAGTGTACGCTTATGTTTTTTGAATATTAGTTATTTGTGTTATAGCGCCAATGTTTTTGTTCAAGCCATGCTTTGTGTCAATTGTTACTCTGTATGCATCCCTTGTCTGCAGTAAGTCCCTCTATTTCACTTGGCCCTTACCCTTGGTCGCCCCATGTGTCACCTGCATAGCATGATGCTCTTTGCAACCAAACTGTTTTGTTGTTACACTTTGTGTGATCTCCAGACATTGGACCTTTTTAGGTCGAGCCTGGGCAGCGCAGGCGCTGCTCTGTGAGGCATGCTGTATTCAGGTAGGGACTTGAAGCTCCACCCACTCTCCGCCCATATTTTTCATTGGCTTGTGTCATTGTCCACTGTAAACTGTGGCTGTTCATCGGTCAATAGGCTTAGTAGTCCCTCCTTAGTACCGCCTTGTCTCATTTTGTAACCTCTCATGGCAACACCCCCTGTTACGTGTGTTGTTACTCAGTAGGCTTTAATTACAGCCTCCGAGTACTATTTTCTCAAATAGCTTTGTGCTGCCTGCTGTTGCAGGCATAACACGCTCTCTCCTAATGCTTTTTAATAATTTTTATAGCACGGGTGCCTAACGCATTCGCAGTGCAATAGGTCTTGAATTTGCGAGAGTTTAAGCTATTGGCATTGTAAATGACAATGCCTTTTATTTATCTGTTCTAAAAATAACACATAAAAAAAAGGCATTGTCATTTACAATGCCAATAGCTCAAACTCTGGTAAATGCGTGACCTATTGCATTTCAAATGGTTGTTTAAGTCTACAATGCATGCATTCCAATGTACATGTCCGGTTACCAGGATGTGGTACATCTTGGTAACTTGTTTTGACACTTCATCACATGGTTACTCAAATATTTTCACTGCCTCCCCTACCTGTACTGTTGGGGTTCCGTCATTCTTGTGCTGCTATTGTCATCCGGTTCTTTTGTTAGACAGAAGGATTTTGAGAAGGAAAAATTGCAGCGTGTCAGTCAGTCAGTGCTGGCTGGGGTATGTTTAATAAAGGTCATCCTAGCCTCTTACCAGTTGCGTGCAGTTGCCTCTTTTCACAGCATTATTACTGGAAAGCCTGTTGGCTGGTTAGGTCGGAGTAGCGGGTAACCATCTGTAGCTAACCAGTCGAAGTGTCTCCAGGTCAAGCACTCAATTCTGCTGACTTATAGAGTTTCTGTCTGTGTGGTAATGGAACACTATTTCTCAAATTAAATTTCCATTTCACCATTTCTCGGAGAGTCCACCAACATTCCAGGAGAATGCAGACCACTGAGTGTTCTGCAGAACGAAACACATTACTGCAGTTATCACCTGCATTCATCACAATAAAATAAATTTTTCATCGCCATAACTTCATTAATCCTTAGTACAGACATTGTGTATTCATGCTCTGTGGTTCGAGATGACCGAAATCCCTCCTTTAGGCAGGTGAACTCCCTTACCCATAAAGCTTTTTTCAGTCTCACCATGTTTATTTTCGCGTGACCACATTACTAGCGACAATTACTGCTCCTAGCGCTAGTGTTTCCAAGGACTCTAAGCACTTTGTATGAGAAAGTAGTACCATTTCAAATCTGTCTCTAGCTCTTCTGTCTTCCTTTCATCAGCAACGTCTGATAGTCAGTTTATGGTCCGTATCATTGAAGAACCATCTTACGCCCTGGTTTTCAACCAAAGCATGCGATGTGAACTTCAGTCATATAGTGCACCAAATGCTCTGCAGTGATTGGGACTGTAGGCAGAGTATGGACTTTAGCTGTGTCTGTCGACCTCTGCCAATAGTGGATGAATACCCAAGGTGATCTGGAGGTGGTAGGTGGAGCATACGTTTCATCTTTTTTGGTTCAATGTTATCTTGCTTTTTCGGTCGTTCATTCTCACTAGTGGTTATTAGACAATGACCACTGCAGTAAGATTGCAGGCCGTAAATATCCCTGTAAAGCTTCCCAGCCGTCCTCATTCTATGTGGTATTGAGGATGACCGGAGTAATTCTCCAACTAATCTCTGGCACTTTATGCCAATTCAATACAGTGTTTTTGGAGGTGTGATTTCTAAGGTGGTACATGGTACGTATTGCTTTCATAGAGCTCTGCGAGGGTTGCATATTTTACAGAACATTTAGGGCACACTACACCTCTTATCAACAGTATTTCTTTCGTTTTCAACATAACAGTAGTATCTACTAAAACAGTGCTTCCCAAACCTTTTAGGACCATTTCCCACTTTTTAGAACGACAGACTTTCTCTCCCCACCGAGACCAAGCTTTAAAGGACAAGACGGGTTTTTTCTTTTTTTTAATGAACTAAAGCATTGTGTGGTAGCGCATTGTCCTTTATAGACGGCACATTTTCCATTGAAATGGCCACAGAATTTGCACATACAGTATACTGATAAAACTGCATTGCACACAAATTCTAATGTGTGGAAATCGGGTTTCAGTGAATAGTTATCATACGCGCAATAACCACTCCACGCTGTTGTTAAGCGTAAAAGGCCATTTATTAGGACCAGGCTGCACAAACCAAATACATAACCAATGTCAATGTCAATTTTAATTTGTAGGGCACAACAGCTACCCCGAAGGGTTTCCCGGCGCCAGCCAGAAAGAGCCAAAAGGAGCCAAAGGAAAGAGTCCGACAAGGGAAAGTTATTGGTTAAAAAAAACAGGTTTTTAAGGATTTACGGAATTTTACGTAATTCTTTTCGCTACGGAGCGATATGGGGAGAGAATTCCACAGTGAAGGTCCCAAGCAAGCAAACGATCTACCGCCCATCCGCGACAATCTGATTCTGGGAACGGAGAATTTCTCCTGGGTGGACGAGCGGAGGGGACGTGAAGGTACGTAGGAATGGACCAAGGTCTGTAGGTACTGGGGGGCCTTTCCCGCTCTGATTTTGAACATATAGCTCAGGGCTTTGAACTTAATTCGGTTCTCGACCCTGAGCCAATGAAGATCACGCAAATGGCCGGACACAGAGGCAGCTTTCGGGACCTGGCATATCAGTCTAGCAGCGGAATTCTGTACTACCTGTAGCTTTCGTGTTACATCCTTGTTAGACCCCAGATAGAGAATGTTACCGTAGTCCAGTCTAGAGGTGACAAGAGCCTGGACTACGGTTCTCTGAGTGTAAACAGGCAGCATCCAAATGATCTTTTTTAGCCACTTCAGGATGGTAAAGCAAATTGCAGCCACCTTAACGGCTTGGTGTCGCATTGTTAATGCATCGTCTAAGATGAAGCCTAAATTGCGGACTTGGCGGGAGGGTGTAGGAGGGGCACCCATTTCATTGGGCCAATGTTGTGGACCCCAGAGATCTTTATTCTTCCCTAAAATCAGGACCTCGGTCTTCTCTCCGTTGAGCTTAAGGTAATTAGCTTGCATCCATGATGAAATCTTTCCCAAGCCCAACTGGAGGGGAGATATCTCAGACATCCTCTCAGCAGAGAGAGAGAAGACGATCTGAGTGTCGTCTGCATAGGAGAACAGAGACAGCCCTGCTTCCTCCGCAATGTCAGCCAGGGGTCTGACGTATACATTAAATAATAAGGGGCTAAGAATAGAGCCCTGGGGTACCCCGTAAGGTGAAGTGTGAATATCAGAACTGGCAGTGGGAGAGAAGACCTGGAAGGTGCGATTAGTAAGGAAAGAGATAAGCCAGTTAAGCGCCGGCCCGGGAACCAATAACATCAATTAACGATAACAATCCCCAACATCAACCTTTTCATCCACTCACTCCCTTCACATAACTCCCAACTCGCCTCTCATTCCACTCCATGACCCTTTCAGTTCTTCATCCACTTTTTCACTTCTCTTCAAGCATCCTCCCCTGTATCACCTGCCATTGCACTCATGCATCTGGCCCCCCCCCCATCATTCACTCTCCCCCCCCGAGGGATGGGTGCGCCCGTCAGTGACTCCTCCACCCCTCCAAAGTACCGCCAACCCTTGCAACCTGTCCTAAACTGGCACGCTCTGCCCACCCAGCTCCTTCACCCTAATAAACTGTAGGGTGGGCGGGTGGTCCTTAATTAACCCTATCCCTCCCGATGGTGCCGGAATGCAGGAAGAGGAAGTTGCCTTCCTCCCCTGCATTCTTATACCCCTCCCTAACCCAACCCCCTTAACTTAAGCCTAGTCCTTCCTGCGCGAAAGACCCTGGGGGAAGACTAGTCTGCGACTTTGCTTCCCCTGGGGCCCACCATTGTACATCACCAAGTAAAGTGTCTCGATTTGTTCTGATACTATTAAAATCTTTGTTTCCATCACTCTTCTGAATTACAAAAAAATATGCTTCATTTTTACTTTCAAACTGCAGAATGTGTACAGTTCATTTACAGGTATTTACATTTTGTAGTGTGTTACAAAAAATGACAGCCTTTCATTTCACACCCTTTGTACGCCAGCAAGATTGACACATAATTCACTTTTCTTTTCTTTCTCTGAGTGCAAAGTGAGAGCAGTTTGTAAACGCCAGCCCTCCTGTTAAAACAAGCATTGGCATAGCCAATAGGTCTCGCCTTTGGGACCTTATAAGTGTTTAGCCATGCAACAGTTAATGTTGTTGCACGAAGGATATTGTGCTGCATAACTAAATACTTATAAGGCCCCAAAGGCGAGACCTATTGGCTATGCCAATGCTTGTTTTATTGTGTAGTGAATTAATAAACCGGTGTTGTCCTTATCTCTAAATTCGACTGACAGCACCACCATGTACCTTGTCATTAGTGCCGGTGCTGACAGTTAAGTGCTGGTGCCGAGCACCGGAAACCACTGGCTCAAACTAAGCACTTGGGCACCCCTTGGTAATGCGTGTCTCCCAGTAGACTTGAATGCCACGCCCTCCATCTGAATACCACTTAACGACAGATATGTGCTGTTTGGGTACCACTCGGAGTTGTGTGCCACGCAGTACAGTTATTAAGTTAGTACGCGTGCCAGCCGGTGGGACTGTGCGTCACTTCCTGCAGTTGTTTGCCGCTAGGTGCAGTAGGGCGTCACTCAGTACAGTTAGGGTGAGGCTGAGCGCGGTTGCATGTGCCTCACAGTGCATTTGCCCGCGTCTGTCTTCAGTACAAAGCATTGCTGGGCACGAGCCAAGTGTCTACGCAGCTCTTTGAAGTCCAGGCCTCAGTCCGTGATGCTTCAGCTGCAGTTTGAAAGCCACGCTAATCTAATGCCATGTCTATAAGCAGCTCTGTGCCGCCCCTGCCTGCAGTGGGGACCAGCAGCTGGCGCCTGTGCCCTGGCTCGGTGAGGCACCGCCTTGTGTGTGTGTGTGTGGGGGGGAGGGGGGGTTTAGAAGGGCCCGTTGTTAGACAGCCTTTCTCTGATGGATCATGTTTGGAGCACAGAGGCAGAAAACAATTCACCTCTCTACTTCTTTTCTGAAGATTGTTTGTTTGCGCATTCCCATCCTTCTGATGTCCGACGAGCTTCCATATGTTGAAGGATGCTTTGTTTTTTGTAGCTCAGAGAAATAAGGATGGAGTGAGAACCTGTGGGAGGGTCACTGTATATGCGTGTGTGCAGGGTCATGTGTGCGCGAGGGTCACGGGTGTGTGTGAGGGAAAGAAAGTGTGTGAGAAGCAGGGATGTGCAGAAGGGCTTATGTGAGAGACAGGGATGTGTGTGTGGGACTCGGGGACCTGATGATAGTTACGAGTGTGTGAGAGGCAAAATAACTGAGGGAAAAGGGATATGTGTGAGTCTGGGATCTTCCTGATGGTTGAGGATGTTTTTTTAGGCAAAGGGGCTGTGTGAGAAACAGGGATGTATGTGAGAATCAAGGATGTGTGACGGGTAGCGGTGCATGTGAGGGAAAGGGTCTGTGTGAGATATCATGGATAGGTATGGGAGGCAGGGGTGTGCATGATGAGTGAGGGAAATGGTTTCCTAGTGTCTTTCTACCATGTAGGATGGTTTTGCTGCTAGCGAACAATAATTGTCTTTGGTACTATGCAGAATCGGATGTAAAAAATGCAACGCCTGCCCCTGTTTTCCAAAATGTCCTCATTTAGGGCGGCATGACCTCACATCAGCAATAATATGTTAGGTGTAGCAGAAGTCGCGGCACCACCCCCTCGCCCCACACACTTCAGCCATCTGGCGGTGCCTCAGTAATTGGCATCAGATGACCCACTGGCCACACAAATTATGACATCCCAGGAAGTGGTGTCTCGTGGCCTAGGATCCAGACACTAATATTTAAACCATTTTGGAAGCCATGTAAGGATATTTTCAGGCTACAGTTCTAATGCGTTGTTGTGATTTTTTTTTCTACTGTCATGGATCCATTTAGTGATAGATGCAATATATAGACTTATAATTTTCTCCAAATATTTAGAATCTGTAAACATCGTGTCGTTTCAAGAAATTAGATTTGACCTCTTTAGAACTCTCACCCTTCATGATTTAGTTCCCTGAATGTATACCTTAATGTGAGAAAATTGCCGGAGACTGAACTTTTTTTTTTATATATCTTTAACAGTAGATAAGAGAGCAGATGGCGTTTGAGACATTGACTCGGCAATGGCACAGCATTTGTCTATTCATTTGCTTAGGTCTGCAATAATTGAAGGTGGCTATAGAAGAGGAGCACATCTGAAAATGTTCCTTAATAGTTTTTGTAAATATTATAAACCATTACTCCGCTTAAAAGTCACCAGGGAATACAAATCACTAGCTACAAGACACAGTAGTTTAAATTGAGACATTATTTCATATAGCGCGCATGCTACAGCGATTTTGTAACACATGAAACTGTATTTAAACACATGCAGTGATATTGTTTTGTGTTTCACTGTACAGCTGCTTAGAATCATACAGGATCTGCTGACACGACTGTTATTTGACACAGGTTTCTAGTTTAATATTGATTAAAAATACAATTATCACTGAAAGCATCCCAGAGAGAAAGAGACAGGAAGAAGACATACGCAGAGACGAAAGAAATAGAGAGGGAAAATGAAAGAGGACGAGAGTGAGAGGGGTGAAACGGAAGCTCAAAGAGACGAGCGCGCCTCGCGCTGAAAGTTTAAAAAACCAAGCGCGCGCGCCTCGCGCTGCAAGTTAAAAAAAAAAAAAAAAAGGAGGTACGTCTGGCGAGTGGTGTGCGCGCACCATGACGAGAGAGGAAAGCCAGTTGGTGCCTCTGCTCGTAATTGTGCGCGTAACCGCACGCTCTAGGCCACACAAAAAGCTGTGGTCGGCTTTTTAAAGCCCACTCACTAAATGTCTCGCCAGAGCAGCGCATGCGCTGGCTCAGGCGAGACCTAAAAAATATGCAATATGAGACATGTCCTCACGTTTGACTTTAGTTTTTGAAGTGCAGCAACTGACAAGATAAATACAGAATTTAAAGCCTTCTTTTTTATTGCTCGGACTGACCGACCCACAGTTTGTGAAAACACTGTACTAAAACATATCCAAGTACACAGATTACTTAATTACTGAGCATAACAAATGAAGGAAGCAGCGGTAGCAATATTAATTATAAAATAGTTTAATAGGCAGTGTACTGTAGCTTACTATATTTATTGATGGACATAAAAATGGGTTTATGGTCTGCAGGACTGTTCTCCACGGTCCAACTCCCCAGTACTTATATGGCAGGACATTTTCAGCGGATTGATTACAATACAGCTTTTTCCGTTTTTGCCCAGGATGTTTTCCTGACTAAATAGTCTATGATCTATAGACTCCCAAGTATTTTGAGGCTTCTGGTGTGAGGTACAAAACAAAAAGCAGGAATGTAGCATGCCACACGTGATTGCCGGGCAAGAGTTTGTATTGGCTTCTGTATATGTCCAAATGGCATGTTAGTGGCGAAAGAGGGGTTGACAGTTAAGAAGTTGCTTGACAATTTTGACGTTCCATCATCATAGGTTCCAGGTAGGAGTGTCCTTTGTGTGCCTAGCAAGAAGTGAACCAGGAATGAGTAGCTGCTAGTGGCTGCGGAATATGGAGTGGAGTCACATGCATCACACCATCAAATAACACCACCACCACAGATACCTCTCTTCTGCAGTGCTCTGCTTTTGGAAATACCAAATGTACTGGGGATGAAGCCGCTTGGGTCCTCTTACAAGAATGGTGCGGGAGAGGAGTTTCACAAACATGGAGAAGAACTTCAAGTTGCTCCATGCCAGTCACGATGTTTCCAAATCAACCCCTTCTTAGCACACATGGAAAATAATGGATTATGTTTATATTTTTGCTATACTTCTGAACTCTAGATTGTTCAGGTGAGGTAATAACTTTTAACTGCTTAGGCAGACAATACTAAACAAGCTAATTAAACATAAGGACCTAATTTAGACAACACTTAGGGCCTTATTATGACTCTGGCGGTCTCGGAGCGGGTCCGCCCCCCCGCTCCAAGACCGCCAAAGCCATAAAAAAACACCTGCCAGAGTATGACTTTTAAAGTCTCTAGCGGACAGTTCTTTGGCGGTCCCATGGCAGTGGCTTTGAAAAAGGCACCGCAATGGGAGTGTCAATGGCAGTTCTTGCAGGTCATGGACTGTCTCAATATGTGCCCCCCTGCATGCGCCCCATGGCACAGAGGCACAAGGGTGCCTGTGGGGGCCCCTTTATCTCTTCCCCGCCACACTTTTCATGGCGGTCGCACCACCATGAAAAAGTGTGGCAGTGAGGAAACTCGTATTATGCTTGGCAGGGCTGCAGCGGGCCCACCAAACATATTGGGGCCTCAAGCCACCGCAACACCTCCAGGGATCTCTGAGCCCTGGCGGTTGCGGCGGTGCCAATGCGGTCCGACTGCCCAAGCTGTAATGGGACTGGCGGTGCCCGCACCGCCACCTTGGCTATGCCGTAGTCATAACCAGGACCTTACAGTAATTGCTATAGTTGTATAATTATTCATCCGTTCATGCATATCTTTCAGTACACCTTTAAATGACGGTTTTCAAACTAAAGTAAAATCTAGAAAATATATTCTGAAAATTACTTCAAGTGGCCCTGTCCAATCCTAAATATTACAATGATAATGTCCTGATAACATGGTCTGCCTTCTTTTGCTTAAATATTAATCAAGCTTGATCTAGAAAACTCTTGCAGACCTTAAATTCATACTATAAATAAGCAGAAAAGCATATGTTTTAAAGACAATTTGGAGTTTCTGAGAGGTCTGTCACTTTAAGAGCCCGTTTACACTAACATGCATTAAGAAATATAGATACATACTAAGTTGACTACCTAGTTCAGAAGAAAGACTTTTCAATTTTCCATCCTTGTAGAAGCGTATAAGGAATTTTCATATCGTCCTTTGACATGATTGTCACAGGGCGGGAGTTATAGAACAGGGTTAATGGGGAACAAATGCTGATTCCAAGTTTGATAGATCGCAAATACATTTTCATCCTCAAAAATCAAAACAGCAAAATGAATATATCATAAAACAACAATTGATTGATTAATGATAAAAGAGACTAAAATATATTACATAAATAATTAAAAGCTTATAATTGCACCACAAAATCTTCTCCAATAATATAATTTTTGCCTGACAGACTATGCCACCTGCAGAGGAGAACAATCCACCTGTGCCTGGGGGTTGCATACTTGGGACAGGAGAACATCAGGTGTTTCTCAGTTTCATCAAAAGAGGTGCAAAAACTGCAAGTTGACTGGCCCGACTTAAAGGGATCCCGTAGTGCAGTATAAGCAGCAATTGGCGAGGCCCCATATCGGAACTGCATGAACAATATACATGCTCGCGCTGGATGAATATAAGCAAGGAATTCCTCTACTTTAGGCACATATTTTTGCATTGAAAACACCTTGCAAGTCTCCCCCTATAACTAGAATGTTCGTTCTGTGCAGCTTTCTTGTCCCAATACCTAGATTTAACCATTTATTTGCTGCATTAGCTGGGATGGACGAGGGGTCTTTCCAAAAATTAGGTAGATCCAGCTCATCCAAGCTCTTATTACATAGCTCAGCCACTTGATCTTGTTGGAAGATTGAAGTGTCATAATATCAGTAAGACCCACTCTGTATTCTTGTAAATCTCTGGTGGCCCAAATACGCACCCAATATAGCAGTGGTCTAATAGCCGTCAATTCAGTAATAGAATCAATGCAGAGATCAAGCGACACAGGCATCAAAGGAGTTCCTTTTCCTAGCCATGTGAGAGCTCTAACAAAGATATTCTCTTTAGTGCACAAAACACTCAGATTGCAGTAACCCTAAAGTTCCACCCCATATAATGCCACTTCTTGCACCTGCTTCTTATAAATTTCTGTTGTGGGGAGTAATTGGAAACTACTTAGCCTTTTTGCCATCCTAAGAATAGCTCCCACCCTATGGGTTACAGAATGGAAGCTTTTAGCGATCTGTGGTGCCCAAGGTCCGGAGTCGTTCAGTCAGACTCCCTGTTAGTCAAATTCTGTAACCCTTTCCAGTACTTCATTCCTCAATTTTACTGTGCTGTTCACCCTCTTCTTCCTGGTATAGATCATCAGTTTAGTTTTGGCATCATTTACTTCAATACAATAGTCTGCACAGAATGTACAGAAGTTATCAACAAGGTTTTGAAGGCCCAACCTCGTTTTTGCTAACAAGAGAGTATCGTCAGCGTAGAAGAGGTCCCGAATTCTCTGCCTTGCAAGGGTAGGGGAATCATTGAGGCAGTTAAGTATTTCAAACAGTTTTTAATATAAAGAAGGAAAAGGGTGAGAGCCAGGACGCACTTCTGGTGGACTCCTTTGTTAATACAAATTGAATTGGTCAGTTTCCCCATAGTGCCGCATCACATCCTGGCGTAGTTCCCCTCATGGAGGCGTACTATGATCTTTAACAAGTCATACAAGATCCCCATCTCCCCCAGGGTCTCCCATAGCTTTTCCCCTGGAACCAGGTCAAAGGCAGCACGAAGGTTGACAAACGCCACAAAAAGGCTGCCTCCACTTACATCTACTGTTTTCTACTTAGCATGAAGAAATCAGAAAACCTGGTCAATGGAGCTGGTCTTGGTTCTAAGTCATACTTGGAAGTTGGAAAGAACATGATTGTCATTTATCCATTCCAATAAACGCCCCAGAATTTCTTTGCAAAAAATCTTCTGGAGATTATCCAGGAGGCTGATTGGGCGGTAATTGGACGAAACACATGGATTCCCCTTCTTGAAAACGCGGACAATCTCAGCCCCCCTCCATGTGGGCGGTATTGGTGGCCTTGCTATTTAACTGATGCATGTCTGAGAGAAGACTCTATAACTGTTTTATATGAGTTAGTCCCACAAGAGTACCAGATAATTTTAGCTTGTAGGAAGGAAAATGTGGAGGTGGCTTGGCCTGAATTGTCAAACAAAATCTGAAATGCATAAAACTAAGCAAAGAGACACCCTGTTCTCCAACGTTTGTAAGTGAAATTGATTGACTCATCTAAAAGCATATGGCAACTTCATGTCTACTACAGAGCTCCCTCGAATTCTCCAGGGAACCATTAGACCATTTAAATGCCAACATAACTTCTGCACCTGTTCAGAGCACTGTTTTAGGCTACTTGAACATATAGTTTGGGTGACACTAATCAATAGAATTTTAGAGACATTATGTGTAATTTTAATCTGATTAATAACTTTCCCACACACAAACAGGGTCACCTTCTCGATACAATTTGAAGTGATAATGAGTATTGTATTATCAACTCAAATGGTCTGGTTCCCTGGACAGATCATTCTGCTATCTATTTTGGTTGGAACTTGGTTGGGTGGCCTCAAGTGCAGTCAAAAATAGGCACCCCCAAAATTGGTTAGAAATTGGCGCAATTTAGCTCTGTTTTATGGCGGTTGACTTAGATGGATTTAAATAGACTAAGTAATTGAAGCCAATGTTCCAAGTAGAGTAAGATGGGCGTCAATTTAAATAAAAATTTCGTACCAAGAATTGATGGTTTTAAAGAGAACACTTCGCAAATTAGAATGCTGTTGGCATCAGGATGGTTCACCACATATAAAAAACACAATTTGTGAGCTTATAATAATTGCTGCAAAAAAACTTACAAACACTGCTAATGCGAAGTATTATTCAGAATGGTTTTTAAAGACCCCTATCATTTCAAATGTTCTGTTTCAAGTAGTAGCAGAGCTTAACACTCAACCTAGGGTATAACGAATGATGATCTAGCCATGAAAAGTAATATATTTTCTCAATTTTTCAAAGAGCAAATTGAAAAACATTGGTGTTTAAGTTTCTGCATTGTCCCCTCCGCAGACAAATTGCAAATCGAAATATCAACACCTCAGGAATAATGGGCCAGACGTATGAAGCACTGGTCACAATTTGCTACCAGTATTTTTTGTGACCAGAGTGCTGTTATGTGACCAACCTATGTACTTAAGGTCGGTTTGCAAAATACCGATTTGTAGTGTGTTGCAATTCGACCCAACTCATGGATATTAATGAGGTAGGTCGCAAATAGCGACCCAAAATGAATTGCAGCCATCACAGGGATGGTTGCCTGCTGATGTCAGCAGTCCAACATGTCTGAATTTGCTTTTAAATAAAACCTTTTTTTATTTAAAAAAAAAATGCAGTCCGTTTTCCTTAACGGAAAACAGGATGGGCTTAAAGCAAATTGAAAGAGTAGGCAGTGGTAAAAAATGTTTTTGTAAACATTCACAAAAGGGAAGGGGTCTCTTGGGGACCAGTTTGTAAATGGGTTACCACTGCATTTGTGTAGTCAATAAATTATTAATTTTTTGCGATCTGATTTTGGTTGCAAAACATTATTACAACCCATTGTTCAAAATTGGTATTTTGAAGGGACGCCTGTCCAAATACCAAATCAGTATTTGGTCGAAAACCCATATTGCAGTTCGGCAACATGTTACCGCTCTATGACAGCTCATCTGTCTCTCCACCAGCATCTATAATACGTTGTGGGCACAGAGGCAAAGTGTTTCCTCATTTCTATGCACAAGAGGGAATGCCCCTTTAAGATTGCTCTGTCATGCAAGTATTACAGAAGGGACCATGCAAGGGTTTGCAGCCTCTTCTGTAATACGAAAGTGCTCTGGGAGTGCAAAAAGTGAAAGTACACACCGGTTGTGCCCCTTTGGGCAATTATTTATAATATGGCCTCACGTGATCTTCAGGAGGGAGCAGGGACTCATTTCCGGATGGGCTGGAAATCAGGGAAGGAACCTGCTTGATGAGTTATTTATCTGACATTTCTTGGAATTAAGGTGCTACTGGGAAATTAATCACGAGGGTGCTCGAGGCAGCTGGTGAAATCAAACAGCTTGCAGCCGTGGGTAAACCTCCGTGCCAGTGCAGCAGTTGATTTAGGAAGCAGAAAGTGAGGAGGGGTCCCTGGTTCCTGGATCCAATAATGGAGCTGTACATTTTAAAAAATGGATCACCAAAGTTCGAGTGTCTTTGGTGGGAATTCCAGTTTACTAAATTGTTTCTGCTTGATCCATGTGGTAGCATGTGGGTTTTGGGACGTCTGATGAAGCTCTGTTGTGAAACCTCCTGTGGGATCTGGGATCTGTGAGTTGGTGATGGGTATCTTTTGGTTCCAGGTAAAGTTTATAAACCAGTAGAGTTCCACTTTTTACTGAACCTACTCGCTCATGTGGAATTTTCACCAGTAACCAAGGTTTAGGAACCAACTGAACTGCGTTACCAACTTATCTTTTCAATGTTTTGCAGGTTTGTGTTTCAGCAGTCTGCAGCGCATGCTGATGTGGAGAAAAGATTCCAACTTTTGGAGATAAAAGCATCTGAGCTAGAAGCGCTTGGGGATAAAATAGGTTTACTGTCTGCAAAGGTGAATGTTCTTTTATTTCTTTTTGTTGATGGACATATCGGAATATTTAAATTGACCTCGTCTATCCAACAATTTTGCCTTATCATTTTAATTACTGTGGTGGAAAAAGGTGATAAATCGTATATAAGGTCGCTTTGAAGACATTGCAAAAGTTGGCAAACACTGATGGTGTCCTGTTGAATCTAACAGTGACCTTGATGGTTGAAACAATAGTGCTTTGAATTATACAGTTTAGACTGTTAAGCTGAATGTGAGGAGCAAGTGGATAACAAAAGTAAATGCATTCAGCATCCACATCCCAAACTGGCCTTCCATAGAAGAAAAGAAGTATAAAACAGGCCTTTTGGATCTGGTGTACTTTATGGGCCATCAACCTTCCTGAAATTAGAAACGGGATATTAATCTGGTGATAAAGCAACATTACCTTCTGCATAGTATAACAAAGACAAACAGTTCTGTATGTTAAACTGCAATTCGATGTTTACAAGCCTTGCAGGGGTGCACATTTGTTAATCCCAGGAATGTCTTTAAAGTTTTCTTGCATGGCTTGTTCTGGGGGCAGTGGGGAGGAGCGAAGTGAAGTAGGTCATTTTAGACACCCTCAAGCTATGCCATGACAATGGTGGCCTTCAGGTACCCAAGATGAAAAGCTACACCTGGTGACACTGTTCTAATATGTGCTCTCCTGGTTCTCAGTCGGAGTTGGCCTCCATAGGGTGTTCTTGTCCAGTGTGTGCTGGGTTGTTCGCTTAGACGAGTTCCTCTTTTCCCCAGCCCCACCGAACACCTATTTACACTTTTTAGTAAGGCTGACATCACACAAGTGTAAAAGGGTGTTCAGGACATTACAAGCAGGACTCCCTAACTTCTCTGTGGCACTTAAAGGAATAATCCTCACCCAACACAGAGTGAGAAAATATGTAACAATAGGGGACCTCATCGCCTCCCAGGATCTGATTGAGCTTCCAACCAGACAATTTTGCAGTGCTGCCAGTTACGTAAGGCAATATATCACGGTCAGATGGCAATGGAGCATTTATTATAGTTCTACTTTAGTTTCTGTGACATAGGGCACCTGCTGCCCACCTTTTGTTTTGTTTTATATGAAATAAAAAGGAAAAATACCAGGAACACGCATGAGAAATAGCTGGGAAGGACGTTTGCTCGGGAGAAGACGCAGCCCACAAGAGAATTAAAGGAGGATGGCAGGTGGGGAGAATGAGGACCACACAGGGGAAGGAGGAAGGGGCAGGATGTGATAGAGGATGAACAGAGCACAAGACACGGGATGGAGCCTGCATAAGGGGACAGAGAGGGCTGTAGTGGCTCATGCACTTGAATGCAGACATTCGAGTAGAGGCATAAGGATACACCCGAGCAATCAATAGATAAGGTCTGAGATGGATACTCCACTGAACTCAGCCAAGACGTGATTGACAAAGTCTCAAGCCAATGGCTGAAAGAGGACGGTTGAAGAAAGCCAATGGTTGAAAGGGGTGGTCCCAAAGCTCAGTATACTTCTATTACTTATATTGTGTGCACGAGGTCTGTCAACAGCTAATCTGTCATAACCCAAGCCCCAAATGGTAAAAATAGCATGCTATCACAATCTCTGTGTATGCATGCTGCTCAGCGGTACATTTGCACCACACACTTGGCAACTGGCGCTAATTTATCACCTCCTTTTTCATTTTAGGGAAAAGTCTGTAGACCTGTTTCTCTCCCACCTCCATCCTCAAATGCAGTATTACCTTACCCCACCTGGCACATTGACCAAGAGACCCCCACAATGAGCCCTTTTACATCCCATGGGTGCACACGCGGACACAGCCATGACTTACAATTCACTGCAAGTTGAAGCTGGCACATGGTATATATACATCCAAGTATTGCACCTAGCTTGTATCCCATGCACCAAAAGAATAGATTACATGCTTGACCGAAGAGTTGCGTGGCTTCAAAGTGTGATGAATTATATTGTATGGATTATTAATGTCATTGTTAATTATCACTTTTATAGTGCTCGGCCTCATGACATTGCAGAGCCTTTCAAAACCAGGCACCAATGGCTGATTGCTAATTGACGGTTGTTAAACACAAAATACTCGTGCGATAGTGCTGCCAATTAAATATTATGCTTTTGAGCCGCATGGTTTGTTACGGCCTTTTAAAGCTTTCCCTCTCTTTCCGTAATCATAACATTAGTTGTTAAAAGTAATTTTATTAAAGAACCATTTTCTTAGTTTACTGGAAGGCAGCAACACACGTCTGTATATTGTGGCACGTCTGCATATTGTGGCACGTCTGCATCCCTCTTTTGTAACTAGATAAGGCAGAAAGCATTTATTTTTGTGTAAGTCATAGCATAAGTGTTGTTCTGATTTTATTGATATTCATGCAGATAAGCATAGGAGTACATATGACATAGTGATATATGTTTATTTGAATAATTTCTGAAGCAAGCTTTGCATATGTGCTTCACTTTACACATTCAGAGTAACCCAGAAACTATACTGGCAATTGTAGGAGAACGTTTAGTGCACTTAAATAATGATGGAACCAGTGGAGCATGCCAAAATGGAGGCCTCTTTCTACTAACTCGTGACTTTTTTTGGATCACCCAACAAAGGGCCATGATTAAACACCTTTAAATAGTCGACCCACTTGGGATCTACAATCCTGATGGTATTGAATTTAAAGTTTACTCACTCCAGCGTGAACAAAACAGTTGTTCTAAATTGCTTTCAAAGGTAAGCAAACCCTCTGGGTGAAGAAGGTGACGATTATGTTGAATTGGAGTTCATTATTGTCTTTCTGCAGATGGCTCTACTAGTTGTTAAAAGCTGTCTTCCTTGTTACAGGCCCTCCCTGCACTTTAAACCTAAAAGTTAGAGAGAGGGCTGTTACTAATTGTTATAGCCCTGTTCAGGGAGCTATCTGGGTATATTATGAATATGATTACAAAATAATTGTATTATATTGTAATTATATATTTATATTTATTAGGCGCAAAACGAATCATCCCCAAGGGGATCTCTCGGCGCCACAATATCCGACATAGCAGAACAGAGACAGCTGATTAGTGACTGAATAACCAGGTTTTAAGAAGTTTTTTAAACTGCCAGAGGTTGGAACATGTGCGGATGTTGTCTGGCAGTTTGTTCCAATGGAATGGAGCAAGATACGAGAAAGAGCGGCCACCCATTCTGATTTTATTGATCCTCATGGGGCACAACAGCCGACGATCACTCGATCTCAATTGGCAGGAAGGAATATACTGTTTTAGCTTCTTTCTCAGGTAAGCTGGGCCACTCCCCTGTAGTGTTTTGAATACCAGACACAGAAGCTTAAACACTGCTCGTTTCCAGATGGGCAGCCAATGAAGCAGTCGTGCAGGAGGGGTTCGGAAGGTGTTCGAGAGGGTCGATTAAGAGCTAGACGCGCAGCTGTGTTCTGCACAACCTGCAGCCTAGAGAATAGATATTCCCTAATCCCTACTAGTAGGGAGTTTCCATAGTCTAGTCTACTCATTAGTAATGCCTGTATAAGTGATTTTCTTGCTGAGAGAGGGATCCAGGGAAATATCTTTCTAAGCATTCGCATCAGGCCAAAACATGTGCCTGAAATGCTTTTCACGTGTTCTTCCATGGAGAGTTTGTCATCCACTAGGACACCTAGGTTTTTTACCCATTTGTTTGGCGTAGGGGGTTCACCCAGCTCAGAAGGCCACCAATCTGTGGACCAGAGCTCCTCCGCCTTTCCGAACAACAAAATTTCGGTTTTGCTGGTGTTTAGCTGTAGA
The DNA here is from genome assembly GCA_963921515.1 of Calotriton arnoldi. Lineage (NCBI taxonomy): Eukaryota > Metazoa > Chordata > Amphibia > Caudata > Salamandridae > Calotriton > Calotriton arnoldi. Next base: position 1,937,130 of record CAWUFW010000281.1, read on the forward strand.
AAATTCGTAGTCATCCATGCCGCCGTCTTTAACATACATCTTTGAAATTTTTCTCTGGTCGTCGCGGGATCTGTATCAATAGTGACTATCAATTGTGTATCGTCCGCGTATGAGATGGTATCAAACCCACAAGATCTAATGATGGTGGCCAGGGAGGACACATAGATGTTGAATAAAGTGGGGCTTAAGATGGAACCCTGTGGGACCCCCTTTATCTACAGCCGTAGTCTGAGAAGTGAATGACTCTAGTTGGACTCGCTGTGTTCTGTCAGCCAAGAAGCTTTCAAACCATTTTAATGCCATTCCGCTGACACCAATCTCTCGTAACCTATGCACTAGGATTCGATGAGAGATGGTGTCAAACGCTGCTGACAGGTCAAGGTGGATCAACATAGTTGGTGTCCCTTTGTCTAAGGCCAACTTAATCGTATCCGTTACTTCAGTTAGTGCTGATTCAGTACTATACGACGCACCGAAGCCTGCCTGGGAACGGTCAAGTGAGTTATTCAATTCAAGATATTCCGTTAACTGTTCATTGACTAAAGCTTTCATGATTTTAGAAAAAAAGGAAGAAGAGATATGGTTCTATAAATTTGCAAATCCAATGGATCGGCCAAGGTTTTTTTAAAAATGGGTCTTAATTGAGCCTTCTTCCATTTCTGAGGGAAGGTGGCTGTGATTAACGATAGGTTACATATTTCAGTGATGGAAGCCGCAAGGGCCGGGGCCAGAGCTGAGATGATAAAAGGAGGGGCCAGGTCCAGAGGGGAGACAGATTTTATATGTGCTAATAAGGACTGGACTTGCTCCAAGGTGATGCATCAAAAACTTCCAATTGGGGAGAGATGGAATCTTCATGATTTCGCGATGCCACACTAAGTTCCACCTCTGTGCTAAAAGAGCTATAGATTTTATCGATCTTGAACTTAAAGTGATTTGCAAGATCATCACAGAACTTTTGAGTCAACGGGATGGAAGGGTTATTAACCCTCGGGTTGGTGAAATCTTTAAGAATCTTAAACAGATCTTTGGAAGAATTATTAGCTTCACTAATTCTAGCCCCTAAGTGAGATCTTCTAGCGATGTTACACTTGTTTAAATATGCTCTAAGAGCCGTTCTATAGGCTAGTTTATCTGCATCCTGTTTTGATTTTCTCCATTTCCTTTCCCATTTCCTACAAACAGCTTTTTCTTTCTTGAGATTGTCAGTATACCAAGGCAGGGGCTGTCTTTTCCCAGATCTTGCCTACTTTACATGGGGCAATAATGTCCAAAGCGTTGGTCAGAGAAACCTCCAGCGTTGCCAGTGCTGCATCACTGTCCACACAGTCCTGAAAGACTGGGGCTTTAAACGCTGAGGTGAATGAGGCTAGAGTCACCTTCCTCCATGGTCTCCGCGATCCCCGGAGATACTGAGGTTTGTTGATAGCCTTAGGGATTTCAAACGAAAATTTTAAAGCAAAATGATCTGACCAGGTCAAGGCTATAGGGGGTTCCACTACTATGTCGTGTATGTTGAAAAGATGGTATCCAACGTGTGTCCCGCTATATGAGTGGGGCTGAATACTTTAGGAGAGAGACCAAGAGATTCCATAGCTGCAATCAGACATATGGAATCGGGGTCAGAATTAATGTCTAAAGGATGATTAAAGTCTCCTACTAGTAGAAAATTGTCTGACTGCAGAGTGAGAGGAGCAAGGGATTCCAACAGTGAAGCGCAAAAAGCTTTTTTATTTTGGCCGGGGGGATGATAAACCACAGCTCCCATACATTTTGGGCCATGTGCCAACTCCAATTTGAAAGCCATCATCTCCAGGCTAGGGGTGGAGATTGTATCCAAAAGCTTGATGCATAAAGGTAAGCGGATTGCAATGGCTAAACCACCGCCCTTCTTCCCCACTCTGTCAAGTCTAAAGACTCTGTACTCTTCTGGAAAAGCAATGGCCAAAGATGGAGCGGCAGACTTGTGCAGCCATGTTTCAGTAAAGAAACAAATGTCTGGTTTAAGGGAGTCTAACAGATCCCAGTTTTCAGCTGCGTGTTTGGGGATGGACCGAGCGTTAAAGTACAGACCCTGCAGGTTATATAATTTACCTCCCTTCTCAAGTGTCTTCTTACTGGGCGCATTATTGTATATACCGTGGGAGATTGTGGGGTAGGAGTGAAGATGAACGGCCACTGGGGGGGGGATGTCAGAAACCGGTTGCAGCTTGAGAACTGGCCAAAATGCGGGCCACTACTCAGGGATATCTTCCCCCTACACCTAGTACTTTCAGTCTTATTTCCGATCTCCACGAGCACAGATTTTGAATAGATGCGTGGGGGCATTATGATCTACCTCTTTGGAGCGAGGGGCAGCCTCTCTGGCGGCGTTCAGGCGCGGATGGGCGAAGATGGGCTTGTCTTCGGCACGCCAGTGGCGCGTCCGCGTAAGGGCTTCTTTTATGTGCGTGGGCCAGGGTCCAGTATCTGAAGCAAAGTGAAACAACTAGAGCGTCAACCGCTCAAAGAAGGCGGCCGTCGATGGACTAGTCGACCACCAACAGGGCTGCCTCTCTCCACACAATCGGTCCGCTGGCGAGACCGCGGTGGACCGGAGAGTAGTCTCGAAAAGATCAAGTGCCTCAAGGTGAGCAAAATAAGAGAGGAAATATCCACACAATGATGAACTATAAAACAGTTAAGATAGTGTTCGACAGATAAAAATTCATGCAGAATACTCAAAGTACACACAGCGTAGTTTCTAGTGCCCGATGTCTAATACTAAAAACAATCTCTAATTTTAGATGTCTGCAGTCCTAGCAGTACCTGCATTTATATTTTGCTTACTACCCATGGAGAGGCGTCGATGCACTTTTCGGCGAGTAGCGGGCTACTCCGGTACCCAAAAAGGATTAGTGGTAGTATAGGGAAATATGAATTAATTTGAGCGGTGGACATGTGAGCCTGTTAGTTGGATTGAAAAGGAAAGTGTAGGAATAGAAGAGGTTAGGGTTTGGAAAGTGTTTATTTGGAGATCATAGCAGTAGGAGGAGGTTTGGGATGAGTAAAGGAGAGATGGAGGGGAAGAGTTTCTAGAATAATAGAATAAATAAGAATAAACAGAACAACAAACATTTGTTGGTACAGGTGGTCTATACCAGCTACTAGTGGCCATCCAATGCTGTCTTCATTGTAGCTTGCAGCATTCCAGTGTTCTAATATTGCAATATAGCCCACAGCCCCTCAGGGCTACTATGGCTGTGAAAGGCAGTGCACCCGAGTTCCAAGTTGTAGACATGGGCCTTTAACGAAAGAGATGGTCTTTAACAACCAATGTAGCCTGAGGGTGAAGGGCTATAATGCTATTAGAACATTACAACCACCAAGAGTGTAGTGTAAGTTAAAAAGGGAAAAACAGAAAGACAAGCTCTGAAATGTAGAAGCTCAAGGCTGTAGCAGCCATTATTGGCCAGAGACACTCCACTGTTTTAAGTGGTACACCCAGTATTTCAGTATTTTAATAAAGTGTTATTATTAATAATTATTATTAATTAACAATCATAATAATAGTAATATTTTAAGGTTAGTAGAGTGCATACCTTGGGGTAACCCAACACTGAGCGAAATAGCACCATGAATGAGGGATGAATACTAAGCTACTAATTGTGACTCAATGCGTTTCAACCAATAGAGGACTAACCCTGTGCAGTTGTTTAAGATAGCATAATTGGATGAAATCAGTACAGCAATATCTTGCTTTTTCAGGGTTATAGTGCAGTTGGAGTTTTTCAACACCGTTGAAACTGCAGTCTGCAAGAAATATTTGAATTTCCAAGCTCTATCATTTGATATGTGAGTCGGATTTTCTTCAGTATTTACGAGGAGCCCAAACACCACGGGAATGCATAACAAGTGCTGGCCGAATGACAGCCATTTGGCCTATCCCCTGTTGCATAAGGCCTTTGGCCAGACACAGCAGAGGTTAGCTGCCCAAAGGGCACCTGGATTCACTGAGAAAAAACGCTACACATGACCAAATGCAAGGCACGACCAGGGTTGACTGCCCGCGTGGGTTCTGGCACACCCTGCCTAAACCCCCTTGGCACGCGGCCAAACCCTTGGTGCCCACAGTCAACAGCCATGTCCAGCAGGAGTTGTTCACCAGTGTGGGCTTGTGAGAGGGCCCAGCTGCTTCACATAGCAGAAGGTTATGTGCAGTGGGCATTCAGTGCCTGTGTGTGGATGGCAGTCTTGGGTTTGAATTGTCAAAGGCTGTGTACAGTGGGAGTTGACCACAGTGGTTGGACACAGGGACTGGTCAAAGGAAAATCATGACACACACCAAATGCAATGCTTATGACCTTGCAAAATAGAAACCAATATGTAACTAAACTAAAAGCACTAAATCATTAAACACAACACATAGTAATGCATACATAGTCACCTCCATTAATGGGATTCATGTTAAAGTCATACGTAGTCTCACCTAAAGATTGTGCATCTCATTTGTAGTTGCACCTGCCAGATCAAGGGCAAGGTCCAAGTTATGGTTGCGGAGCCAGTGTGTAGTTATAGTTAGTTCCGGGTTTCTATTGAAATGCTGTTTTTATTTTGTTCTTCCTAACAACTTTGGCACTGTGAGATTACAAAGTTTTTTTTCGATTTGTATTTGGCACACAAAGTTTTGCGCAGATTTATCTAAAGAGTTCAAATTAAGGAGGGATCAAAATGGAAGTGGTTCCTAATATAACTCCCTTAACAATCTTTGCTCTGCATTACAGTAAATAATGCTGAATAGAAATACATCAATCTTGTCATGAAACTAGAACCTTACTAAGGCAAGTCCTTCGCTTGGTTTAGAGTAAATTTGTTGAAAAGTTTCTGAGAAGTTAGCCTTACAAAAATGTGTGGGGTTGGCTTGAAAGTGCTAAAAGATTAGATATCTTGATAGTTGAAAAAGTGTTTTTTCTTATGCCTAAAACTTTAGTAGCCTTTGACAAATTTGCACAAAATATGGCGGGAGGCAACATGGAGGTTCTAGTTCTGAGCTAGGCCGAGAGTGCGCTGACTTCCAGCCCTCATCTCCCATCCTCCCCTCCCCCTCTCTCCCCCCTCCTGCGACAAGCTGCACCTAGTGACACCAGTGACGAGTTGAACGGTCCCCCAGCTGACCGGTGAGTGAGCCCCCCCTCGGCTCTGTGAGGTGCAGTGAGGGGGGGGCCTCCCTTCCCTTGAGAGCCGGAGCAGAGGGAAAGAACATGGCGACCTATTTTGAGCGCTGTATCTGGACGGGCAGGTGAAGGCGGCGGACACGGCCTGTGGAGGGAGTAGAATCGGGACCGGACTCTCAAGCGACAAGCAGGTGGGCCGTAGACTGCTGTAAGGAGCAATCCAGCGAGGTCTAGCATCCACCCCCCACACTCCCTCCACCTGCGTCCCAAGCGGCAGGGGGGGGCAAAGATCTAAGCACTCGGGCTGGAGCGAGTGCAGTGGACGGCCCTTGCGGCCTCGTTCCAGCCCCCAGGGTGACTGAGGAATGTTGTTTGGTTGGAGACGGAGAGGGGGGCTGGGGCTCATCTGGTGAGGCATGAGACATCAGCTGTTGGTTTGCTGCTGGGACCCTCTCCCTGGGCCCCCCCTTCAGCCAGAAAGATTCCCACAGGTGCGCACGGAGCAGCGACTGGGTATGGGTCCCTTAAAATGCAGAACCTGGGGGCCCTGTTGGGGCCTCGTTGACTTGCATCGCCTGCTGGTCTCGTGGAAATCATCACCTGGCACTGAAACCGATGACCTGCAGCAGCGGTGGGCAAATGCCAATACTAGCCCACGTCGAGGTAGCCCCAGGAGAAAGACATTGACGGCATACAGAGGTGGGTGCCCATAAGCTCGGCTTGCCTCTATTTGAAGACTCTATCCCATCAGGTGCGCCAAGGCATGGGCAAGCTCAGCAAGATCCCAACAAGACCTGAATACTTGCAGGCACAGACAGCCCAAAGCCACCGCTCATTTCAAGCACATTGGGTCGTGCACGCCTTGGGGACACCCTGAACCCTTGCTCCGACTGGGGCCATATCTGGGACCTCCATAACTAGTGGTTAAACCTGCCGACACGATTGCGCCTCCTCCTGGGTGTAGACCGACAGCGCATCCCCCCCCCCCTGACAAGCAAGATCAAGACCCTTGGGTGTCGCCACTCTGGTATAGGGTGCAGTCAGCACCCCGCAGCCGGGGACCTAGTGTCATGGTCAGGAATCGAGGCCCTAAACCCACGCAATCAAACAATATCGACAGATACACTGTATCAATGACGACTGCAGAATTTGTGTCTGACCCGAAGGTCCCAGAGGCCCTGGCGGCAAGAGATCCCTTCTTGTCAGAAATTATGATGACCATACAGGAGCTTCGTGGCACTATAGAACCAAAACTGGGCACAGCCACCATCAATGTCCATGTCTAACGGGCAGACTTAAGGAAAATATCTGGCAAGGTCACTGTTTCGGAGACTCGTATAAATGGAATACAATCTAAGACCAGAAGACTCGAAGAACAAGTTCAAACCCTAACGAAACAAACCACTGTCATGGCAGCTAAGCTGTATGATCAAGAAGGTAGAGCGTGGCGTAACAACATAAGAGTGGTGAGGGTTCCTGAAGGGGATGAGGGACCCAACGATGAACTTTTCATAGAGGACCTTATTCTGAAATCTTCACACCCAAGAGACTGTCCAGCTACTTCTCAATCGATGAGGCTCACAGGATCCCGGTCCCCCGAACACGTTGACAGCCAAAGTGTTCAGTTATTGGGATAGGGACACGATCCTCCAGGTGGCGCACTCCTCCGGGGACCTGCACTACGAAAATGCAGCCATCCAACTTTTCCCAGACTTCACACTACAAGTTCGGGAAAGTCAAAAAAGTGCTCCGAACCAAAGAATTGAAGAACATGATGTCATACCCAGCAAAACTACGTCTACTTGCAAACGGCAAGTCATGGAACTTCACCACTCCGGAATAGGTGTGGAATTGGCTTGAGAGGTGGCATGTGGCAGGCCGGAAGGGGGACAGAGAGCAGAAGGACAGATGTCAAGGCATGGGGCAGGGATCGAGAAACTCTGTATCCCCTGAGGCAAATCCCGGGTGTGACTCCTCACCAGGAACATGATCAGGCATTGAACAGCTGGACAGCATCTACAGACTGGGTGCTGAGGTGAGGGAGTGTCTTTCCCCTGGTGGAACCACACGAAGTAACTGTTGGGACACAGGGGAGGTGCAGGGAGGGGGGCTTATACGTGCTCGCCCCCTGGATTTGGGATCTGTTAAGTTTGACACGAGTTATCTGCAGATGAAACTGTATAAATAGATGTAATAATCTCATCACACTCCTTATAACACTTGATGAAGCGACACTAGCCAACCCACTACCATGGTTCAATTGTTGGGGCCACTGGCACCCTGTAATTAGGGTGAGGTCTTCTTTGTTTTCTTTTGTAACATGTTATGCTCACAGTTGCCCACACGCAGTGGCAATAGGGAGTATAGAAATGACATACCAGATGTGCACTCCACAACCAGTCACATGGCGGCACAGGCTCGGAGGTCTCTAAACATCATGACATGCAATGTGAACGGGCTGGAAAGCAAAGTCCAGCGCACTTTAGTACGTTGACAGTCCACAGACCTGGCTTTATTTCAGGAAATATATCTCCGGGGCAACCACTGTAAAGCCCTGGATAGATTCGGCTACAACCTGGTGGCACACCCTGGGTACACAACCAACTCTAGGGGCGTAGGTATACTTCTTAAGAAATCAGACCTCCCTTTATCTCACATCGCACTTGGTCAGACCCCCTTGGTCGGTATATGGCAGTGAGTGGCATCTGGGAGGGCCTCACACTTAACTTTTGCTACCTGATTGTGCTGCCAATACTCCACAGGACAACCTTCCCAGACGTGAGCACTCTTATCCTAGATATGTCACTGGGCACCCTCACCCTGGGCGGGAAAATAAACGCAGTGGTGGACCTTGAGGTTGGCAGTCTGAGCAGAGCGGCCCATCAGTCAAACACCGGACTGCTAAGGCCCTTCCTTGAAGCCCTGGGACTATCAGATCTATGACGTGCCCACAATCCTGACCAAATGCAATATACTTTCTACTCGGAGCCGCATGATGGCTTTTCCCGAATAGATCATATATTCACTCAACACATGCACATCGGCAATTTCAGGGCGCACAACACAAAACATGAGGTATCTCAGACCACTTGCCAGTAACTGTCGCACTGACTGTCCCGGTCAGGAGCTATGTCCTAACTCCCCCAGCAGACTCCTGGTATACGCGTGACAACAACATTAAAAGTAAACTGAGGGAGGGAGCAAAGCAATACTTGGCAGAAAAGAATGGGACGGTGAAATCTTACTGTACCGTGTGGGAAGCGTTCAAGGCAGTTATACATGCGCAGGCACAGGCCCTGATAGGGGGTAAGAAAAAAGAGGTAAAACTCCAATACTACACCATTGAGCGAGACATAGCATCCCTTGAGCTTAGCGCTCTCACAGATGGGAGGTCAGACCTTCAGCACCAACTCCGACGTAAATAACAAGAACTCCGGGACCTGGCAGAGGACAAAACCTGCAGCTATGCGTTGGCGATTCAATGCAGGCTATGCAACGTAGGAGACAAAGCTAACAAAGTACTAGCATGGATCGAAAAATGGGACCGGGGTGCATATTATAAAGAAATCTATGCCTACAAAAATAAAATGTCAGAGGCAGACTGTGCAGCCTGCCATTGCTTACGCATAAGGGCAGGGAAGGTCTTGAGGAGGACTTACAGGCGACTGAAATAGCAGAAGTGATCTGTTGCCTCCAATCAGGGAAGGCAGTAGGGCCTAACGGGATACTCATAGAGCTATACAAAGGCGTGGCAGACATAATCGCAGTCCACATGGTGGCCATGTTCCGGGTGGCAAGTAAGGATGGCAACTTCCTGGAAGATCAAAGAATGGCTACCACTGTAGTCATCCCCAAAAAAAAGACAAGCCATCAACCGATTGTGGATCTTACGGGCCCTTATCTCTACTACACGAGAAAGCCAAAGTCCTAGCAAAAGCCCTAGCCAATAGACTGTGTAAGGTCAGAGCCTTGGCGATCCATCCGGATCAATTGGGGGTTATTCCCCACAAGAGCACACGGCCCAACCTGAGACGCCTCTACGGAGTATTACACAAGACATGATCCACTCATCCCACGCCGGCAGCACTTGTGGCTTTGGATGGCAGGATGGCGTTGATAGCATCGAGTGAAACTACATCTTTGCAACATTAGAAAGGCTGGGATTTGGCCCTAAATTTTGTGGGTGGGTAAGGCGCCTATACCAAAACCCGCTGGCGAGGATGAAGGTCAATGGAACAGTGTCCTGAGCGTTTGTCCTGGGGAGGGTCACGAGACAGGGCTGCCCACTCTCCCCATGATATTTGCGCTAGCTCTCGAGCCGCTTGTGGCTTGGTTCTGGCGGGACCCCCTTATACAAGGCATACATTGCACAGGGGGCTGGAAGTAATGCATAGCTCTATATGTGGATGATGTTCTGCTGTTGGTCAGCCAGCCCACTCTCTCGACCGACAGAATTCCTAAAATCTTCGGGGACCTCTCGGGCTATCGAATAAATTGGACGAAATCTTTGGTCTACCCATATGTTGGGGCACCCCGACTCTTCCCTCCTGTTGTACGGTGCCCCAGGTGCTGGACGGCTTCTTATACCTCAGGGTATATATCACTCACGACCCGAGCGATTTCTTAAGCAGAAATCTGTTTCCGCAATTGGACAGACTGCGGAAGGTTGTGTAACATTAGAGGCATTGCCACTAACCCTAATGGGTTGAGTAGCTTTATTTAAAATTGTGACTCTCCCACGCCTTTTACATACTGAAAAACACACCATTCCATATCCCCCTCTGAGTTCTTCAGAAGAGTGGACCACAAACTAAGAGTACTGAATTGGGACGGTACCAGCTCCCACATTGCGCTGCGCAAACTGCAGACAGGAGTATATGACGGGGGACTTGCAGTCCCAGATGTACTCAAATACTACTGGGCATCACAGCTTGTGGTGGTAAAAGGCTGGATGTTCACGGATGACACAGAGCCAGCTTACAGGGTGGACAGAGAATCTATGAGTCACAGAGGCCCTCTCGTGGCTCTTTATTGGCGAGCCAGTAAACGAGCATTACCAACACACACCCAAGTGGTGGTCCATGTGTGGGAAAATACCACTAGGTTCCTAGGCTGGGAAGGCAAGCTAACTAACTGTATCCCCTTATGGGATAGCGACCTCCTACGGGGAGATGGGCACTCTGAACGGTTTTTCGAAATGGCCCTGATTGGCATAGAAAATCTGGGAGATGTTTGGAGGGAACAAGCCTTCATCACATTTGAGGACTTGCAGCAGGACTACGACATGGTTGGGACTGAGAAGTACAGATACCCCCAGTTGGGACACGCACTTAGAAGACACATAATAGAGGGGGAACAGCTTCCAGAGGCTGCACCGCTTGAGGACCGGCTACTGCTGGGCCACATAATGGAAAAAGCAATTTCCACTGTTTATAAAAAAAAACACAAGAACAACTCTCCTGTTCCTACAGTGGCACTAAAAGCAGCTTGGGAGGACAACCTGAGCCCGCTAGATGACGACGATTGGGCTGAAGCATTACAAGGCCCCCGGAAGATGGCAATCTGGGCCTGTTTCAGATTAGTTCAATTTAGAATAATTCACAGATCCTACTACTCCTTCAGAAAATAGGGAGAACGGTCTCCACCTTGTGTCCCCTGGATTGCGAGCAGGACGGCACTTTCTTCCATATACTCTGGGGTTGCCCATTGATCAATGCTACTGGGGACAGGTGGTACATAAAATTACTAGGGTAATGGTAGTAGTGGTCCCCTTAGACGTGAAATGGCTTCTATTAATGGTAACTGGGGAGACTTCCTGGACATGATATCTGAAGCTCTGGTTAATGATTGCAGCAGGAGTAGCTAAGGGAAATATTGCACGAGCCAGGGGCAAGGCACACCCACTGCGGGTGGAAGACTGGGAATCCGATCTGGACTGGTGTCTCTTGGCGGAACAAGTAGTGTACCAAAGTCAGGGCAGCACCCACAAGTGGGACAAGGTGTGGGGTGGCTGGCACTCTTTTCGAGGACATTGTGTTGGTGAACAACTCTGAGGAGGGTGGGGACCGTTATCCTTCTCAGAACTGTTGCGGGTGACTGAGTATAGTTGCTATTTCTCGAGATGAGCACATTTCAAGTACGCACATTTATCATAAACGTATTGTATAATGTCAAACAACTGTATACCAATATAATGTTGTAAAGCCATTTCTATATCCACTGTATATTGAGCATTGTTTAAAAAAATGTATTTAAAAAAATGTGGCATATGTAGCTTGCTTTTGGTATTTTTTAATGTATGCAGATTCATGAAGGGTTGCACGGTTAGAAGGGGGTGGTCAAAAAGTGTTTATTTTGCTAATAACTGTGGCATCATTTGACAAATCTACATGAAGTCTGGCAGGCATTTAGCATGCTTATTCTTCTGTAGGTATGGCAAGTTTTGTGCACGTTCATAGGTGGGCAAGGTTGAGGGCGGCAAAGTTGAAGGAGGCAAAAAATGTTGTGGTAATACTTTTGCTGCTGTTTAATGAATCTCCATGAAATTTGGCAAGCTGTTAGCAAGTTAAGTCCAGTGAAGAAATTCCAGGTTTTATGCATATCTAGCAAGAGTGGTTTCTTTAAAAAGAAATCGTATTTTGTTTGAGTTGCCAATAACGTTTGCCTAGTTTTACAGACCTGCATAACAGTTGGCTGATACCATGTTTAGTATACTTTTGATATTAGGGTGCAGGGGCCACTTGAATGAAATGGGGTAAAAAAGGAGCATTTAAGATTTTAAATTCCTTCGGAATCTTTGCTCTGTATTACTGAAAAAGACACTGAACGGAAATACACCAGTTCCTAGCATGAAACTAAACTAGAAATGCCTCCAGAAATGTGCCTTTGCTGGGTCTGATGTAAATCTGTTCAGTGCTTTTCAAAAAATTTGCATTATAAAAATGTTTCACGCGTCCGTTCTCAGCGCTGGGATGCCTCAGGGTAGCTATTGCGCTTTATAAATGTTTTTTCATTTCATTTTCATTTCAGGTGAGCTTCAAAGGGTTAAAAGTTAGAAAGAGCTGGACTGTTATTTGCTGACAGACCACGAGCTCGGGTTCATGGACAGTCCACAGACTTAAATTAAAAAAAATAAATAATAAGACTCCATTGGACAAGGTAACGTTTTACTCCTGTTATAAAGTTTGGGTCTGCAGACCCAAAGGCTAATTTGCAGGCCGCAACTTTCTTTTACAACTTCCATTACAGAACGAGGAGGCCCTGCATCCTTTTTAAATAAAAAAAAAAAATAATGAAAAGAGCCAAATGGGACAAGAGGAAAATCCAGTGACACCCTACCCCTCAAAGGACCCCTATGAGTTTAAGAAAATAAAATGTAAAACAATTAAATTTGCCTCAGTATTTGTGTACCTTGGGCCAATGTTAAGGAACTTTTGAGCGAGGCTGGGTTCACAAACCCTTCTCCTGGTCAACATTTCCCTTAAACAAAGGGAAATGGTGAAGCTCAGCATTGTGCTTTGGGGCTGCCATTGGCCAACTGCATTTTCATTTTTAGACACTTGCTAGCAGGAGGGAAGGAATCCGAGTGAGACCAGACTTCCCATTCGGTGAAAATCATAGTTCACTGTAATGATATCATAATGGAAAATAATGAATGGGCATGATCTCATCCCTGTGAAATAGAAGTTCTGCAGCCAGTGCAGTTTTGCCTTTTTGTGCAATAAAAGCATAACATACAGTATATATCTATATGTCATGTTGGGTGCACTTTGTTGCTATGCATAATACAAATAGCAATTATCTAAAGATAGTAACGCAAAACCATATTTCATTTAATGTATCCTGTTCCCATACACATCCCATCTCTATGGAATGGCACAGTAAAAAGAAATGCAATTACTTTCAAGCCTCATTTTGACACCGCCTGATGAAGCAATCTTTGATCATAAAAGTTTACAAATACATGATTTTGCTAGCTGAATGATGAAGGTATTGATTCATTACTCTCTAAGGTAAATGGTATATATGAAATATAGATATATATATATATATATATCTATATACACCCTAAAATACTATCTATAAAGTATCAATGTAATTTGTACAATTTGAAAATATCTAAAAGTTATGGGCATTGTTTTGTGTTGAAACTACAGCTACAAACTTCTGACGGTGTCCTGCAAGAAACAATCCCAACCATCTCAATAGTTGCCCGTTTAGAAGAAGACGTATCCAGCATTCGCAGATTAGTACACGACCTTCAAGACAGTGAACAGATTCTAACTAGAAAGATGCAAGACATGAACGAGAAGTTTCAAAATGTTACGGATTTGTGGAAAATTAATTTCGATGAAATGACCAAGCATGTTGACATTTTAAAATCTGAAGCAAGAGTCATTCACAATCAAGTCAAATCACATATCAATACAGCTGAAAAGGGAATTAAATTGCTGTCTGAAAGGCTAAATGAGTTTGATGACAGCACAATAAGAAATACTAGAGCCTTGAAAAGACAAGAAGATAATGAGCTTTTTCGCATTGAACAACAATTGGATTCAAATGGAAAAGCAATTGAAAAATTAGAAGTTGAACAGAGTGTATTGGTTGCCAAAAATACAGAACTGAGTGAAAATATCCAGGATTATGAACCCAAACTTGAGGAATGCAGAAGTAATCTTCCGATAATTGAAACTGCTGTTCGCACAGTTCTCAAAGTATCCAAAGAGCTGATAGGCATTGAAAAGAAAATGGAGGACTTGACCATGCAGACATTCAATATGGAAGACAACATGCTGAAAGCGGTCTCAGAAATATTTGGGATCCAACAGGTTCTTGAAAGAATGCAGTATGACAATGGCATATTAAAAATGCAAAATGAACTGGGTGTTTTAAAGACGAGAGTGCAGGAATATGTACTATCAAGTACAAAAGGAACTAGTGTAGCTGAAAATAACTCAAAAGTAGCAGAGACTATAGATGAAAACTGAAATTTACTTTGAAGACAAACTCTCATTGATCTTTCTCTGGAACTTTATCTTCTTGCATTTCTTCAGTTGCCTCATTTTCAGTGTAGATTTCTTTGCAACTGACTTTAAATAGGAGTGAAGAAATAATTATGTATTTTCTTCTTTTGTGGTGTTCGCTGATTAACAGATATTTTACCGTCTGACACAACCTAAAATGATTGTTTCTCTTATCATGTAAAATTCTTGAAATTAATTGGTATTTATTCTGCTGTGCATCGGTGAACACAATTCTGAACACCTGGAGTAAGACATGTGCACCTCTGAGAGAAGAGGGTGAAGTCACAGGCATGTATTACAGGACCTTTATGTGGTGTCACTAATTGCAATGTGATGTCGTTTTAGAAATTCTTTATATTTCTGTGTGTAATCAATGTTGAGTCCTATACTGCACAGTTGAATTTGGCTTACTGATTACAAAATAGGTTTGATAAAAGATTGTATATACATATAATATTGTTCATATACAAATAGATCATATCAGTAACTGCAGCTTATATACAGCAACGTCCAAAGTTATATAAAATCCACATCGAAAAAGCCATTTACTTTGTATATAACAGTCTAAGTCTGTGGTTCTTAACCTTTTGACTTCTGTAGACCCCCCACTTAATCATTACTGTAGTTCAGAGACCCCCACTGAATCATTATTGGAATCCCGGGACCCCCACTGAGTAGTTATTAGAATCCCAAGACCTCTGCATAAGCAATTTTGACGACCTGAAAGGCAAAACAATACACAAAAATCATCCATACTATATTGTGTTCAATACACTTGCATTGCTCCCACGAATCACCTGGGAACACCAACTTTATTTGATAGTATTATTTTTTATAATTATCAGATTTTATACGTAACACATCTGAAAATTTATAGCACCAATAAAAAAATTTCACATCTGCATTTTCTCATTAATGTGTTTCAGGGTTTAGAAAGGTTACCTTAGCAAGTCTATGTGACCATATTTCATATCAATTTAGAAATGCTTTGTTTATGTAAGGATAGCCCAGGAGTGCTGCACTTGTTAGCGAAGAGGCAGTGAAACACAAAGTTTTGAAAAATGTCATTTACTTTGTAGTTCCTAGATATAATTTTCGGGAATATTTTAAACAATGACGTAAAACACATTATCATTATGCTTGCTCAAGTCGGAAATGTCTTCAATGAGTGGTTAATGTGTTTAAGTGCCCATTAAACATATAACCAATATATTTATTATGGTACAGCATGTGCACGGTGCGCATGAATACAATATGGAGAAACATAATTATATATACACAGACATTTACCACTGATGAATGTTTTTGCATTGAGTAAATTAACCAAGTGGTTGCATGAAAATAAACTAAATAATTCACAGTATGCTCAGGTGATCATATATGGATAACTAGACTGTGAAGTGGGTACAGGAAGCAAGAGCAGTGGAGTTTCTTCCCTGACTCTGTCACAACATGATTATTGCTTGTCAACTTGTCCTTGTTACAAGATTCGTTATTAGGCCTTTACTTGCTGCCAAAGTCCAGTCATCTCCCAATCAGATGATACGTAATCAAGCTTAATCTTTTACTTGAGTTGTTTCACCTGAAATCATCCAACCCCATTTCTCTTTTGTAATATCGTAAATGTAATTTCATTGGGCAGAGTGGTTGTTTGTTTTGTGCTGTTTTCATACTCCTCTTATTCCCCCTTTGGCCGTGTAATGACCAAACTCTCTTCTCAAATAGACTGCTGGATTAAACTACCCCTTTTCATGACAAGTAAAATAGCAAATACCATACGTTAGGGCTACCTGAATTTTTGTGTCTATTCACCAATATTCCAATTCCTTTAAAAAACAAAAAGCTTCTTTGTAGACTATACTCCCTATTATCTAGACTGATTTGGGTAGGTAACAAGCCTAAAATATGCTGGGACGTCCTGGCATTGCCATTTGACAAAGGAGGCTTTGTGTGCTTCTATTATGTGGCACAATCCCACGTTGCAATTCGCTGGTTTCCTAAGGAATACAGATTACCTCACATATCAATTAAAAAGGACAAACTTGAACAGCATTCACTCCAGATGACTCTCATGCATAAGCAATCCAAGCCCATTTGTGCCAGACAAACTGTCTGTTGTAAGTACTGTGTATTCTGGGAAATGGTGAAGGCTGCTGGGCTCTTACAGTTACATTCACCAGCTATGTCAATTGCAGGCCATCCATTTTACACGTGTGGAATGCATCTTGGTAACAATAAATTCAGTACAATAGAACAATACAAAGAGAATCCTGTAACAAATGGTCCTGATTGCATCTCTTATATAGACTCCATCAGGCAACAAAGACTGGATTCAATACATTTCCTCTCCTGCTACCCCATTGCTCCATAACACAAATATACGCCTCAACCTTAAGAGGATGGGTATAATATTTATACAACATGTTAATAAAGCATTGTTCAATAATATTTCTTCCAGCCTGCAGAATGTGGGAACAGACCTGGAACTGAAATAAGTGATGTTCAGTGGCAGTACTGTTGTGGCCAGACAGAGCTGATCTCCATTAATTATAGGCATAAACGAATAAACTATGCATGTTTACATAGAGTTTACAACACACAGAAATCCCTAGGAGGATAGTGTTTTAGGTGAATAGCATCAGTCTTGTGATGTAGTTTGAAACAACCTGATTGATGAATGTAGGATTTAAATGTACAACACAACATGTATTATATAATCTTTCTATAAGTTCTGCCACCTTGCAAGTATCTGGATAACGTCCAGAATGGTCTTCATATGTGGTATAATAGTTCCTGAATGTAATAATTGAGTTGTCCCTACTACTTGCGATAGATGTGACTGAACAACTGTATACTAACTTAAGGTTGCTTAGTACAATGTTCATGCTGTTATCTCAAAAATATGATTTTTATTTTTTAAATACTTCTGTTTGTTTTTTGTTGAAACATTCAGTGGACGTGCTGTTAAAGAAACAGTGCATAAGCTAATTAACGTCGGAGAGGAAAAACACCACAAATGCTTCCTGAAACTCAAAAGACTACAACTGTCCATTTCAATAGTGTGTTGAGTACTTAGCCAGTACTTATTCCAAAAAGGTAATCTCCTACAAGAAGTGAAAGGAAAACTGTACTAGCAAGGGACTACTGCACTAGCAAGGGACTACTGCACTGAGTTAAAGGAGCGAGCCGCCGAATATTTTGTAACCCTCTTTCTCTTTTTGCTTATCTTCTTTTCTAGGCTCCACATGCCATTCTCTTCACTCTTTTAATAATCCAACTTCTTTCTTCCTCTGTACCCTCTAACTTCCTACCACTTTTCCAAATCTTCCTTTGATTACTCACTTTGTCTGGTTTATTGTGAGCACTTCAGAGTTTTCAATCTTTTGTCTTACATATATCCTTCATTTTCTAGTATGTTGGGAATAGCTGTCAATTAAAGCAGTGGACAACGCTGTACAATGGCTCAATAGCAGGGGCCTAATTGCTTGTATTTTTGGTCATTTATAGTTTAATCCTCGAAGGATCCATTAAGTTCAGTGTGTGCTCTCCCCTTCCTGGATGCAAGTAGGGGACCTGAAAGACAGATCTCAAAATCAATATGCGACCACTTTATTGGCATTTAAAAAAATGCCATCCCATGTTTACTGTATAATGCTTACCATTTAAAGTATCTGCAAAAATATCTTATCTGGCTGAAACAATGGTCATATCTCTAGGTGTCTTGCTATTTTTCACATAGAAATTCAAAAATTTCAGAAGCAAGGAAAACAAGTTCTCGGTGTTTCAATGGTATGGTGTTGGGTGTTTTGAAGTTTCTTCCTATGGTTCTCAGAAGTTTTTTCAATTATCTGCATACTTACAAAGAAACTGAGGGTCCACTTCTTTTATATTTAGGTTCCATTTCTTTTCCTGGGGTCTGTTGTTTATACACTGGGATAGTCATCCACATTCTGATTAGTAGTGCGGATTACAGGATTTTCATAAATTGTGAGTGACTACTAAAGATTTAGGTAGGTTTATTAATTGATTTCTGCATCATTCTCAAGAATTTTCAAGTAGCCAAGTCCAGAATACATCACCACGGTAAGCGCTTACCAAGTACAGATGGCATCATTTTTGTACCTCAAAAATGTTTATATTGTTATGGTACATATTTATGGAGTTGGGAATTGTAAATCTATACTTACCTATATATGGTTCCTTCTACGATAACATGACAGTCTGGCTACAGCATTTTTGTAGGACAATATTTATAGCACAATATTCTAATATAAGACTTTTGGGACTTTAAAGTTAGTTCAGAAAAATAAAGGTGTAGCGAAGTGGAAGCTCAAAACAAATATTTGTTAGACCGATATTGGAGTACCTTAACCATTCATTTAGAACTACCCAATAATCACCTTGGTGTCTGGGTCAGGCAGTCTGAATATAGAATGCTCCTAAAGGAAACCAATCAGCTTCTTTAACAGTTGCTTCAAATATATTTATGTGGGCGAAGCTACCATCAAACTCTGATACAAATCTATAGTAATATTTGGGACATAAAATCTAGCCCTGGAACATCAATTTCCAAACATATTTTAGTTCATATTATTTACCCCATTTACAGATTAAAATTAATTAACTATCTTATATTTACATCGACATGCATACAGAATCTATCATATCTACATATAAACTAGAAACAAAACTAACTCTCCCAGAAACATTTTGGAACCTAGTCCACCACAAACCTAAATTATATATCCTGTTTCAATCAAAATTCATTATAATTGAGAAGGCACATTGCTTTGTGGACAACAGCAGAATATTTGTTGATTTGGTCTCAGCCTCAGATGTACGGGAGGCACTCCTCAAGTCATTCTAGCATTCTCTTGGGTGTCACCCCACCAACAAATCTTTCACCATTTCAATTTTATTGCCCCAACAGCAGAAAAAGAGCCTTACAGCTCGCTCTATCAATCCATTAGTTGACATTTAGTGTCTCCATTGAAGGTTATTATTCTGGCTTAAGCAGATCCCAACCATATTATATTAAGCAGTGATGTTAAACTTCAGTTTATTTACCACTCGAGTCAACAAGAATCTTAGGGGCACATGCATCAAGGTAGTTTTACGATTCCTTAATTGCGATTTTTAAGGAATCGCAATTAAGGAATCGCAAAAGCCTATGCATGTAGGAATCGCTATAAAAATAGCGATTCCTAAACATTCCTTAATTGCGACTCGCTAATTGCGAGTCGCAATTAAGGAATACCTCCCCATTAATTCCTATGGGCCTAGAGGCCCATAGGAATGAATGGGAAGACATTCTCAATTAGCGATTCGCAATTAGAGAATCGCAAATTGAGAATGCATTTCAAGGGTGCCAGGGTGTCAAAATGACACCCTGTTGCACCCTGAAATTGTGATGTGCACCCATGTTGCGCACACACATGCCCCAAGGGCAAGTGTGTGTGTAACCTAAAACTTAAAAAATGCATTTTAGAGCATTTTTCGAAGGTTTTGCAAATTACAGACAAGTTTGATTTGTCTGTAATTTGCGGTCCCAAATAGCGAAATCGCTATTTGAAAGTGCTTTAGCATTGCATTTAAGGAATCGCAAATTGCGATTCCTTAATGCAATCGCAATTTAGGAATTCGCAATTAATTGCGAATTCTTAAATTGCGCATAGGAAACACTTTCATGCATCTCCAAAGGCCAATTTGCGATCGCAAACGGCCGATTTTTGCGATTCGTACCGTTTGCGATCGCAAAAACCTTTGATGCATGTGCCCCTTAGTGCAAACGCTGAACACTGCAACATCAGGAGATGAAAGGTATCCTAAATATTATTATTGATCAGTATCCGAGTGGAATGGTAGCTTCACACACATAAATATTTTAAAGCAATTTTTAATAAAGCTGAATGGTTCCTCTGTTAGCATTTCACATTCACATATTGCAGTGCTTGCAGGAATTTCTTAAAAGTTTGCATTGGTTAGCACAGCATAGAACTGTGTGAAGAGCAGTTTCATCTCACTTCTGGTATTACTTTTACATTTACAAGGTAGCTACCAAGTAGTGAGAGGTAGGTGCACTTCTCCCTTTCATCAGTTGTTCTCTAGATACTTATCTATAGGCCCACCTCTTGTGGCAGGCCGCTACAACCCTTGCAATCAGATCACAGATAAGAACTTCCACTGGGGTTGCAGCTTGTGTTGTCCACTCTGCCTCATCTGCCTTGTAGCACTAACATGTCTGCCTCTTCACTGCTAACTTCAGCAGAGTAACTCAGCACCAGCCAGATCACAGTATTTAGAATTACCTTTCAAGTAAGCTTCCTTTCCAAATGCACTTTATTTCATAGCTCTGCCTTCCTCTTGTGTTCTCTGAATAAAATCTGATGTTGACTAGTGTTGCTTTCTGTTTGAGGATATAGAATTTGATCCCCCTTGAGTTGGCGCCCTTAAACATCAGTTTGTCAGTTTATGGATACATGCCACTATTACAGTGGAATACTGTGAAACTATTTTATTGCACAGTGAAGAATTGTATTTCACATTAAAGAACTCTACAACTGGAAACGTAATTCTGTGCCATTAACAACCTGAGTGAGGGAACAACTAAAAGCCCTACTAGTGGGGTATGAGCATGCATGGTTTTGGTCATGCATGGAGGAGCTAGTATGCTAATTTTTACAAGTGATGCAAGATAATCAAATGGCACATACAGATAAAAAAAAGTGGTGCAGCATTGGCCAGTTGATGGGTTCCCTCAGGAAATATCTATTTTCAGCTCTGTCTGCCGCTCACTATGGCATCACATACAAGGCAATTACAGTAACTCCTACCCATGCAGACTCAGCTGTTGTCCTCTCCCTCCACTTGTTTTATCTCCAGTGCCACTCCGACTTCCCCTCTTAGTAACAGCCACTCCAACCCAGCCTGCAGATTTGTACCATCTGTTGGGTCCAGGACCAGTTAATTCGGTTGTATGACGTTACAACGCATGTTTTTACCCCGCATGCCGTTGCAACGCAATTTTTTACCCCGACTTGCTGTCGGGAGTGCGCTGGAGTTTGGAATAGTGTAATTTACTATTCAAACTCCAGTCTGTGCAACAGTAGGGAAGGTGTTGGAGTTAAATCCAACACCTTATACCCGCTACAGCAAGCCATTTTCGTTGTAATGGCATGCGGGGTAAAAGCATGCGTTGTAACGGTTGTTTCCCGCTAATTCACAACATTAACTGCCTCAGACCACTTGTTGCCCAAGCATGGAGGGTAGATACTGGTGACATGGCTACCTCTGTACCATCCACACATACGCACTTCTAGAGGTGAGTTTTTTCCCAGTATTCTCATTCACTCACTGTCTGCTATCATAGGATTCGGTTTTCATGTGGGAAACAAATAGGATTTTTCCCTATCAATCGAACCATTCATCATGTATGGCAGCCCTTGATTTAACCGCTAAAGTTATATTTTCAGAAATGGTCATAGATGTGTAAAAAGTTTTTTAAAAAATTACACAACTGAAAAAGAAGAATCATTTTCCATCCTATTCCCGTCAATTTCCTCAAATGTTTAAATTTTTGCTACTTTTTCTTTTTTATGATCAATCACACCTTGTACAGTAACAAACATTTCTATTCTGGTTTTATCGCTAAAGTGCTATTTTCACTAAAGAAAAATATTTATTTACTCTAGCACAGTCTTGTGCAACTATCTTGTAATTGTGCATCCCATGAATTAGGTTTTCGTGTTTTCTGTGTGGCAAAGAGAAATTTCCATTTTTGATCTGTGATCCACCATATATAATTTTTATATGCAAAACTAATCTTTAATACTAATTATTCTCAAGATTTGATTAATTTATTTCAATTTTCACTTCTGTTGTGTGACTGTAATTCAGATAGCCAGTTTATAGACGTACTATGGTTTGATTTTCTTTGCAACAATTTTCTGTTCGTTATCTCCAAATCTGTGATTTCACATTTCGAAAGGGTGACTATTTTGCTGTTTTATTCTGCCTGCAGAGTAATAATATCCTCAATTGATGTAAATATTCTTTTTTGCTTTAGTGTGAAGAATCTCAAAATATAATGGACCACCAGAAGAAGTTGCTCATTCCTGAAAATATAGAATACATGCAGCAGGATATTATCACCATTAAAGGATTGGCCAAAACCCTGACAGATAAACGAGAACAGCTGCAAAAGAACATGACAACTCTTTCTCAAACAGTCATAAAAATGGAACAAAGCTCTGCGTCTGTAACAACTGAGGTGTCTGGGAAGATCACTGTTGTGAAAACTGACATCAGGCGCATTTCTGGTTTAGGTTCAGATGTGAACACATTGACTGATTCTGTGCAAGAACTTGAAAGTAAACTAGAAAAAGTAGTGAAAAAAACAGAACAACACATAGGTAATTTACTTGCAAGCAACATTGAACGTATCACAGAACTAAGAAGTTCAGTGACAAGAAATTCCGAAAGAATTGACATAACGAAAAAGAAATTTTCTGAACTCTTGGATGATTTTAAGAAGCATTCGGGCACATTGTTAAATATACAAGGTGACAGAGTCAGAGTTCTGAAGACACTAACTTTTGTGAAGGACTTAAAACCCAAAGTACATAACATGAAAAATGACTTTGCTCTTTTGAACCCAGTAGTGCATGATCTGACATTGCGGATTGGTAGACTTGCTTCTGACTTATTACAAAGAGAAGAAGAAATTGCCACATTGAATGAGAAACTATCACATTTGAGTGAGGTCACTACAGATGTTAATGACATGAAAGATAAAGTAACACATTTATCAGAAAATAATTCATAATCAGCAAACAGAATTTACAGTTTTGCTTCCTAAGCATTACTAAAAAGTGTGTGTCAAACACTGCTGAGAGGTGTGGTTAAGAGCCTCTAGTCTTGTTTTCTTTTGAGTGGTATTTATATGATCAGGTAGTGAGGCGTCGTATCTATCAAATTGATAATAAAAAAAACATGTTTCTACAATAGAAACTGAAGTAGAAATATTAAATTGGAAATATTTTTATCCTGTATTGTTTTATTCTATATTTAAAAATGGAAATGTTTAACTCAATACCTACACAAGTATTTTAAATTGAGTTCAGTGTTTTTAGAAATATTTGTGCAAATCTAACTAATTTATTTACATTGAACTGTTGTATCAATTCATCCCGCCTCAAACACCTGGATGACATTTGCAGATTTGTAGTTAACTATAGAAGCACTGTGAACCTATTTTCTTCAATCTGATTATATTTACAGTGTAATTAATCCATTTATTTTTATTTGTGCAACATATCCCTCTGAGGCTGTCAGACGAGGGTTCTCGTCTCTATCTTTGCATTTACATGTAATTAAACTTAATCAGGATTCAGAGAGGGTGATTATTTTCTTATTCTGGGAGTGTAGGGCAAAATCTACCAGTTTCTTCCAGCTAAACGTTATCCAATATATAACCAAATTTAGTGTGTGGTAGGAAAAGTTATGTTCTAAATATCGAGAGTAGGAGAAGATGAGTCTTAAGATTAAGCAAAGTCATACATAGATGCTTAGATTTTGGTCTGTTATTTAGAAAGCACTATTACTTCTCAAAGTCAGCTATTTCAGGGAATATAATAGAGCCATTACTTAGAATTGACTGAGGAAACCACAGCGTTAAAAGTTACAAATGGTAGCAAAGAAAATAACTAAGTACGTCACAAAGAGATAAGTCACAACCTCACAATAGGAGCACTGCCTGCTACTTTGGTCAGTTGTGCCCATCATGGGTACGACTGAAACAGGCCTCCCCAGTCCCTAACACCAATCAATCATCTTTTGCTTTTGTTTTTACTCTGATATCCTCAGGTGAGATAAACTTAAGACAGGCCTGCTACAATTGAAATAAAACACATTAAACCATAAATCATGGAGACAATTGTACCATTCAATGCACAGGTAGAATAGTTGGTGATTGGAGCGGCAGGCACAGAGGATGCTGCAGATGAAAATTTTACATTTTTCTCACAGCAGAGTATAAAACTGCTCCCACAAAGAGAATTTGGAACTGTTAGCATAGAAGTTAACTACAGAAAAAACAAACAAAGCATTTTAACCAAAGCATCCTGAAAGTGTCAAGGATTGAGTCTTGTATGCTCATACAAATTACTTTGGTGCATTAATAAAGGAGTTTACTGTACCAGGAGAAGTATTGCCTGCCAGATTACTGAGACGTGTGGAAATGTCTCATGAAGCACCTGCCAATCATAATGTACCAGAAATAAATAGCAATCTAAGTGTAGTGTGTGAGCAAACAATTGCAGTCAAGTTTGTGTTATATGTGCAGTAGGAGATGCCCATCAGAAAGCTGTGCCCATTGTAACACTGTTTCAGGGATGATGCACCTGTGCAAGCACATTACGTTTTGTTTGGGACCTTCCGAGTGCCAAAGAACATAAGCATCCTCATGATGGTCTCTGCCTTCTCTGTACTGTAGGATCATGGTATCATGGCTAATATATTGATTTCCTCGTCTCAGGATAACTATGTGTAGATCATGAAAATCGCCTATGCCAGTTAGAGCTTCTGGACTTTTTTATATTTAGAATGGGTGAGATCAGTGGCCTTTGCCTACAGGACAAATGTGGCTCTGATAAAGAAATATACCTCTAGCTAACCTGTCAGGGGATCATGTCCTGGCCACAATACCAACAACATTTAAGGTTGCATGTTTTTATCAGATGGAGAATCTTCCCTTTCCAACAATATATTTTTCTTTTGATTTATTTGCAAGGGAGATAGATATAGCCTATTCTTTTAGTCCTACACTACCCAAAAAAGGGAATCCCTGTGGAGTTGTTTTAATTCAGATTTGGAGGAACACTATCAAGTTTATAGGGTACACACCTTCTTCAGATCGCCTTCGGAGAAAATGTGTAGGGGAAGAGAGTCCCATAGAGATGTTCCTTCAACATATAGGATTTCTTGTCCTCAGTCCAGATTGCTATCACATCTAAGCAGATTTTTCAGAAACCAGTGGCCTTTCCCGTTTCTCCTAGGAGGGAATTTGGTTGTGCAATATCGATATTACTTAATGCTTCTTTTGTACTGTTTGACCGGATATACTCTTTGTCACAGAAGAAGAAACAATTAAAGGAATACCTGCAAGACAACCTAGAGAATGGTTTGATAGTCCATTCCACATCTCCTGCACGGACTCACATGTTTTTCACTCCTATAAAGACATTGGATCTTCAACCCTGTGTTCAGTAATGCAGGCTGAACAAGATAATCTTCAAAAGACTCCTATACCTTATCAAGGATGTTCTTGAGTCAATTTCTGGGGCCACCATTATCACAAAATGTAATCTTTGTGGTGCATGCCCTCTTTGGATTAAGCAAGGTGATAAATAAAAGACTGCCTTTCTCCCTTCCTGTGGACAATTTGAGTATAGCTAATACCTTTTGGGCTATGCAATGCTCCGGCAGTGTTGCAGAGGCTTATTGACCATGTCTCGGGTGGAATCCATTGCACCTATGTTGTGATACATCTGCATGATATTTTCACTTATTCTAAACATCCGAAATTACATTGAAGTCCTATAACCTATTTTGTCGAAATTCAGACAGCATGGTTTAACTTGTTATCCAGAAACATTCAAGTTTGGGAAGAACATAATAGAGTACATAGGATATCAGCTGCCAGATCAAAGGAAAGCCGCAATTATCCAAGAATTGTCTAGAACCACAAGGGTCAGCGAAACCTAGTGCTTTCTTGGACTAGCAACTTTTTTGCAGGTAATTTATCAACAATGATGCACAAAAGACATTACATATATCAAATATATACAAAAAAGAAACTTTAACCAAAGTATTCCAATGTACTAAATAGACTTCGAAAGGATAACCAGATCTCTACGAAGCCTTTACTAGAGCTCCCATATTAAGAGACTCTGACTGGTTTATTGTCGAGACTGATGCATCTGAAACAGCTATAAGAGCTGTGCTATTACAGATTACATTTTTCACCTTGATTGTATTCTCATGCTTTGGTATTTGATGGGTATGCAATACTTATCTCAATTATGGAAAGACCTTTGTTCCTCATTGAACCTAAGGCAGGCAATATGGTGGGGTTATCATACTCCGTCTAATTGCCAAACTAAGAGAGTAAATCATAGGCTGGAGCAATATTTACAATGCCATGTTAACACTACCAAAAACTCTGGACCATCTTCTTTGCTATTGCAGAATTCACATATAGTAGTGCAACCCATTCTGCTATCAAGGTTGCTCCATTTTCGTCTCTACAGGAAATTCAGGAACAAGGTGTGGTTAGTGCCTTGTTCTTTTAGCAACTTGACAATTGTCTTAATCTTCATCCATTATATTGTGGCCTGTATTCCATCATAAAACAAGTCAATCCTGTAGCTGTTTGTGTTCCATAGGCATGCCGCTTCTCCCTGTAATCCTGAGGAACAGTCAACCTGAATATTAAGTACGAGAAATATGCGACCCTTTGTGGTGGACTGGAAAGGTTACTTGCCTAAGGACCATTCTTGAGGAGATGCCTCCTCTGTCTATACACGCATCGTGCTCTGATACTTTTCTCTTTTTTTTTTGCTCTTTTCCTGGCACGCCGGGTTACTCCATATGGGGGTTTAGCTGGCAGCTATTATGTATTGCATGTCCTACCACGGTATGGGGATATCGCAAAGTGCACTTACATCCAAGGTTGGTGGCAGGTGTTTTTTTCTGAGTCCCGTAATCAGCACATCATTGCAGCCTGCTACTACTTGGGGCTGGGCAACTGCAGTCCTCTCCACTACCTCTAACTGTAATGTGGTCTGTAACCTGCCCTGGGCAAGCAGTGTAATGTTGGTGCAAGCAAAAAGATCCAGGTCCTGCTTCAGACGGTGCTTAGTCCTTTGATAGGGAGGGCATGAGCAATGGCTCAGACATGCATGAAGGCATGATACAAGGAACCTGGTACCACCATATTTGGCACCATTTCCTCTCCAGTTTACCAAAACAGTATTGTCTAGCTGTCAGCTCATGTCAATATGGTTGCCTTCTCCAAAGCAGCAAAGACCATGTCTTAAGGCAATATGGTGTCTACACTTAACTGTATGGCTTTTCCTTTTCCTGTATTATTTCCTGTAGAACCATATATAAGTAGATCAATCCTCTTATATACTGTGTCGCAGTGGCCTATGTGCTTTCAGCAGATTCGTCGTCACCTTGCATCCATTTTTTCCAGGTAATTGTTAACCGTATATTTATCTAATATTACTTACACACACTTTGGTAACCAGGCCAAAAAAGGCAACTGGCGCTCTGCAATACGTATGGGGAAAGTAAAGCTACAAAGTCACTGAGTGGTGCTCAAAGGACAAAGGGTCGGCTAACAATGTGTGTGCATGATGTAGACCTGTTTTGGATTTATATTTTGCTTACTTAGAATGGAATGTGAATGACTCTATCGCTGACTTGCCTTGGATGGTGCCTTTGTCAATCTTTTCGTGATGAGTACAACTTTCAGACAACTTTTAACATATGCCTATTGTTATTTTTACTATTGTGTTGAAATTGCAGCTATATGATTATTTGTTAATAAGGACTAATACGGACAGAGGCAACTTATGTGTTGCTCTTTGGTGTTTTGTCAAATGAGCCTTGATGTTTACCTACTGTCACATCCAGTGTTCACCATTTCTTTTCTTCTTTTTTGTTCGACACCTATTTATTTTATTTATAAAGTTTTATATAGCACGAACAAGATCCCGAAGGATATCGGAGTGCTTTACAAAGGAAGGACATAAATCCAATATCGACAACAAGTAAGAATACACAACAGGAATAATCGCATAAATCCCAGACAAATAATCGCATAATTCCCAGACAAATGAATCGAGGAGAGTAGTACAATAAACGGGTATGTAGCAGGCTACAAAAGGGGGTACAGAATGCGGAAAAGAAGAGTATAGATCCAATATCGACATCAAGTAGGAATACACAACAGGAATACTCGAATGTTTCCCAGACAAGTGAATCAAGGAGAGTAATACGATAAACGGGAATATAACGGGCTACGAAGGGGGACACAATGCGGTAAAGAAGAGCAGCATCACATGAAGGTACAATGGTTGTAGGAACAATGATTTCGAGCAAGTGATCCTAGCCCAAGTTAAGGTAAAAATTTGTTCATTAGGAATCTTTTGGCTTCCACCTATGGTGGGTGATGGTATTTGCCAGTTATTGTTTTGCTTTATCTGTTTTTGATTTACCTTATTTAAATGTTTACAGCCCTGAAGAAGTCGAGGTATCACATGCCTATCGACGAAACACGTGTTGGCTGAACTGTCTTATACTGGCTGTGTAAATTCTACTTTGGTTGGAATTTTCATTTATTGGCCGTGTGAACTTTCAAAAGATTTTATGTGAAAATTTATGGATAACACCTCCTTTTGCTCGAACTGACGACGTGAATTAAAGCTGACTTCACAGTATCAACTTTTGGATTGAATATTTGACTTTTCTCAACTCTTGAGTGCTTGGATTATTTGTATAATTGATCTAATATTACTTTGCCAGTCTGTAGGCACTATATTAAAGAGAGAGCCAATTTTTTTGTCATAACCCAAATTTTGTTATTGTTGCTTAAGAAATCAAATAAAAAGAACCAAACAGTGCAGTCTGTCAGGAAACGAAGTAAATCGATTACTCCAGTCCATAATATGGCCACAATTTATCCAAGATCTTATGCTTTTGAGAGCATCCTCTGGCAACATATATAGGTTCCTCAAGTGTAGCTCATCCGTCCATTTCCTTGTGTCAGGCCAGGGAAGATAGCGGGTTGGCTGGGTTCCAGACTCTGGCAATATCCGGATTGGCAATGAGGGTGCCTAAGCCTACCAGTGACCTCTCCCAGCGGAACCCTCCTACTTCCACAAGCGGGCTCAGGAGTGATACATGGGTGGAAATATGTATAGGCTGCTCCAGGACCCGCCTCAAAAAGTGGAACACAGCATCCCAGTATCTCACAATCACTGGGCAAGACCAGACCACATGAAAGAAGTCCTCTCCTTCCTCGTTGCACCTAGTACTGTACAGCTACAACAGCGTCGGTTAAGTGATATGTAGATATTTCAGTTGAACCAAGCGGAGACTAGAGGATATCGTCTGCTCCCATGGAGTCATTAGAGCCTCCCTCCATTCACGATCCTCCAGCGTTCCCACCCGTTCTTCCCATTTGGCCCTCAAGGGTGAAAAAATATCAGTTGAAAATTACCAGAGATTTATTGATGCGCGATATTCCCCCTTCCCTCAGGGCCCCAATCATTGTTTGTGCTTCCAAAGGGCTAAAGTCGGGAGTCCTCGCAAGAGATTGCCCGTATGACCCAATGGCATGCCGAAGTTGAAGGAAGGTGAAGCTTAAATTCTGCCTGCAACTCTTGAAAGGACTTCATGTGAGTCCCTCTCCAGGCATCCCCTAGCTTAGAAATTTCAATTAAGGCCCATTTACCAAACCCTCCCAAGCCAGATACCTGTCCCAACCAGTGGCCCCTCCAGAGGGGGGTCTCCAAAGTTATCTTTCCATCTTATCCCGTCCAGCAAAGTGCTGATCTCCACATCAGAAACACCACCTGTGATAGATAAGGAAGAGAGCGCGGTATCAGGCTCCATATCCACAGTAGAGGCCCACCCCATGGCCATTAGTTCGTTCCGAACTGCTGGATAGGCTTATCCTCCATGTATCCAGTTAGTGAGACCTCCAGTTGGGTTGTTCAGTAGTACAGTTGTACATGAGCTGTGGCCATTCCACCATCATAGGTAGACTGAGAACATTTGCCAAAAGCTATACGCAGCACTTTACCCACCCTGAGTAAGGACCTTACTGTGGTCTGTATGTCTGCTAACCATTTTTGTGGAATTAAATGTGGGAAATATTTGGGAGCATAGAGGAATTTCGACAAGACCAGCATGTTAAATAACGCCAACCTCCCAAGAACGCTGAGCGGCAGATGGGTTTACCAATGCTAATCTTTCTTCAAAGTAGCGACCACAGTCGTTTAGTTCAAAGACCAGGCAAGATCTGGGAGCAAGGAGATATAGATTCCCAGATATTGAAAACCCGGCTGATGTACCAGCACCCAGCTGTGCCAGCCCCATACTCCACTTCACCAGTGATATGAAACAACAGGGACTTTGTTCAATTAACTAGGAGTCCCAACACCTATCCGTAGAGATCCATTATATGGTATAGCCTAGGGCTGGTGACCTCAGGCAGAGATACGAAGAGTAGTACATCATCCGCATGTAAGGCGATAAGGTCTTTCGGTCTGTCTTACCCTCCAAATCCCAAGACCTGCGCTTTGCATCTGACCCATGTCGCCAGTGGTTTTATCGTTAGAGCAAAGAGCAGGGGCAGCAGCAGGTGCCCCTGCCTCGTGCCCCGTTGGATCTGGACATCTAGGACAGCACTCACAGCACTCTGTTCAAGTGGACCAGAGCTATGGGGCATTTTATAGCACCCCCACATGTAATAAATCAGGGTCCATAGCCTATCCAGCGGAGAATGTCCCATAGGAAGTCCAAATCAAGAGAATCAAAGGCCTTCTCAGAAACAATAAGGAGAAAGGCACTTGGCCCAGCCATTCGGTGCCGGTAGGCCAAAGCTGCGGATACTCTACGTATAAAGTGTCTGGTGCTACGTTGGGGTATGAACCCCCATTGGTCCTGGTGGATCAGGGCTGGCAACACTTTAAGAAGCCTGGTGGCCAGCACCTTAGCATAAAGCTTAAGCTTGCAATTATTCAGGGAGATGAGCTGGTAAGAGGGTCACTCTTCCAGAGGTCGCACCTCCTTATGGAGGATCACAGTGGTAGCCACATCCAGTCCTTTAGGAAACTGGTGCTTTGCTATGGCCTTGTTGTACATGGCCAGCAATGGTGACAGCAGGTAGAACCTAAACTTTTCATAATACTCCATCGGAAAGCCAACTGTTCCCAGGATCTTTCCCAGGTTCATGTCTTTAAGTGTGTCTTCAAGGTCCCCCAGTATTATGGGTCATTCCATGCCTTTGTGCTCCAACGCGGATATAGATCTAAATGGTAATTCCGCTATCAGTGACGCAGAGCTCTCCTGGCATGCATAGAGGGCCTGGTATTAGTCTGCAAATGCATTTCCAATCACCTCTGCTTCCATAACTCCGTAACGCCACCACTCCTCAACCACCAAGTATCTACCCTTATCGTCCATCTCAACCCGGGACACTACCATGGGTAACCGTTTATGTAGAAGAATGGCCACCGCTTGGGATCCCCTGGCGTACCCTGCGTGATACACCTTGTCATATCCATTTCTAGCAATGAATGGATATTTAGTCCCCAACAAATGGTTCTCCTGCAATGGCAAAAATTCTGGTGCATGCCGCAGTGTGAAGCCATTTACAATCCAGGTCATGATTTTAAACCCTGTCATGGTGGGGTAGTGGTTAGAAGACAGTAGACGCTCAAGCCAGAAGGGCACTATCTATGGCTTGTAATGCAATATGAAAGAACAATCTACTGTTGTACATCCTGATCATTTTCCTGCTTCTTCCACAAAACAGGGCCAAGTATCCCCCTTAAAACACCCCCTAACTGCCCTCACCTCACACTTGCACCCCAGAAGCATCTGTCTCCTTGACATTAGGTAACGTACAACAAGCGAAAACTTCACAAAATGACAGTGAACCCAGAACCCATTTAGAAAATCAGGAAATTATGTTGCTGGCAGAACAAACATTTTAGAGTTGATCCTAGGAGCATGTAGACACCAGCAAGGCATCCCTATTCCGCCATAGGGGCGACTGCCATATGGAAGTCCTCCAGATGTGATGTCTGAGCGGGCCCATCGGTACCCGAGTCCCTTTCCAAACCCACGTCTCCTCCGCAGATAGGGGGAACCACGGCCACATTATGCTCCTGGCCAGTCCACATCTAACACAGAAGACCTGGGTAATCCCTCTTGGGATACCCATCTCCTCCTAGAGTTCCCCCATTTATTCCGGCTGCCACGCTGAACCCTCAGTGGTCTGTTAGGTGCTTCTAGCATTGCCCCCTAGGATAATTGGGCAGGATGCTGCAAGGGTCGCTGTTCTGTGGCCCTCTCCCAGGCCATTGCCGAGGTATCGAAGAAGAGAGATTTGTAGGTGAACACCAACCTGAGTTTAGCCGGAAACAGGAGCATATATGGTACCTTCATCGCCTGCAGGTTTAGTTTCACAGCCTCAAATGATATGTGTTGTACTTGGTGGGTATAGTCCTGGAATGTCAGAATCTTGTATGATTGGTGTTTCAGTTCGCCTTTCTCTCTAGCCACCTTGAGGATCACGTCCTTGTCTCTGTAGTTGAGTACTTTAGCAATCTTAGGACATGGGGGAGCCCCCGGCAGGGGTCTCGCCACAAGAAACCTGTGAACCCCTTCAACCACAAACCGGTCGAGAGCCTCTCCTCTGGCACCCAGTAGGAGAGCCATCGCTCCAAGAAGGCCTCAGGGGCAGCCCCTTCAGATCCCTCGGGAAATACAATAAAGCACAAATTGCTCTTCCATGCTCAGTTTTCACTGTCCTCTGAGCAGTGTTCCAGAGTTCGAGTCACTGAGGTCAATTGTGCCATCTCTGTTTAAGCGTGGTGACGGAGTCCTCAAGCTCGTAGATGCGGTCCTCCGCGACTGCAACCCTGTCCACTGCACTGCGCAGATCCTTTCACAGTAGGGCCACATCAACCTCCACTTCTCCAATCCTGGACTCTCTCAAGTGTCGAGTGTGCTAGTTGGCCACCAGCAACATTGTGTTATTTGGCTGGTTAGGGCACCCCTGGAGTGTCCCTTCCTTGCTGGTGGCTCTGGGGACATCTGAGTGGGGTGTGGTATAGTGGTCGATCATCACCTGGTGCAAGAGGGTCCCATGTCAACCCATGGCTTGTCCTGGGGCCCGGACTACCCCACATGGCCTTCGCTGCAAAGAGTGCCCCAGATTGCGGCCAGGGCCACCATCAGGTGGTCTCTCCCACTGGGTGCCCACGCGCAGTTGGCCTGATGTGGAGGGGCCGCCTACGCGGGGGCACCTCAACCCCAGGCAGCACTAACAGTCAAGCTAGGGCCCACGGCAGGCCCTGCGCTTTTACTGGGCCCTCAACCAGGGCACCCCTCAATTGTGGGACTGCTTCACTTGCTCCTCCTTCTGGTGTGTTTTGCAGTTTGAATGAAAAATGCGGCCTCCTTCTTCACTGGGCCCACTAGTGCCCCCTCTAGGCAGACTGCAGGCCCAGGTGCCTGCTCTTCTTCGGTCGCGACAACAGGGGCTTGGACCCAGTCTGTCTCCTGGGGCTGATCCTCCTTTCTGCCTCCTGCCGTCCATCCATTGCCCCGATAGTTGCCAGAACCTCTGCAGGGCTCCGCGGCCCCAGGGACCATACTTACCAGGTCCTCGCGGCTCCAAGCTGATGGCCACCATATTCTGGAGTCCCGGGTGCTCTCTCCACCACCAGCACTGCGATGGGACCCCGGGATTTGCCAGCAACAAGGATGCCGGTAGATAATGGACCAGGGCGGCTAGGAGCTCCACAAAGAGCGCCCGCTGCCTTGGCTACACCACTAGAGTTAGCCTTTTAAACATAATTTCCCGAAACATAGCTTATCAAGCAACACAAGCATATATCTCCGGTTAACAATGTCAAAGGTTTTTTCTGGGTCAGTTGCCACCGCTGCTGTTAGTGGCACTGAGTTGAGCGTCTATACCATCATGTGGAAAAGATGCCTAATATTGGGAGAGGGCTTACATCCTGGGATAAACCCACTGTGGTCAATGTAGACACTTTTACATAGTATAGGGAGCAGTTGATTGGCAATAGCTTTGCTGAGAACCTTGTAATCAGCATTGAGAGAGGTCTGTAGGATTGTACTGCCTGTCATCTCTATCTGGTTCAAGGAGCAATACTATCAAGGTTTCTCTGGTGATGTCATTAGTGTTCCTATAGCGTATGCTACAGTGCACATTGCTAACAGTTTTTGTGCCAGTTCATCCAAGTATTTGGTTTGGAATTCCGGTAGACCATCTCCACCTGAGGACTCTTGCTGATTGTTACTGACTTCCTGTTTGGTATCGTTAAAGGGATGTTTAATAAGTCATTTTGCATCCACCTTTATTTCTGTCTACAATGTACATTGCCTAATATGCCCCCAGGAGAAAACACACATTTATGAAAAAATGCCATATAATCTATCGTCCCTGCATAATCTGCAGATGTATATAAAAAACATGTTTGTAGTTCAGATGGGTCAAAAGTGACTACTAGCGTGGTGACGTGTTTGCACGCAGTGGAAGGCCTTGCGCAAAGGTTGACTGGTCATTATTTAGGTGCTTACTTATATATTTTTTGGCTATACTGGTGCTATTGAGGTGCAATATTTGCTAAGGCAATATTATCATGTTTTCAAATCACAAAAAAATGAAGTAATACTGTCAAAAAAGTACTGCATAATTTTGCTTTTTTTGTCGCATAATTTAGTCAACTTTGTTGCATAATTCGGTGTTCTTCTGACGCATAATTCTAGTGACAGTGGTGATAGCACTGCATGTTTTCACAAGGCGCATGCCTGGGCACAAAGTTGCAGGGACTACTGGATGAATGTGCACATCTTGAAAACAAAGGTAGATTTATAGTTTCACAAAATTACTTTTATACTAGCAATGGCCCAGCAGCTCCCCCAACAATGCATTTTGTATAAACCATGACAAAAGTATGCTGTGGTATTGGGTATGTGGCAATGTGAAGTAATACTGTGTCATTTCTTTGGTCTTTTTTGGTGTCTTTGGAGAACCTGCAGATTCATCTGGAAAGATGAGTCTGTTTTTGTTTATTTACTGCTGCACACATTTCACAGATGCACACACTGAATGACTGATTTAGAACCATTATTCTGCTTTCTACATAGGGCAGTGTTTTAGAAGGAAGGTTTTAGCCGGTCAGCAGAGATGGCATCTCAGTGGATGACTGCTGCCCAGTCCCTAACTCGAATTATGGAGGACAGCTCTGAGGCAGAACCAGAGACTGAGACACAGATACAGCATCTGAGGGAGGAGAAAGTAGAGCAGAATCTGGAAGTCAATTTTTAGTCAGCGGAGTTCCATCCGACGACTTGTCTTCCAGCAATTCTGAGGGACACAATGATGATAGTTGTGCTGTCTCTTCGCAAGCGCAATCTGTGCAGCAGAGCAACCCTATAGGGGTGAACCAACCCAGAGTGCAGGCATGTGCAGCGGCAAGCACAAGCGGAGTGCTTGCTCTCTGTGCAGCCCCCCAATTTAGTTCAGCCCCAAATTCTTGTGTTGACTGACGACACTGGATGTAAAGTCAATACAGCCAATTTTTTGCCAGTTGACTGCATCCATCTCTTTTTGAATGTTGAGTTCCTTGAGCAAATTGTGCAGTAAACACATTTGCGTGGCAAACAATTTCTGAGGGATCATAGAGGCACTCTAGGGCCTCATTCTAGGGCACACCAGTGGACTCCCACTTCACTTGAAAAGTTGATATTTTTGGGTCTTACATTCAAAATTGGGGTCAGTGCACAAACCAACCTTCTTGGTCTACTCGCACAGTTTAGGTAACACCCATCTGCGCACCATAGAAGAGCAGAGATCAGTTTTTGCTATTTCAGCGTATGCTGCATTTTAGTGACAATTCTGCTGCATTGCCACTGGACCATCCAGACCATGACCGGTTATTCAAAACTCAGCCTGTCGTGGAGCGTTTGTCGGCCAGGTTTCCAGAG
The DNA here is from genome assembly GCA_963921515.1 of Calotriton arnoldi. NCBI lineage: Eukaryota > Metazoa > Chordata > Amphibia > Caudata > Salamandridae > Calotriton > Calotriton arnoldi. The sequence goes on from CAWUFW010000281.1 coordinate 1,973,122, forward strand.
ATTCTTACTCTTGGAAAGAATATAGCCATCGATGAGTCCTTGATCCTGTACAAAGGGCGGCTGCAGTTCAGGCAGTACATTGCGAGCGAAAGAGCTTGCCATGGCATCAAGTTGTACATGCTGTGTGAGAGCTCTACCGGCTATATATACAGCTTGAGTGTGTATACAGTGAAGGATTCCACTCTAAACCCTGTAGGTTGCCCTTCCACTCTAGGAGTCACGGAAAAGATTGTATGGAAGCTTGTCCAGCCACTCCTTCACAAAGGTTATAACTTTTATGTGGACAACTTCTATACGGGAGTAGAGTTGTTCAGCGACCTGTACAAAGCTGGCACTGTGGCATGCGGTACAGTTCGTTGTCACCACAAAGGATCCCCGCAGGAGTTTGTTTGTAAGAAGCTCTAAAAATCCCAGAGCACTGATTTGCATTCCAACGTACTGTTCACAGTCAAGTTCTCTGATAGGCTTTGTAGGAAGCTGGCTTTTTATGTTGTGTACCAAAATGTGGTACACTATGTAGAAAGTCCAGATGACCCTTATTAGTTTACAGGGCTTAAATTAATAATTAACTAAACTCACAGTGTACAGGGTAGCAATGAACGGAAGGGAAAATAAAAAAGAAGAAACCAGTGGGGCACTGCAAGTGTTTGGGCGAGAAGCCTCACTCACCCTAGGGTGACATGCTTCATCATAGGGTCCCCTCCGCACACTGGGACCACAAGGTACCCAGTGTGGTCTAAGACTTTCCCGCAGGAAAGGAGCAGGGATGTTCTATAGTATGTAAAGTATGAGTACCTAAGGGGTAGAGTGAAGTGCAGAGTGCTAAAGAAATAAGTGTTGTTAAAACTATCTCAATAGGTGCAAACAACTTTATTCCTATGCCTTAAGGGAAAGAGATTAAAAGCATAGTGGTCAACATGTTTCTGCCATGTATGACTGGGATGCTCAGGGCATTCTTCAGGACCAAGGTATTAAATCACCCTGCTAAATAAACCGTGTAAAATAAAATATAATATCACTCTAATATGATACTTCTAGTATACTCAGGCCTTGACTCTTGACCAGCTGTGCTAAGTAGCAACAGATTCTTGAGTGGGTCAGGTGGCCCCAGGTACTGTGGATAAGGTCCGACTCTACCGTCAACAGAGTCTCTCCACATGTAGAGCTCTTACGTGTAGCATTTCTTGCTGCGAGAGAGTACTGGCGGGAGTACACTTAAATCAATAATCCCAAATGCTCTCTTTTGTGGTAGTGCGGGCAAGCAGATAAGGCTTATCAGAGGGTAGTGTTAAGCATTTGTCGAACACACAGAGTCAATAAATGAGACATACACTCAAGAAGAAACTCGAGACCAATTTAGAAAAATAACAAGTATTTTTATATATATTTTAACACCAAGAACTTCGCAATTGGTTAAGTACTTTTCGAGATATCAATTTTTGCAAGTAAAATTGTAGCACAAATGCCTTTTTACACGTTAATGCTTTCCTATTGAGAAAGAAACATATACTGCATACAGGTTCTTGTAATCGTATTCCGAGGGTCACATTTAGGACTTGAAGTGTTAGGGGTCCAAAGTCCAAAGTACCTCCAGCAGTTCAAGTTTACCTGCCCTGGAGTGTCCGGGTGCAGATGTGCTGGAAGGGTTGGTAGCCTTGCATGTTACACCGTAGGCGAAGACGGGGGCCACATGGAAACAGGCTGCAGAGGGGGACTTGGGGACAAGTCCGGGAGCTCCCAGCAGGTCCTGGGAGCAGGGGCGCACTGCCGGGTGTCATGGACCCAGGCCAGGGAGCTTGAGTGCAGAGGGTTCTGGTCAGCTGGGCCCGTGCGTCAAAAGCATTCGTGGTTCTTGGTTAGACCTGCAGAGAGGGGGTAAAACAGGACAGCTGGGCCACTCTCTGTGCTCGTCTCTGGTCCGTCGTTTCAGCATTGGAGTCCGGATTGGACTTCGAACAAACGTTGGGTGTTGCAAGGGGTATGGTACCCCATGTATAGGTGTAGGGCGGCGCTGGTTGGTCCTGGCACCTTCACACTTGGCGGGGAGACAGATCTGACATCCTGGAGCAAGGTGACCTCGTCTTGGGCAGCTGCTGTGACAGGAGCCACCTAAATACTGAATTTAGGCGAATGAAGGGTAGTAGCTAATGGGCTACTTACCCTTGCGTTCATTACACCCCCTATGTGACCACTTCTTGTGGGGAGTGTGCATAACCCTGTCCTAGAGTTCCTAATTCTACCAAAATCAAGATGGTGTAACCTTTCTTTCGTGGGGCACATCAGGCAGCCCGTCTTAGGGGTATGACTGGCCTGGTAATGCACCACGCCTCCTTTCATGGCTAATTTCTCACCTGTCCTGGTGCCAAATGGGCCTCAGGGCAGGGGGTGGCATCTCCCAAGTCTGGGGGAAGTTGGGGTTGCATTTTAAAGACAGCAGGGGCTTTGAAGCCCCTGGCCATGGTATGCAGATTCACTAGCCATCCTGCTGGAGGAGGTGTAAACACCTTCCTCCGGAGCAGGCATTGTTCCTGACCTCAAAGAGCACGGGCTCTCACCTGCAGTTGGTCGGAAACATGTCTGTGGTGGCAGGCTGGATGATACCAGTCAAACAGCACACTAAGAGGCTGGTAGGTTTTCAGGGGACACTACTAAGGTGCCCTCTGGGTGCATCTTTTAATAAATCCACTACTGGCATCAGTAGGGATATCTTAAGACAAGGTGTTTGATACAAAACTCCATAGGTTTCAGTGAAGCTATCATGTAGCTGGAGATCTCGTAATGACCAGTCCCCAGTACAAATGGCTTCCCTGTTCACTTGTACTATTTACTAGGGACTTACAGAGTTGCTAAAGGTCTTGCCAATTGTGGAACAATTAAAATGGTACCTGGTTTTAGGTAGAGAGCACTGGCGACCTGGATAGCAGGAACCCATGCACTTCTGTCAAAATTGCATCAGATACCAGGCAAAACCATCTGCATTGGCATGGTCAGGCCCAAAACTGTGCTCCACTGTAAAGTCCATTCCCTGTAGGGAGATGGACCACCTTAACAGTTTGGGGCTTTTACCTTTCATTTCCATCCGCCATCTGAGAGGCCTGCGGTCAGTTTGTACAAGGAAGTGATCACCAAACAGGTATGGTCTCAGCTTCTTCAAGGACCAAACCACAGCAAAGGCTTCCCTTCTGAATGGCACTCCAATGCTGTTTTTTGGGAAGCAACCTCCTGCTGAGTTCAAGTTCAAGATTTATTTATTGTGTCAGCCTGACATAGACACCCATACAATCTACATAACAAATTCACATACTTTTAAGATTAATAGCATACACCAATATTAAAAAACATACCATAAACGTGAGCCATACTGACAGTTTCAGAATATAAATACATAAAAAAGTACATTTGTTAAAACCGATCGGAGGGTAAAAATTAGGCGCCATACAAGATAGTAAAAGGGTTGCCACGTTAAGATGAGACAATCATTAAAGTGCTTACCGTATGGCCCTAATACTAATACAGTGCTAGTGCCTAGGCAGTTTAGCAGTCCTTAAAATGTTAGCTCTTGTGCGACCAAATTATCGCGGGCGGCCCGAAATACATCTGCTGTTGGGTCGCAATAGTAATTTTGTGTCTACCAGAGTTCCCTCGTAAGGAACGTTTCACGGCCGCTATGATACTTTATTGCAACTAGGCCAAACACAATTTAGCTAAAATGTCACAAAATTAAATATAGAGATTCATACAACGTTAATGAGCTTCACACAGTGGCCCTACCACTTAAGCAAAAAGTGTTAGTGCATGAACTTTAGTCCGTCCTTAAGTCCGTAAATCTTGTAAAAACATGTTATTGCACCCGGCCTCCCAATAAGTAAGTGCTAGTGTTTTAATTTTGTGCAGATGTTAAGCATTAATATTATGAGAACATAATATTATGACTGTCAGGAAGTGCATTGATTACCGGTCATCAATCCCTTTACCAGCCCGATTCGCTAAATAAAAACATTTCAAGGTGATCCTAACGCTACAGGTTTGCGACTGATGGCTGAATCAGAATGTATTCAAGTCAATCAAATGTTCCCACTTTTTGCTGCGGACGGGTAACGGCGGATGTGGGACAGTTATTAATGTATACGTTTAAATTGAGGTAGATGAAAGTTATGATAAAAACTTCCCAGTAGCCTAGCTAGTGCAGCTGCCTAGTTACTCTCCAGGCCACATATATATATTTGAAGAAATTTGATTAAAAATGTTTTCAAGATCAGTACGCATACACAGAGTCAGGGCATCCTAGCAATTTCTTATGGCATAGGCTATAAATAGTGGACGGAGATATTCTCTTCTGGCTTCCATGTTAAAAGTACAAAGCTTGTTCAGTGTGTAGGTTTGCAAATGCGACAGTCCCACTGAAGGACTGCATCTTGATATACATGGCACTTGTTGGTTTTGTATGTCGTTTTATTGTTACGAAAACCAATAAAAGAAATCTAAAACAAAAAAGTACAAAGCAGCATAAAGTGCATTACTCTGCCTCACATCCACAATTAGGTGAAATACTCCCAGCTTTGTGCCATGACCTAGTGTCATGCTTCACTGGTAAAGTACCTAGTCTAAAATTAACATACAATGAACTTTTAAAGGGGCAATTTATTTTATCCAAATATGGTTCAATGATAGGAAGGGGCTTGAGTGTCTGAAGCTGCTCTAACGTCCGTCCTAACAGATTTATGGATGTATATTGCCAGAACCTTTCCTTTACATCTTCAGTGCCTTTCATCATTCTTTCCGGTTCAGACCAGCAGTCAACACATCCTATAGTTTGCAGGATGTTAGCCATGTGACTATACCAGGGTAATTTGATTTGTTTGGCATGGGTCCAGACCTCTCGCACAGTATCTAAGTAGGGTTCCAACTCAGGTTTTGTCCATATTCTTACCCAATGTAGGATAGGACGTAGTGCAGCCTGTAATCCGATAGATTTAATACCCAACTCATGCCTTTATGCATCCATTGGAGTCCCAGGACCAAGCAAAAGAAGGCAACGTAAGAAGCGGTTCTCTGCCTTGGCTAGCCCTTTTATGATTTTATAGCCCCATAGCTCTTCCCTGTACAGGCCTGCGGCAAGGGCTTGCACTCTTGGGCTTCAATGAGGAGGGTGGGGGGGCAATTAGTCCGCTCCCCTAGCTTCTGGCAAAAGGAGATACCCTGCCAGCATATTGACTCAATGACGTCTATCCCTTAAGTAGTTGAGCAGACCAGACCAACTTAGAGTCAAACCTCACTCCTAGGTAATCATAGTGATTGACACGATCCAAGGATATTCCAAAGATTATGAAGCAGTTCCTCAGTTTAGTACTTCCATTAACAATCATGTATTTTGTTTTCGCAGTATTGATCTGCAGGTTATTATTGTTCCAATAGTTTTCGAATGTGTATGGCTAGTTCTGTGGGAGACAGGAGAACAGCATTGTCCGCGAAAAGCAGGATTGCTATTTTTTGGCCCCCACAGACTATAACATCAAAATTTAAGGCCTCCAGGTGATCAGCGACCTCATTGATGAAGATATTAAACAAGGCTGGGGGCAGTACCCATCCTTGTTTGACTCCAATGTTTATACTAAAGCTTTCGGTTACTTCCCCATTTAGTCCATACCTGAATGATGAATTGTTATTGCTATATAATTCTTTTTTTTTTTAAGTTCCAAAAGAATTTTATTAAGAGAATACAGGTGTCAAAATACAATGAATAAAACTAAGCATAGGTCATCACAGTACAATGAAGCTCTTAAAAGAAATACATGAATTGGATTGATATACTATAAACATGAAGTACAATAAAGTGGAAAAAAGACACATATGATATCAAAATAAAACAAAGGAATAATCAGGGAAGTTAAGGCGGTTTAAGGACTTCTTGCTGATGTGGTTGAAGCATACAGGAGCGCTTGGCACTTGCGTCTATAAACAACGTAACAGGTGACCATAAATGCAGACGTTTTGGTGCCAGAGACAAAGGGTAAACAAAAGAAGTATCTAACCTATGATTATGGCAGACTGCATACCACCAAGATTGAAAAGAGATCTTGGTGAAGTCCTTCCAATTCCTAGTGATTTGCTGGAAAGCAACTGCTATCAACAAATCAATAATATTGACCTTGGATGGGTAATTATTCCAGATAGGAGAAAGACTTCCCAAAAACACATGAGTAAATGAAAAAGTGAAGTTTGTGCCAAAAATTGAGTTGATTTGGGACCATACACGTCTCCAAAAATTATGCACAAACGAGCAGGAGAACAACATGTGAAACAAATCAGCATTCGGGGATGAGCATGTCCAACAAATATCTTCCACCAAGGGCTATCGCTTGCTTAAGGAAATTGGACATAACAGAAGCCTATTGTAAATAAAAAACAATGTTTGCGTTATATTGGCAGCTCTTGAGGATTTGCGTATCTTGGTCCAAATCTTTCCCCAAACAGACACAGGCCATAATGACCCCAAATCCTGCTCCCATGCGGTCTCTATTTTAGATTTCTGTCTAGTGTCACTAGGGCAACATAAGTGAGTGTAAAGGGTAGAGGCCTTAGGTCTGGTACGCAGTAAAGTGTGGAGACTATCAGGTGAAGCTGAGGGATGAGCAACATCTGTTATAATAGAGAGTTGAGTATAAGTGTCAAGCACTGCCTTTCTGAGGAGATTATATTTGGGAAGGAAAGAAGTAGGTAAGTTAAATATTTGGCTAAGCAAAGGGAATGGTATAAATTGTGAATGAGAAAATAACTGATGTACCCAAACTAGACCTTTCTGTCTCCACGTCTTCCAATAGAAAGGTTTGTTACGGATTAGCAAGGAGTTATTATGCCAGATTGTGGAGTTGAGGAGGGACTCAGAGGTAACATGAGATGGAGAGGGATCTGATCTCAAAAGCAGAGAGGTAAGTTTTATTATGGGAGTGGAGAGAGATTGCGGCTTGCGAGAAAGAGAGATACTCTTGAAAAGAGAACGGAGATAAGAATAGGCTCTCGACTAGGGTCCATAAAGGACAATCATCAGTGGAGTTACTTAGCCAATAAGCAGATTGGCGGAGGAGGAAAGACTTATGATATATGAAAAAGTTGGGAAAATTGACCCCTCCCTCAGTTTTAGGGCGTGTTAATTTGGATAATGACATGCAAGGTTTTTTGTTGTTCCATAGAAAGGAGGAGAGGATGGAGTTAATCTTTTTAAACATTTTGGCAGGTATAGTGACAGGAATGTTGGAAATAGTGAATAAGACTATAGGGGAAAGCATCATCTTTATCGTATCAAGGCGGCCCCACCAAGACAAGTAAAGAGGGTGCAACTTAGTAGTTAGCTCGGAAATCTTTTGGATACATTTACTCATGCATAAAGAAACTGTATCGGAAATCAAAGGAGTGAAATATAATCCTAAATATTTAATGTGTTTCGGATTCCACGCGAATTGAGAGGGTGTAAAATCATCTTTAAACGTGTATTTGGTGAGAGGGAGGATCTCACATTTATCGGTATTTAATTTGTACCCAGAGATGGAAGAGAAAGCTTGCACCTCTGTTAAAAAAGCAGGTATAGAGATGTTAGGCTGTGACATGAAAAGCAAAATGTCGTCGGCGTATGCTGCCAGTTTGATGTGAGAATCCTTAAACTCAAACCCACGTATCTCCTTATTCTGACGGATTTTTGAAAGGAAAGGTTCCAGAGCCAAATTAAATAGGAAAGGGGATAAAGGGCAACCCTGGCGTACACCCCTTCCCAAGTCAAAAAATGGAGAAATTAAACCATTGGCGCAAACAGCCGCTCGGGGGTTCGAATAAAGGATAGAGATTAAAGATATAAACCTAGGACCGAAACCAAACCATCTAAGGGTATAAAAAAGATAAGGCCATTCGACTCTGTCGAATGCCTTTTCCGCATCTAGCGCTATTGCTGCAAGGGACTGTGTTAGATGGGAAGATTTGGATAAAATATCAAAGAATAGTCGTGTATTGTCTGTAATAAGTCGGCCTTTGACGAAACCAGATTGTTCTTTACCTAATAAATTTGGTAAAAAGACTCTAAGCGAAGAGCCAAGGCCTTGGAAAAAATCTTGTAATCAATATTAACCAGGGAAATAGGCCTATAGTTCTTACAAAATTTTGGATCCTTACCCTCTTTAGGGATGAGACATATATGTGCCTCGGAAAAGGAACCCGTGGTATTAATTGGGGAAGAAAAAGAATGCACTAAAGAATACAATTTGGGAAGTAATAATTTAGAAAAAAAGAAAAACTCGACCGTAAAACCATCCGGTCCAGGTGCCTTATCTTTTTAAGGTGCGTTAGGGCATCAAGAAGTTCCTGTTGTGTGAGATCTAGTTCTAACGGAGATAAATCCGGAGTGGTAATTGCCAATTTCGGAATGGTGGAGAAAAACTGAGCTAACATATGATCTGTTGGGTGAGACTCTGCAGTGTATAATGATTTATAAAAGAGGGAGAATGCAGTTGATATGTCAGTGGCTTTATATTTTAAAATGGAGTTTTCGTCATATATGGAATCAATAGTTAACCTGTTCTGTTTGATTTTCAAATAATTGGCTAGAACTTTTCCTGCTTTATTTTGGCTGCCATAAAATTTCGCACTAGATTTTAATAAATACAAGGAAGCATTATCAGTGGATTCCTTATTAAACTGCAGTTTTGCTTTTATAAGAGCAGATAAAGACTCCTGCGAATGAGAAGAGTAATAGCATTGCTCCAGTCTCTTTATTTCATTAAAGAGGTCAGTGGTGTGCTTACGAGCAATTTTACGTTTCTTAGCAACGTATCCAATTATAAAATCTCTGGCAGAAGCTTTAAAAGCATCCCAGATGGTGGAGAAGGGAATGGAATCGTTCATATTAAAATGAAAGTATTCGTTAAAAAAAGTAATAAAGGAGGAAGTAAACACCGGGTCTAAGAGAAGGGTGTTATTAAAACGCCATCTCCTGGGAGCATTAACTTTTGGTAAAATATCAAGTTGAATTGAAATAGGGGCATGATCTGATAATAAAATAGAGCCAATCTCTGCATTCAGGAGGGCTTGAGATACATTATGGGACACAAAAAATAGTCAATTCTTGATTGGGTGTGATGTACAGGAGAGTAAAAAGTAAACTCGCGAGTAGTGGGGTTACATAGTCTCCAAGCATCCAGGAGTCTATGTTGGGTAATTGTGTGGACAAAGGACTTATGAGATTTATTAGGGAAGAAGGTAACCTTAGAGTTTCTGTCTAAAAACGGATCAAAAACCTGGTTACAATCACCAGCTAATATAAAGTTATCCTCTATACATGAAGTAATTTGCTGGGCTAGTGATGACCAAAAAGAAGAGTCACCACCAGTGGGGGCATAAACAATGAGAAAAGAGACTGGAGCATCTCGCAACATTAATTTAACATGTAACCAGCGTCCATCCGCATCAGAGTCTTGCGATATAAGTTTAAAAGGTAGCGATTTTCGGCAAAGTAACATGACACCATTACGTTTACCATCCCCTGGAGAAAAGAAAACCTCCCCCACCCAACCCCTTTTCAGTTTCAATGACTCAACAGCTGTCAAATGAGATTCCTGAAGACATGCTATATCTGCGTTTAACTTGGCAAGATGGCTCAAAACCCTCTGTCTTTTGATGGGAGAGTTTAACCCCTGACATTCCAAGAAATTACTTTCAGTGCCATAAAATAAAAGAGAAGAAAACAAAAAGAAATAATCGGAAAATCCAACCAATTCATCAAAAAGATTAAAGTAAGAAGGAGAGTAAGAGAGCAAGAACATGACCATGTGTACTATTAAGCAAAGTGAAAAAGAAAGGAAAGTTAATAAAAGCGACCAGTACGTTTGATTACAACAAAAGTCAAAATGAGTTGAGATATTGAAAGTGAGAAAAGCGAGAGATAAGTCAGGAAGTAACATATAAGAAATATGAGGAATATACAATAAGAAATGGAGAAGACAAAAGGAAAGAGTGTTGACGACACCTGAAGAGGAAATACGAAAATGGGACTGGAGGGAAACCGACAAGAAAGGGTAAAACATAAAAAGGAAGATATAAGAGAATAACATACCTACAAAAAAGAAGTTTCAGGAAGATGGGGGGGGTGAAACCACATGGAACAGACGAAACATCCGGAATCGACCAAACGGAGGACTGGGGAACGTACACGCCATGCGGGTGGGATATCTGTGTAGGCGAAGAATAACAAGCGATAAGATAATTAATAAAACAAGCATTGAACAAGAAAACAGTGAAAACCAACAGTGCAGTGTAACATGCAAAAAGCTAGACCAAAACAATTTACGAATCCTATATGTAGCACTAGTTACTGAAGTTTGCTATAAGGGAAGCAAAAAACAGAGCATGAAAAAACCTGTAAGGAAAATACATGAAGTCAAATATTGCCTGAAGAGGAAGGCCCCGAAGAATCCATAGCAACTGTTTTGCAAGAGTTTATGAAGCTCTGCAGGCGCAACGGGTCTTCATATGTTGTTGTTCTATTGTTGTACGTGACCTTGAAGAGACAAGGATGGAAAAGGCCGTAACGAGCTCCCATTGACCGAAGATCAGGTCTCATATTGAGAAATGCTTTACGTCTGTTAGCAGTGGCCTTAGCGTAATCTTGTGCGAAAAATAAGGTCGAGCCCGACCAAGTGATCCGTTGAGAGGACTTGACTGCTGACAAAACCTTTAACAAGTCTGTGTACTCTAAAAAGTACAGAATGACCCCTCTCGGTCGTTGTGAAGAGGAGGTATTTGATGAAATGCGGCCCAGTCTATGTGCTCGTTGAATGTTGAGTACAGTGCTCTCAGGCATATGCAGAAGTTTAGGAAGGAATGACTGGAAAAATGTGAGTGGATCTGACCCTTCAATTCCTTCCACCAGACCATAAATACGCAAGTTATTCCGTCTATTGCGATTTTCAAGGTCTTCAACCTGACGCTGGAGCGCAGAGACTTGAGATTGTAGTTGAGAGACATTGGCATTAGTTTCCCTAAAAGAGGACATGCTGTGTTCAACTGCAGTGACTCTTGTGTCGAGTTGGGACCAGTTGTCAGCAAGTACTTGTAGCTTTGTATTTGTTTCTTCCACAAACGGCCGAAGGGCTCTGATTTCTTCCAACAACAGCTCCATCGAAACTGGTGGAGCTGATTTAGGTGGAGAAGGGGGTCCTTCTTGAAGCGCTTAGTGATGGATTTCCCGGTGGAACAGGAGGGGCTCCATATTTAACGCAGAGTCTTGAGAAGAGGATAGCAAAGAGTCCTCAAGCTTGGAAAACTCAGTGAAAATTTTGGAATTCTTAACAAAAATATGCTTTGGTTTTGAGTTTGTAAAAAGAATTCCTTTCGTTCTGCCCATAAATCGCTAGTCAAGCACAGCTTCCAGACAGGAATATGCATATGTTTATTTAATAAATACAGTATGAAATTATGAAAAACTCATGCATCACAAGATAGTACAGCATCCAGGGTCACTTACATAGCAACTCGTATGCTTGGAAAAAAGGTGCCACCACCAGAAAAATCAGGGCGTAGTGAAGCAAAGAGTGGACAACTTGAAAATAGCTGCATCGATAGTCTCTCACCTCAGCAAAAAGGAGAGTGAAAAAATTATCATCATAGCCTTCATCACAATATGTTATTAGGTGATATAAGAAGTAATTCCAATATCTGTACCAGATGTAACAAATCTTCGGGGCATACGTTGCGCAAAATTTGGATCATTTATGAGGAAATGTAGTGAATCTTTTGATGTGAAAAAAAAAAAGACGGGCTCCACAAAATGGCTGCCGTAATTACCTTCTGTCAGCCAGTTCACCACATCCCTAGGAAACAATGAATTGCATCGCCATCGAGGTTCCCAAAAGAGTGGCAATAAACAAGAAAAGGCTGAAGCACACTGAGGAAGATACCAGGCAGCCGCACCTCAAAGTATCCTTATGCGGATAGAATTCCCCAAATGAGGCGATGTCTCAAAATGGCGGCCGCGATATCATGTCGGCACTCGAAGAAACCCACTGCACTCAAAAGAGCCCTCTCACCGCCATTAACAGAGACGGCTCGGGTCGCATGCTGTTTGGAAGATCCTCGGACACCTCCCGAGGTGCAGGGACTTCGCTAGAATCAGCTGGGTAGCGCGCAACCTCCGGTCGCACCGGAGAGCCTCAGCCGGACGCCGCCATATCCCTCGGGCGTCAAGCCACGCCCCCCTGCTATATAATTCTTTGATAGCTGACACTAGTTTTGTTCAACAGCCCTGAGCTAATAAAGTTTGCCAGAGTAGCTCATTGCTTACAGTGTAAAAGGCTGTTTTTAGGTCTATAAAAGTCAGGTGCAGCTTCTGACTTTTTAATGCGGGTATATTTCAGGCAGATATTAAATAATCGCACTGCCTGATTGATTGTTCCTTGCCCATTCTGAAAGCCTGCTTGTGAGGCATCTAGGCGGGTAATCAGAAGCTTGGCGTATATTTTCCCTGCTGCGTCAAGCAACGAAATTGGTCAATAATTAGAGAGGTCATTTCCGGGACCTATCTTGTGTAAGGGGAACAATTATTGCAGATTTCCAGGATGCTGGAACCTTCTCCTGGAGCCAAATCGCATTGTACACTGTAGTAAGTATATGTACCCAGGAGATGATCTCCAATCTACACCTATCAGCAGGAATCCGATCAGGACCTGGGGCCTGGTTTTGTTTCTGGCTGAGGATTTCTGATCGTACTTCACTCTTGGAAAATTCCTTATTTATTATTTCGCCTTCTGGCATCATTAATGCTGGAATGCTTCGAGTCTCCTCCATAGCACAGACGTTATTCTGGCGTCTTTCCTTTCCCAATGCTGAACCCACAGTACTAGGGTTACTCCGACTTGGGAGACTATATAGCATGGAAAAATGGTTAAACCAGGTAACAGGCATAATAACGTTTTCCAGCTGTCTTGGGGTCCCTTGTGATCCCCACCGCACTAGCTCCCAGAAGCGCTTGGTGTTCTTGTTTCCTATGGCTTCCATAAGTGCCTTCCATGCCTTTATTTGGACTTGGCTTTTTAAAAATTTAATAAGACGCTTATATTTTTGCCTTAGTTCTTTCAGTTGACTTTCCCCATCAGAAGTGACATTCCTTGCTTTTAATGCCAATGAAAGTACAGATTGTAGCTCATGGGGACAGACCAATCGGCTGAGAAAGTACTGAGAAATTTAGCTGACCCCCTATAATCTGTCAATTTATTCATCAGCTCTTGGGATAGGGTGTGCTTCTGTCTTGGTGACAGCATTGAGATCTCTGTAGTCCACACAAAACCTCAGCTCTGGTTCATCACCCTTGGAATGAGGCTTGGGGACAAGACCACTAGACTAGCCCAGGGACTTTCAGAGGGGAGGGCTCAATCACCCATAATTCCAGCATCTTGCTGACTTCAGCTCTGATGCTTTCCTTCATGTGGTCAAACTATTTGTATATTTTGTTTTTGACAGGTGGGCTGTCTCCAGTGTCCACATCATGGGTACACCAGTTTGTCTGACGAGGGGCTAGGGAAAGAAGCCCAGCATACTGTCTCAGAACTTGCCTACAGTCAGCTTGCTGTTGGGCAGAGAGGGTGTCTGAGAAGACAACTCCTTCAACTGACACATCATTAGGACTGTGGGAGAGGAGATCGGGGAGAGGTTCACTCTCTTCTTCCTGATCCTCATCAGTGACCAACAGCATGGTCAAATCAGCCCTGTCATAGAAAGGCTTCAGGCAGTTTACATGGATCATCCTGTGAGGGTTCCTGCAAGTGCCTAGGTCAACCAGGTAGGTGACCTCACCTTTTCTCTCAAGGATAGGGTAGGGGCCACTCCATTTGTCATGGAGGGCCCTAAGTGCCACAGGCTCCAGCACCCATACCTTCTGACCTGGTTGGAACTCCACCCGTACTTCTGAAATAACTATCCTTCCAGGAGTTTTTATTTAAGGAAAACGATACGTTTTCTTAAAATAACCCTCACCCACCAAAAGGTCCCTTGGTGGCTTGCTTCATCATCGGGTTCTTCCCGCCCCGCTGAGGGACGGGGCGTGCTACGACCGATGGAGACGTGGGAGCACTTTGTAGGATGTGGGCTATATAGTGATGTGAGAGTGGAAGGGTCAAGAAATGGTGAATTAAAAAATACCTGGCTACGTGGAACCTAACTTTTATTAAATCCTGTAGCTGGTATTGCTAAAAGGGGGAGAGGGAGAAATACACTATAATGAGTGTGTGTCTCCTGGTCTACATGTTTCAAGCCTATCCCCTAAGGCTTTTCTTCAGAACCAAACTAAATGATCCCTTTATCCACTCCTAAAACAACCAAATCGGTTGTTTTAATTATATTTATGGTGAAGTATAGAAGTTGTCATGCAAATACTATAACTAGTCGGTACATACAATACCTAGCCGGTATTTTTCTTCAAAATGATCTGGAAAGATAGGATTTTATCACATTGTTGATTAGTCAATAATGTTATATTGAGGAAAAACACATCACCAAATTGTGGAAACTAATGTGATATATTTTTCACTAGAAAGCGATAATCCTTTTATATAGATTATATGTGTCATGCTACTCTTTTAGAAAACGAACAAGACAATACAAAACACGTAACATAAATCACACAGTCTGTGAGGTATTTTCCATTGGCCAAGTATAGCAGGACTATATGTACATCACTTAGAAAAACACAAGATTCTCAATCCTGGCAACCCTTTTCTGTCCCACATCCGTTTATGGAAGCGTTACATTGATGACGTCCTGGTAATATGGAACGGCAATGAAGAAACAGCACACCAATTTCTATCCTGGCTGAACTACCAAAACAATTTTCTGAAATTCACCAACACCATTTCAAACAAGGAACTAGTATTCCTGAATCTCAACATCTTCCCACAAGGAGGAGAGCTAAAAACAAAAACCCACATTAAAGCAACCGCAAAGAACTGCCTCCTGGTCTACGACAGTTTCCACCTCAGACATCTAAGGGACACTCTCCTGTTAGGTCAATTTCTGCGATTAAGTAGAAACTGTTCTGACCTCAAGGATTTCATACAAGCTGAGGATTTACGTTACAAATTGATTAAAAGGATTACCCCATTCGAGTCATAGACAAGGCGATTAAATGAGCAAAAAAATAACAACAGGGACAGCCTATTGGACCACCAAAACCAAAAGAGGAAAGACCCATCTGTATAACCACCTACAACACAGCCTCTAACCAGGTGAGCAAGATAATCAAAGACACTGGCAAATTCTGAACTGCAGCGCTTTAGATTTCCCTAAGCCAATGTTCTCCCACAGAAAGGGGAAAAGCTTAAGGGACATGATTATCCAGACCAGACCAGGCCAAAACAAGGTCGGGGAAATGACACAGGGTTTCCTCTCCCCCTTACAGGTCACCACCCATGCTGAAACTGCAGTGTTTGCCATTTGACCACCAAGAGCAAGAGTATCACATCCAACAATAACACCGATTGGGAACAACGCCGGTTCATGAATTGCAACTCAAAAAATGTGATTTCCATGATCACTTGCCCATGCCGACTCCATTATATCGGTATGATGACACGCATGGTCAGAACACGCATTTGTGAGTATCTGAGCAACTTAAGATGTGACAGAGCTACAACAAAAATGTCCGCACATTACATCGAGGAGGGACACACGATACAGGACCTGCAGTGGACTATCATAGAACAAATCCCTAAGGAATCCCAACTATTTGAAAAGGAACAACGTCGGGTTTTTCGTTTGGGAACTCATACAAAAGGACTGAAGATGGCATACCATGGAGCCATTTTGCTTAAACTCATTATTAGTCCTCAACAATTCTGGAGAAAATGTAATTGGTTTCTACAAATAGTCTGTTAACGACTAGTACCCACTTTTGATATATTAACAACGCATAGCAAAAAGGAAAGAGCGATGGTAGAACATGGAGCCATTTTCGCTTAAACCCAACCTATAGCACATCTACATTGGGCTTTGGCAAATAGACTTTTAACTCTGTTCTTTTGACCTATGGCACAATTAGTATTCATTCATTAATTTTAATTTTTCTTCCTATTTGGGAATAAGTTTTGAACATTTAACAGGACGGTCCCAGCTCGTCAGTCCTCTTCAGAGCCACGGGCAGGCTGAGTATGCGGGCGAGGGTGCAGCTTTGGCGATTGTGTGACTACAAGTGCCCCTCCCCTCCCGTGTAGAGCTCATGGGGCCAAAATTAGGCACTAATCATGCATGTTATGTCATAAGGTTTCTGCACATACACAGAGCTATGCACAGGATAATGGGACCCCGGAATACAGTGGTTTGCCTACCATATACCGTAGCACCCAAAAACCCCAACCCAACTAGCTTAGCATCCCATTAGCACCCAAGTACCAATGATTGGACAACCCAGAACACGGTATCTTTATCTCAGGACTCGCAGAAGCAAGAACACTCTTTCGTCACTCACTCGTACTTGTCCACAAGGTGCGTAGGAAGAGACACTGGATAGGTTAAAATGTTTATTCCAACTTACGTGCTCTAAGGTACAGTACACGTGTCAGCACTAATAGCATAATGCATATGAATAATATAAGCAGCATGGTTACAATTCCATAGAATACAAACGGGGAAAGCATCTCATAACTCAGTGGATAAATGTATAAATAACATTACCACCCTCCCCTTGCAGTAAGATTGTTTATTATAAAAATAGAAGACCTCTGGGCTTTGACTAGCGAACCCTCATACCTCGGTCTCTAGATGCAGAACTACATCAGCAGACAATCACAGCTCTTCTCCCTGGAAAGGATTCCTCCAAGTGTGTCCAGCGCCAGTAAAAACCCCAGTATTAAAGGCACACAAAGTTTCATGTCATTTGCGCCTAATGTTATGTCTGGGTGCGCGAGACTGGCCATATCAGGAAGAACCGAAATACATTGTTATGCGACCTTGTACATGTTGTGCAGTCTGAGCCCAAATCGAACAAGAGAAAAGGTGAAAGACAGAAAGTGCAGACAGCGCAAAAGAACTTGGCAAGAGCAAAGGGCGAGGGAGGGAGCCCTGGCTCAGTGTAACGTGCGCAAAGAAAAGCAGCATGGCAGCTAGTCCTAGGCCAACATAACAAGGCAGGCAACAAACCACAAGACACCCTCCCCTGGTCAGTCCGGCGTCCAAGACAGAGGGCAAACAAAAAATTTCCAGCAGAGCACAGGGAGCGCCCAAACGGCGAAGAACAAGTCAATCCATGAAAGTGTAAGTGCAGAAAAAGCCATACCCTCCAAAAGGGCATCATTGGAATCGTCAAAAAACATAGATGCCATCCAATCCATGAGATCAAAGAGCAGGAATGCTCCTCAGCAGAGGGAGCATCCAAAAGCAATGCGGGACAACTTGCGTGATAAACGAAACAGCTTTGTTGTAGGAGATCCTGGGCAGCCGCCCAGATATCCCATTGCGCCAAAATCCCCAGTGCAGCCGCACGCGCCATACAGCCGGCAACGGAACAGTCCTGCTCATGGGCCTCTAAGGGACCCATCAACTGAACAAAATCCGGAACAGACAATGACGAATTGGAGAGGCAATAATCCAAGGTCCAGGTGAAAGGACAGCGGATGCAAGTCATTACAGGTTGCACGCAAGTGAAATACGCAAAGCGAAAGGAAAGAGTATATGACACACTCAGTGTCGCCAATGGCAAGACACCAAAACCAGCCAAAAGGCGCTCACGAAGCAGCTGGAGGCGTTCTGGATCGAGCAGGTCCCATCGGGAGCAGCCATTGCGCATAAAACAAATCAATAACAGGACACCAGCCGCCAAGGCGATGATCAACGGGAAACCGCCAAAGACGCTGGAAAAAATAGAATGAATAAACGCCGGGATGACACCAAAAATAGTTTGGAAGGAGGACACCAAACCAGACCCCACGACTTTAAAAAAGTGTACCAGACCTTCTGTGTTAGATGCGTTAAAAATACGATGAATTAACTCCCCAAAATGTTGGGGGAGATTAGTGTTCAAAAGGGCCTGTATTTCACTGTGGGTACTCGCCACCTGGAGAATGAATGTCTCCCGGGCGGACGTGAG
Organism: Calotriton arnoldi; assembly: GCA_963921515.1. Classification (NCBI taxonomy): domain Eukaryota; kingdom Metazoa; phylum Chordata; class Amphibia; order Caudata; family Salamandridae; genus Calotriton; species Calotriton arnoldi. The sequence goes on from CAWUFW010000281.1 coordinate 1,991,234, forward strand.
CATAACTTCCTCGTTCAATAATAGTGCCTTTATTCTGCTCAGTCTATTGAAATCTGCCTCCATGGTAGGGATGGAAGGCCAAATAGAGATATCAACCTTGCCATGAGGGGGAGGAAAAAGCACATTTTTGCAGCAGACAACCCTGTGCGAAACTGTTACAATGTAAGGAATGCCAGCCTGCAGGCCACAACAGTTTTCATTATTTAAAAGTAAATAACTACCATTGGAAAGGAGAGTGAAAGTAGGAGAAATAACAGGAGCAGGAATACCTTTCAGCACACAAGCAAGATTAGGAGCGGAAACGCTACATGAGCCATGCAATTTAATGTGTTTACAAATAAGCGAATGACCCATAGTCGAGTCGCAGTACTCCCCGTGAGAAAAACTTCCTTGCCGTCCCGAAGGCATTTATACATGAAAGGCAAGGACCAGAGTTCATGCAGGAAAGCACTGCCCAAGGGCCGGTAACGGCCCACAGGATAATGTTTCATGCACGAGTCAAATTCAAACAAGGAAAAAGGTAAAGCGATAACCCCATGAACTAGCCACACAGCAGAATCGAGTTCTGCAACAGAGAACGGCAAAGGATCCATCTTTTCGATATGTAATAGAGTGTAAGTTGCATCTTTCATGGACATAAATTGCTGTTTGTCAGTTAAGTTAAAAGGTAGAAACAAGGCAGAGGTGTTCAAAAAATGCCAAGGAACTTTACCTAACTTGAGCGTTTGCAAAGTCCATGCAAACTGCATAACTGAACGCAATTGATTCTGACCATGATATAACACAGAAACATCATCTTGTACAATATCAACAACAGAGGACACAATATTCTCTAAAGTATAAATGCGAGAAGACAGGGTATTAATACTATTGTCAACAACAGCAAGCACCTTTTCCAAATTTGCTTGATCTATTTCCCGAAGACGGGAAGCAGCTTCCATTTGTGATAGCTTCCAGAGTTCATTATACGTTTCATAAATGAATCTCTTAGGTCGGGGACCACGAGGTCCCAAAACAAAGTCGGACAGATCAATATTGCCTGAAAGGAGGGACAAATGTTGTTTAACAGAATCAAGGGACGAATGTTGCAGCCATTGTTTGCATAGTTTACCAACAGAATATGTAGTGACAGTACGGGAAGCAGTAAATCTCGGATCAGGCCTATCTTGTGTGTAGCCAGTACCTGAGTCGTGAAAACGCATCTGGCATGCATTAGATGATATAGGCCATACCAACCAGGGCGACTGATCAAGTTCGGAAACATTAAATGAATTATTCTGTAACAGAGCCTGTAGGGTCGTCAGGGACAGGTTAAAACGCGAGCTATCATTGGGAAAACTCGACAGGGATGGAATTGAGGGCGTGTTTAATTGTTTAGTGGTAGCTAAGCCCCAACACGTAGTTTGATAGATGGAAGCATTTAGGAACATAATTTGGGTAGGGATGAGGCAAGCACGATGCAACGCCTCGGTTCCCTGTACCTGCCATGGCTTGGAGCCCCAAATAGATTTCAAATCTATTGTATCCTCCCAGTACTCATAACCACCCACAGCTAGGGCACTTAAAAAGGAACCCGAATAAAGCAATTTGGTGTGTGTCAACATAATTTTCTGAGTTGATGTGGTATTAAGTCTAAAATAATAGGATGCAGGGTTCGACCGATTAAAATCAGTAAAATAGGTAAACTTATTTCGAAGAGTTTGTGAGCTACCTGGCAAGGGGTTTGGACAATGTTCCCATTGGGTGTAGTTAACAGAACTACGCAGGGCACTTGGCTTATGGAGAAAATGATTACCCCAATGTTGGTAACAATACAAATCGGCATAATTCGCAGAATTCATATATAAATCTTCAGCATTAAAAGATGCATAATATTTTAAATCGGCAAACAATGCTTCAACGGCATGCACATCCCAATCATCAGAATGAATATTATTTTGTACTACATCACCCATTGAAACACGAAGGACATTAGGTACATTAATAATTTCTGTCGGACCATGGATTTGATAGTTCACTGCATCCCATACGATGCCATCAGCAACTGGAAAAGCTGAAATGTTCACAAATGTGTGGTCACGCTTCATGATGTGAGACGAGGAGTGAGGAGCCAAAGTTCCAGAAACATAGTCTACAGCAGAGCGTTCAGGTAAATAGTGACCATTAATTAGTAGAAAAAACACTGTGACAAAGCCAATGGACATGAACAAAAAAATCAAGAAAAGTACCAACCAGATGTATGTCCAGGGTGGAATCAAAAAATTGTCTCTAAACCAGGATACAAAAATACTGAACTTGGATGGGACTTTTGAAGAGGTGGAATCCGAATCAAAGGAATAACGAGTCGGGCCAAGTGGCGTTATTGGTTGATGTGCCACCGATTCAGATGCAGGATAAGTATACTCGTCCTCGTCGATATTGGTGGAGAGTTGGGGATCAATTGTAGTTTCAGGCAAGTCAACCATCTCAATTACAGTATCAGCGACCGTTCGTGTAGATGGGCCACGAACATATGTCCGATAAATGGCAGGACAAGAGACCGCTGGTGTGACACTATTCAGGATCGGCCAGGCGCTGTAGCTTGACATTTTCCACTGAGATGTATCTGTTCTCCTTGCGACCAGGAAGCGGTGGTAAAATGACTGTACGTGTTCCCTTCAAGCCCAGAACTGGAACCGGTGCACGAAAAGAGGGGCCGAATTCTTTTTTGTTTTCAACCTTCTCTCGAACCAGTTCTCCAACCTTTGGAAGCCAGCCGGCTACCGGAATCTGCAACGCAGGATCTGTGGCTGAAGGCAAATGTGTAGTTGCAAGTTTGTCTCGGGCTTCTTGTAAGTCCTGTAACATAGCAGAATGATTATCTACATCAAACTTGGCGGATTGCGCCGCGATGTCTGGACCTTCAAGGTCAGGCACAAACATTCTTATGCCAAAGAGCATTTCGTATGGGGTCCGCCCACCCAGAGGTCTTCTAGGGAGATTATTAAGTGCACGCTGAACGGTATACAAGTGGGCCAGCCAGTTCCTGCCAGTACCTATAACTCTAGCTGTTAAGGATTGCTTTAAGTCACGGTTCATTCGTTCAACGATAGAGTTGCCCTCAGGCCTATACGGAGACGAAAATTCCACCCGCACCCCAAGCGAAGCCATTGCATCCTTGTAAGCCCTAGAAGCAAACGCCGGACCTTGGTCCGAATGGAAGGTGCCGCATGCGAAAATTCCCACAAAGACACGCAAATCCCTGATTACATTTCGAGCGTCAGCACTACGTTGTGGCCAGACCCAGAGGAACCGTGTGCACGAGTCCACTGCTACTAAGATGTATTTATAGGCAGTGTCTGATGAGAATGGACCGCAGTGATCCAAGTAAACTCACCCAAAGGGTCTGTTAGCAATGCAGAGCGGGGTCTGTGGAGGGCGTGTTACCGTGGAAGGCTTAATCTGTTGACAAACGTCGCAGGAAAGCACAAAAGCACGGGTGTCTTTATACAATCCACGCCACCAATAACGCTGCTGCAAGATGGAAACTGTAGCTGACACACTTGCATGAGCAGAAGCCATGCCTTCGTGTGCAGCTGATATCAAGGCACTCCTGCGGTCCGCGTTGGGGATCAGCCGATCTCCAACGTCAGGTATTGTTACATAAGGAACCTGTTCGGGACTTAACTTGTAAGAATACTTGGAAGGAAAACCTGTAGGGTAATTAACACCTTCCTTTGTTGCAGCAATAGCTGCTAGAATAACAGAGTCAATTTTAGACATGGACCTGGTAACCGCTGCTACTGAACACGTGACTACTGCCGAACGGGCAGCTTCATCTGCCAGATCGTTACCAATAGCGTGTGCGCCCACCCGCTGATGGCCTAAGGTGTGAACCACCTGTGTGAGGGGCAGACGTTGTTGCAATTCTGCCACTCGAACCCAAAGCATTTTATGCTTAATTGTGCTCCCTTTTGCGTCCTTGTAGTCATTTTTCGACCAGAAAAACAGATTGTCATTGTAAGACTGTACACAGTAGAAGGAATCACATACAATAAGAGTGGTCTCATCCTGAGAAGCGAACTCAAGCGCAAGTAGCAATGCATGCAGCTCGGCCAATTGTGCGGTACTATCTCCAAGTGTGCGAGTGTGCACTACAGAGGATTTGAACGTTCCATTTACAAAGGAACCCGCAACAATAGCACATGCAGCTGAATAAGCGTGCTTGGACCCAGTGGCCGGTTGCGCCGAACCATCTGTGTAGATCACACATTTGTAATCCTCAAGCGGCAATATAAACAGAGGAGGAGGATGAACGAATTCATACTGTAAGAACTCCTGAGTCTGAAGAGAAGAATCGAAAATAAAGGTGACGTCTGATGACGTCAAGGATGTAGCCCATTGTATCCAACGGGGATGCATTGCTTTTGAGTTCGGTACACTTGCCTTTGTTACTGCCTCTAGGGCAGGACAGGGTGTTACCACCAGAATTCGCTTTCCCTGTGCCAGTGCGCGTTCTTTTAGAATCGCCATTTGCACTGCAGTTAGAACTTTTTCGACAGATGTAAAGCGCAATTCAGCGGAAGTGTACAGATGCGACTTGTATGCGATGGGTACTGTATCACCTTCATTAAAGGTTAAGTATGTGAATCCCACCGCCCCGGAATTATTCTAATCACCAGGTTTGTGTGGTTATCACGAGTCAAAAGATATTTAGACTCCAATAGGTCTGTCTGCAAAGACTGCAGAATTAAGGTATGCTCAGGCAGCCAGCAAGACCTTGAATAAGTAGGTTGTATCAAAGCATACAAAGGCTTGATACGCTGGGCATATTCGGGAATGTAAGTACGCCCGAAATTCAGGAAACCCAGCAAAGACTGAAGTTTCTTCAGAGTATTTGGGGGCACAAATGTGCACATTTTTCCAAGAAATGGGGGCTAAGCCCTTCCCTTCGTTGTTGAGCTCATAGCCCAAGAACAGAACGGTAAATTCAGCAATGTGTGACTTAGCAAAGTTAAATTTGTAACCCTGCTCCGCAAATTCAAGAATAATGCGGTCCACACGGGACAGATGCTGATATAACTCGTCGTCTGTCAGATAGATGTCATCTACGTACGAACATGCGTCTTGATCAATGTCATTTAACAAAGAAACAACACGGGCGGCGAATATACCCGGACTATTTTTGTAGCCCATGGGTAAACGCCGGAACTGGAATAATTTACCACCGGAAGTGAATGCGGTCCATTGACCACTCTCCGGGGCTAGGTTGTGCGTGTAGAAACCGTTTGAAAGGTCAAGTGTCGTTTTGTATTTTTTACGAACAAGACTGTCTACAAGCGCAGAACTGTGTGTATTCTGTACCGCAAAGTTCCGACAATGGGAATTTAAATGCCGGTAATCCAAAACTAAGCGGTACGATCCATCGGGTTTAGAAACCACGAAAAGGGGATTGTTCATAGGTGATACGCATGGTTCGATTACTCCCTGATATTCCAACTGTGTCAGAATTTCGGAGACGGGCCTTTTGCCTGCCGTTTGATGGGATATTGGGGTTGTGGCTGCGGTAGTGACCGCAAAGGTATTGCATGGGGAGGTGATTCTTCATCCCATCCCACATGGTTGCGGTATAATGCCGGTGCCAGGTACACAGCCCACTCAGCTGCAAGTGCTTCAGCTTTGTCTTTTGGGACATGCCTTGAAAAGCTTGGAAGGATTACCTCCTCTCCTTTATGTGCAGCTAAAACGAATGGGGGTGGCCAATCCACCTCTGCTAACAAAATGTCATATGAAGAGGTTAGATGTTCCCAGAAAATCCCTTTTATTTCACGCGGTATGTCACCTTCAATTTGGATGACTATGTTGTAAAGTCTGTCAGGGGGTGCCACTCTCGTGTCAGCTGTCTCTACAGTAACGAATGTTTCAGTTGCTGTCGCCTCCATATGAGGACGTAGCGCCTCCCGCACTATGGTAACTTCCGCGGCGCTGTCTAGGAGGGTCACTGCCCACGTCCAATTCTGGAGTCTCGTTCTCACGGTCTGTGGCATATTTCGCTGTTACAGCGGCAACTTTTTCTTCTGAAATTGCGGTCGAGGAAGGTGAAAGTCTTCTGCTTTCCCTCTGACTTGTTGTCGAGGTTGGTCTCGCTCCTGGGGAGCCTCTCGGCCCCTTCCTCTATCTTGCCGTCCTCCTCCACCAGCCTGTGAAGACGTCTGGGCCTGTGAAGAACGAGGAGAACGCGTATCAGAGCTCTGAAACCTTTCTGGTGATTTAATTCTCGACCTATCACGTAAATCATAAGTACGTTCAGAAGAAACCGAAACTGGGGAAGCGCCTCTCGACCCCGGCTTCTTTTGTTGCTTACCCTGTTTTTTCTGTCTCCAACTCTTTTTAGTGAAGACTGGTCTATCATCTTTCTCAGATGTACTTTTTGTTTGTGTAATTTGTGGTTGCGATTGAGTTTGCATTTTTACAAAAGGCTTGTTGCCTAGGCTGTTTCTTCCAATTGTTTTATAAGCCCGGGCTATAATTTTCGGTAATTCGCGAGGCCTGTCCAACTCTGGGACCAAAGCCAAAGCATTCGCTACTTGAAAGTTCATTGCATCGCCCTTGACATTTCCAAGGATCAGTTCAGCTACTACATCAAACACTCCCACTAGTCTCATCCCTAATTCCACAGCCGCTTCAGGGCCATGCTCATCCTGTACTTTTTAATTACAGAGGGTAGAACCGTCATGGAAGGAGTACCAAAACATTTTGAATAAACTGCTGCGAATACCTTACCCCAGTTTTCACATGATGTCAAATCGGGGATTAAGTCTTTTGGCAAACTTATCGTAAGGATGCGGTGTTTATCCACCGGGGATGTATGTGGAAACACCGCTTCTATCTGATCGAACTTTTCTGCAAGCCAGTAAGGATAATCGTCCTTATTTTGTGGACGTTTGCCCATCACAGAATTTACCATGACAGGACTTATGGTCACTCCAGCTGCAATAGCTGGTTGGCCAGCGACTACAGGGGCAGCTCCATGTAGGCTACCTGTAACGTATGTCACTAAGGCTCGATGCACTCGCACCAGTTCGGTATGCATAGTGCGCAGTTCCGCAATCGGTATTGCCAGATAATTTGGATGCGGGGTATACCCGGCCAATACAGGCCAAGTGGCCCCCTCAATGGATAAGGGGCCTAAACGAACTGCGGTATTTGGTTGGGGGAGGGCGCCATTAAACCAAACACGGTGCTGCCAAGCCGTGAGAGGCACTTCAAGATTAGTATAGGGTCGATAGGCAGCAGGAATTGCGGTGAGTTTATATTCATGAAACAGATTATCACCTGCATCCACCGCCTCAAAAGTGATCCAAGTGTAAAACACTTCAAAGTGATAAGCCGGATCGGCTTGAACCACAAAGACCAACTCGACCCCAGTATCGGGCACTCCGTATACACCTAGGTGTTCTCGGAGTGGTCCTCGGCTATGTGCAGCTATCGCCACACCAGCCATAACTAAACAATTGTATTCAACAACCTAACAGGGAGCACAAAATGGGTTTTTATGTAACCTTTTTAATAACTTCAAGCTTGAAAGAACCTATAAAACGTTCAATATAGGAGGTATCACCGTCACTTACGCCTCCGGAAGCGTACGTGAGGGTTTTGTGGACAAGCACAAGTACTACTCAAGCATCTCGCAGATAAGCTGCCCCACGGTGGTCGCGCCATGTCATAAGGTTTCTGCACATACACAGAGCTATGCACAGGATAATGGGACCCCGGAATACAGTGGTTTGCCTACCATATACCGTAGCACCCAAAAACCCCAACCCAACTAGCTTAGCATCCCATTAGCACCCAAGTACCAATGATTGGACAACCCAGAACACGGTATCTTTATCTCAGGACTCGCAGAAGCAAGAACACTCTTTCGTCACTCACTCGTACTTGTCCACAAGGTGCGTAGGAAGAGACACTGGATAGGTTAAAATGTTTATTCCAACTTACGTGCTCTAAGGTACAGTACACGTGTCAGCACTAATAGCATAATGCATATGAATAATATAAGCAGCATGGTTACAATTCCATAGAATACAAACGGGGAAAGCATCTCATAACTCAGTGGATAAATGTATAAATAACATTACCACCCTCCCCTTGCAGTAAGATTGTTTATTATAAAAATAGAAGACCTCTGGGCTTTGACTAGCGAACCCTCATACCTCGGTCTCTAGATGCAGAACTACATCAGCAGACAATCACAGCTCTTCTCCCTGGAAAGGATTCCTCCAAGTGTGTCCAGCGCCAGTAAAAACCCCAGTATTAAAGGCACACAAAGTTTCATGTCATTTGCGCCTAATGTTATGTCTGGGTGCGCGAGACTGGCCATATCAGGAAGAACCGAAATACATTGTTATGCGACCTTGTACATGTTGTGCAGTCTGAGCCCAAATCGAACAAGAGAAAAGGTGAAAGACAGAAAGTGCAGACAGCGCAAAAGAACTTGGCAAGAGCAAAGGGCGAGGGAGGAGCCCTGGCTCAGTGTAACGTGCGCAAAGAAAAGCAGCATGGCAGCTAGTCCTAGGCCAACATAACAAGGCAGGCAACAAACCACAAGACAGTTAAACCTATACGTAAGGTATATATATTTTTTACAAAATTCATTATTTTTCTACAGATTTACTATTTATGTCAATTGAGTCACAAAAGAGCTCAGACCATCGATGCATTCATACAAAAAGTGTTTCCTTTAGCCAATGGAAAATACCTCACAGAGTGTGTGATTTATGTTACGTGCTTTGTATTGTCTTGTTCATTTTCTAAAAGGGCAGCACAACACATACAATCTATATAAAAGGATTATCGTGCACTAGTGAAAAATATATCACATTAGTTTCCCCAATTTGGTGATGGGTTTTTCCTCAATATAACTTTATTGACTAATCAACAATGTGATAAAATCCTATCTTTCCAGATCATTTTGAAGAAATATACCGACTAGGTATTGTATGTGTCACGACTTGCTCCCTGCGTTCTCGTGTTCACCACCAGGGGGCTGAACTGTGGGACTCTCCAGTGTTCTAATAAGCTTCCAGACCCTCCCCTTGATGTACATACTGACTTCCAGCCATTTGGACACTATTTGGGAATTGACATCCATTCCCAATCCATGCCGGGTTTTGTGGAAACCATCCTACACATGCCTGAAAATCCATTACCTAGAATTCCCTGCTCACTGCTTCGGCTCCACCCCTGCAGGCCAAGGATGGGTCGAGGAATTCAGCTCACCTGTGGCTGGCTGCTGCTAGCCTGCTCATACCTGATGCATGTAATTACTGTGAGCTCTTTTAAGCCCCAGCTCCCTTCAGTCCAGGGTTGGTCATTGTAGCTGTATACCGGTAAGACCGATCCTTGTTCCAGTGTTTCCTGAGCCTTTGATAGCCTTGTTTCCAGTGTTTCCTGAGATTTAGTTATTCCTTGTTCCTGAACTGCAGCAGTTTCCCCTCTCCTGAACTAGCACTGCCTGCAGTGCTACCTTGACTCCTGAGCCTTAGCATTCCTTGTTCCTGAACTGCAGCAGTTTCCCTTCTCCTGAACTAGCACTGCCTGCAGTGCTACCTTGACTCTTGAGCTTTTGCTCAACTCTTGTTCCTGCACCAGCACTGCCTTCAATGCTACTTTGTTTTCTTGATTCCTGAACCTGCACTATTCTAGTATACCCTTGCAGCCTCCCCTTCTGTATATCCTTTTCCAGTCCCGGCCTTTCTTCCTATTTCCTTGGTTCCAATTCCTAGTTTGCTGTCTTTATATTCCTGCTGTCTTGCTTCTGTTACCTTGTATGTTTGTTACCTGCTTTCTGCCAAGTGCGCCCTGTGATTTCTTTCCTTTCCTGTTAAGCACTCCTCCTTGTCTATTGTGCTTGTGTTTAGTTCTACCCCCTTGCTGTTACTGCCTTGCGTGTTCCTGTTTGATCGCCAGGATCCGTGGGCACAGCTGACTACCTAGGTGGTGTTTCTTGTTCATTGTGAGTATTGTCTTTGAGTTGCATTTATATCATCACCATTGGTATGAGCTCCACAGACCCTGCCTTTGCATGCATATCCTATATGTGGGTATTTGCAGTCAGAATCTGTAACAGCAATTGTGGGTGAGGAACTTACTGAGCTTCAGTCTTACCGTGTGGAGCTCCCGAGTGCTTTACCCCACATTCCCTTTATTGTTAATGTTGTTTTATATATGTGTATTGCACATCCGTCCTGGGTGTAGTGATTCTGAATGCTGAGCCGCCTCATGAGTGCCTGTCCTTTCTGAGTCTCACCCATCTTGTTCACTTACACAGGCTTCCCCTTTGGATCCCTTTTTCTCCTGACTCCCTGTGTGATCCTGGGAAGCGCTGTACTACTTTTTCTGTGTTTGTTTTCTACCCTTTTCCCAGTCCTTGCCCAAGTCCCTGACTGTTTTCCCGACATAGTCCCGGACAATCCCTGACAGTATGTACCGACTAGGTATTTTATTTGCATGATAACTTCTTTACTGCACCATAAATATAATTAAAAAGACCGATTTGGTTGTTTTAGGAGTGGATAAAGGGATTATTTAGTTTGGTCCTGAAGAAAAGCCTTGGGGGATAGGCTTGAAACATGTAGACCAGGAGACACACACCCATTATAGTGTATTTCTCCCTCTCCCCCTTTTAACAATACCAGCTACAGGATTTAATAAAAGTTAGTTTCCACGTAGCCAGGTATTTTTTAATTCACCGTTTCTTGACCCTTCCATTCTCACATCACTATATAGCCCACACCCTACAAAGTGCTCCCACGTCTCTGTCGGTCATAGCACGCCCATCCCGCAGCGGGCAGGAAGAACCCAATGATGAAGCATGCCACCAAGGGACCTTTTGGTGGGTGAGGGTTATTTTAAGAAAACTTATAGTTTTCCTTAAATAAAAACTCCTGAAAGGATAGTTATTTCAGAAGTACGGATGGACTTTCTTTGGTTATTCATATAAGATAGGAGGCCGAGTCCACAGCAAACCTGACCTCTTTCTCCCCCTTTGTTTGATACGCTGGTTGGGAATCCACCAGTGCAGCTTTTTGGTCATGCCAGAGCTTCTGGAGCTCTTGGCTGGCTTCAAGGTTTTTGGTTGCTTTACCCATGTACTCAGCCGTCCTTGAACATAGGCCAAGCACATAGTCCATACTATCTAACTTGAGCTCTTTGAGAGGTCTCCCCCAGCCTTCCTTCACTAGACATAGCGGTCCCCTCATAGGATGACCAAATAGAAGTTCAAAGGGACTAAAGCCCACCGTCTTCTGTGGCACTTTTCTGTAGGCGAAAAACAGGCATGGCAAAGTGACATCCCATCTCCTTCTGAGTTTGTCAGGGAGTACAGCGATCATACCTTTCATGGTCTTGTTGAATCTGTCAAGTAGACCATTGGTTTGTGGGTGATATGGGGTGGTAAACTAGTATGTTGCCCCGAACTCAGCCCACGTGGCTTTTAGGTAGCCAGACATGAAGTTAGTACCTCTCTCTGACACCACCTCCTTAGGAAAGCCCACTCTAGTAAAGATACCGATGAGGGCTCTGTCAACTGCAGGAGCGGTGACAGTCTTCGGTGGAATGGCTTCAGGATACCTGGTGGCATGATCCACGACCACCAGTATAAATCTGTTTCCTGATGCTGTTGGAGGTACAAGGGGACTATGTCAATCCATACCCTTTCAAAGGGAACCCTAACCACTGGTAGTAGGATTAAGGGGGCCTTTGGGTGGGTATTTGTCTTGCCACTGGCTTGACAGGTAACACAAGAGTTACAAAACTCCTTTACCTTCTGAGACATGTTTGACCAGTAGAAGTGGGTGCCTAGCCGACTCACAGATTTTGTCTGGCCAAGATGCCCAGCTACGGAGATGTCATGGGACAATGAAAGTAAGAACTTTCTGTATTGCTGAGGCACTACCACTCTCCTAGTGGCACCAGGTTCGGGATCTCTGGCATCAGTATACAGGAGCCCCTCCTCACAATGGGTCCTGTGGGAGCCACTGACATCTCCCTTTCCTGTGAAGCAGTTTGCTGTCTCAAGCTCTCAAGAGCGGGACATATTCTCTGTCCCTGTCACAGCTCTTCCCTAGAGGATCCCCCTGGGCCTAGGAGCTCTGCCATGTAAGACCCGAGTTCCTTGGGCTCTGTTCCCTCTGGTCCCTCCCTGAGGAGAGGGGAACTGAGCTTTGTGGCTGCTCAGAAGTTGGTTTCTCAGCCTTCTTACCTTTTCTCTTGGAGGATTGGCCATTATTCCAGGCTCCAATTCCTCTTTTTCACCCTGGGCTTTGCTCTGTGCTCTTATTTGTATACACACCCATTTAGGTATTCCCAGCATGACTGCATGGGATCTTTGCTCTACCTCAGCCCATGCTGAGGTCTCCAAATCATTTCCTAGCAGACATTCAACAGGAACTGCAAAGGACACAACTACCTTCTTCTGCCCAATAGCTCCTCCCTACTCTAAGGACACCATAGCCATGGGATGAACCTTAATGTGGTTATCAGCGTTGGTGACTGGATACGTTTGTCCAGCCAAATATTGCTCTGGGGATACCAGTTTTTCAGTCACCATGGTGACACTTGCACCTGTATTCCTTAGTGCTTCTACTCTAACCCCATTGATATGTGGCTGTTGTCTGTATTTCTCCAGGTTACTGGGCCAGACAGCCAGGGCAGCTACACCCACACCATCCTCTGAGATTAAGCTAGCTTCAGTGTGCTTTCCAACCTGATCAGGGCACACCAAGGATCCCATCTGGTGACTCACCATCCCAGTGGTAACTGGAGATGCACTAGTGGAAGCCTTTTTGGGACAGGAAGAGTCCCCAGTTCGGTGTCCATTGGCCTTACAGCTGAAATACCAAGCCTTTTTGGGATCCCAATTCTTAACCTGGTACCCACCCTTGAATTTTGAAGTGTCTCTGGGCCCACCCTCCTGAACAGGTTTTTGGGGGACTTTAGAAGACTATTAACCTTTTTCTTTAGACTGTCCCACATCTTTCCCTTGGGGGAGGGGGGATAAGCAACCCCTTTTTTTTTTTTTTTGGACCCCCCCCCCCATGACGTCTTGGACACCCTAGGTTTGACCCAGTGGTTAGCCTTCTTCCCTAACTCCTGGTGAGAAACCAAACCTAGGTCCACCAAGTATTGATGCAATTTTTCAGAAGTACAGTTACTTCACAGATCCTCTTTCATAAGTAAATTATAAAGCCCATCATAGTCTTGCACCTTACTCCCTTTTAACAAACCACCTAGGGTTTTGACTGAAAAGTCTACAAAATCAACCAAGGACTCACTCCATGTTTTGTGAGACTCTCTGAACTTAATCCTGTACTCCGTAGTGATGAGTCCAAAGCCCAAACCCAATCAGGGTATCCTTCATGAGGTCATAGGACTCCGTATCTTCCTCATTAAGTGTCAGGAGTCTATCCCTGCACTTGCCTGAAAAATGCTCTGAGTAGAGACCCCCAATACTTTTGGTTGAGCTTTAACAGTTTACAAGCCCTCTCAAAGGTTGTAAACCATTTTGTGATATCATCACCCTCAACATATTTGAGGACAATCCCTTTGGGGATTTGAAGATCAAACGTTTCCTCCCTATCTCTATTTACCTTTTTGCTGCCACCATTCATGGATGCTAGACCCATCTCAGCCCTTTCTTTCCCTATGGCCAGGATTTTGGCCTCCAGGGCTACTCTTCTGGCTGGTCTCTCCAGCTCCTGGTCTGTATCCTCCAAAGTTCTTCTTTGTGCTTGGAGTGGTCTAGTCTACCTCCAGGTAAAGTGTTAGGTAAGAGGTTTCTACTGTAATCCTCTTCCTCTGGGATATTGGAAGAGGAATCATCCACATGAGTACTGTTAGCAGTCTCATCTTCACTGACATGGTCATCATCAATGTTTTCATTGTCTTCTCTTGCCTGGGCTCTATCAAACTAAGCAAGCAACTCCTGGAGCTGTGCTTTGGTTGGTCTAGACCCAGTTGTAATTTTGCAAGCCTTACAGAGGTCTTTTAGCTGCCTAAAACTAAGTTGAAGGTAAGGGGTCAGTTTGAGTTCCTCAACTTTATCCTCTGAGGTTGACATGTTTTACCGAAGTTGGGACCTTTCTTAGAAAATGTAAAAAATTCTCAACAGATTTTCAAGACCTAACTACTAGTACTCTTTTTAGATTTCTAATGCAAAAGGACTGGGGGACTTGGAAAAATCGAAAATTCATAACATTCAAAAACAATTTTTGACTAAAGTCAATTGTGGGTTTCTTCATGGAATCACATATTGACCAAGTGGTATCAGCAAATGCAAAGTCTTGTACCCCACCGCAGATCCACCAATATAGGAAGCTGGCTTTTTATGTAGTGTATCAAAATGAGGTACACTATGTGGAAAGTCCAGATGACCCTTATTGGTTTACAGGACTTAAATTAATAATCCCAAATGCTCTCTTTTGTGGTTGTGTAAGCGAGCAATTTAGGCTTTTCAGATGGTAGTGTTAAGCATTTGTTGAACACACATGGTCAGTAAATGAGGCACACACTCGAGAAGAAACTCAAGACCAATTTAGAAAAATAACAAGTATTTTTCTATATATTTTAACACAAAGAACTTAGTAATTGGGTAAGTACTTTTCGAGATATACATTTTTGCACGCAAGTAAAATTGTAGCACAAATGCTTTTTTACATGTTAATGCGTTTCTATTGAGAAAGAAACATACTGCATACAGGTTCTTACTATTGTATTCCGGGGGTCCCATTTAGGACTGAAGGTGCTAGGGGGCCAAGGTCCAAAGTACCACCAGCAGTTCGGGTTTACCTGCCCTGGAGTGTCAGGGTGCAGGATGGTTTGGTAGCCTTGCACGCTACACCATAGGCAAAGAGGGAGGCCACCTAGAAACAGGCTGTGAAGGGGGACTATGGGACAAGTCCGGGAGCTCCCAATGAAGGACTTGGTTCATGAAGGTCCTGGGAGTAGGGGGCACTGTCGGTTGTCCTGGACCAGGGCTGGGGAGCTCGGGTGCTGAGGGTTTTGGTCGGCTGGGCCTGAGCGTCAAAGGCACTTACGTTCTTGGATTGATCTGCAGTGGTGGGGCAAAACCAGACAGCTGGGCCACTCTCAGTGCTAGCCTCTGCGATGCTGATGCCCCTCAACGTCTGGTCCGGATTGGACTTCAAACAAGCTTTGGTTGCTACAAGGGTCCAGTACCCTGGCTATTGGTGCAGGGCGGCTCCAGTTAGTCCTGGCATCTTCACACTTGTTGGGGAGATGGATCTGACCGCCTGGAGTCCGGTGACCTCCTCCTGGGTGGCTGCTGCATCGGTGGACCTGGTGGTCAGCAGAACGGAGAACCGGACATGTAGATGGTGCCTGCAGGTTGCAGGGAAGTGACTCCTCCACTTTAAGGGAGATGCTGACAACTTTGAGAAGTGCTGGAGGTCCTCTGATGTTTTTGGAGAATGCACAGCTGCAGGACGCATTGAGTTGTCGCGATTGTCGGGAGAGGAGCAGGCAGGGTTTGCCGACAAAGTCCACCAGTAGGCTGCAGTTCTTGCCTCTTCAGCTCTTCTTGGTCTTTCTTCTTCTTTTGTCAGGGGAATCTGAGTTCCTACTTACCCTTGGGGTCACTACGCCCCCTATATGACCACTTCCTGTGGGGAGTGGTCATGACCCTGTCCCAAAGTTCCTAATGCCATCAAAATCCAGACGGTGGAATCCTTCTTTCGTGGGGCACATCAGACAGCCCACCTTAGGGGTGTGACTGGCCTGGTAGTGCATCACGCTTCCTTGCATAGCTAATTTCCCACCTGTCCTGGTGCCAAATGGGCCTCAGGGCAGAGGGTGGAATCTCCCAGGTCTGGGGAAAGCCGGGGTTGCATATTAACGGCAGGCAAGGGCTTTAAAGTCCCTGGGCTTGGTATGCAAATTCATTAGCCATCCTGCTGGAGGGTGTATGAACACCTTCCTCCGGAGCAGGCATTGTTCCTGACCACAGAGAGCACGGGCTCTCACCTGCAGGGTGTCAGAAACATGTCTGTGATGGCAGGCTGGACGATACCAATCAGCCAGCACACTAAGAGGCTAGTAGGTTTTCAGGGGGTACCTCTAAGGTGCCCTCTGGGTGCATGTTTTAATAAATCCACTACTGGCATCAGTAGGGATTTATTAAGACAAGGTGTTTGATACCAAACTCCATAGGTTTCAGTGAAGCCATCATTTAGCTGAGGAACTCGTAATGACCAGTTCCAGTAAATGTACTTAAGATGGCTTCCCTTTTAACTTGTACTATCTAGCAATTGAACTAGATAGCACAGGGGCATTCCTTGCTCATGGAGATATGTACTCACTTGTAATATAATGCACCATGCCATAGGGCTGTAAGGCCTGCTGTAGGGGTGACTTACATATATTTTATGCAGTGTCTGGGGGCATGGCACACAGTGTGTGTGTAATGTCGTGTTTTCACATTTGTCTGCACCATTTCACACAGCCTGCAATAGCAGTCAGCATGAGTTTGGTGGTGAGTCCCGTAGAGTGGCACAATACATGCTGCAGCCCTTAGGGTCCCTCTTTAGTACCTAGGTACCAGGTGTGCCATTTACTAGGGACTTACAGAGGTGCTAAATGTCTTGCCAATTACGGAACTATTGAACAGTTACCTGGTTTTAGGGAAAGAGAACTGCCACTGCGGACCTGGATAGCAGGAACCCAGTGCACTTCAGTCAAAATTGCATCAGATACAAGGCAAAAAGTGGGGGTGGCCATGTCAAAAGAGGATACTTTCCTACAGGTGTGATGTGTACGTGCTAACTACAATTCATGATGAGAGCACTTCTCCCATCACGGGTTGGGATCAGATGGCCGAAGTTCATGAGCACACCATTATACTTGATTACAACAAGTACGTGGGTGGATAAGAATGACCAGGTTCTTCAGCCATACAATGTGAGTCATAAAACTCGCACTTGGTATAAGAAGCAGTTTACCCACCTGATGCTGATGGCAACATAAAATACATATGTTGTTTATCGTCAGACCACCACAGGAAGACTCGTCTTTTCTTGACTTTCACTTTACCGTCATTGATATTCTTACTGCTACAAAAGCAACAGACTCCACTTCGTATGTTCTGGAGGACGTGACAAGGCTGCAGGATCAACCTTTTGCTGACCCCATTCCTGAAACAGCTAAAAAGACTTGACTATGTCGTTGTCGTAGAGTTTGTTCTAAGGAAGGAAAGAGGCAGGAGAGCCATGTTTACTGTCCCCAGTGCCTATCTCAGTCAGCCCTGTGTTTTCCTACTTTCTTTATGTTGTACCATACAAAAGTGAAGTATTGGGAAATTGATTGAGGTGGAGCCACTGTAAGATAACCTTTCAATGGCTGTGCATGGATACCTACCTTATGTGGGCCACTACTTCACTAGGTAATCAGCCGTATAATTTCTTTTCCTCTACTTCCGGAAATAATGGACTTGCTTATGCCCTGCCCGACACCTTTGTCCACTGTCAGAATTTGATAGGCGTTATGTTCGCCGATTGACAATTGCATTACAGCCCCCACACTGCACATAATGGTGGACGGAACATAAGCCACGTTGTCACTTAGTACCCTGTGTGACAAAAACATAAAAGCTTTGGCTAATTTTTTAAGTGCTTTTTAGGGACTTTCTGTATACAACACAAGGATCACCCCGATTGCACACAAGAACCAGGGTAAGTGTAATAATTCAAATGAATGTCCAGTGGGACTCATTCACCAACACTCTGTGTGCAAACCCAATTAGTAACATGTATCATAATCAAGGTTATTGAAAAAGGATACAGGACACAATATCTTGTTTTTAAGTATAAGGACAATATACATTCCATTATGTATCAAAATTAATGCAGAGGACGAAGTCCTCAGACAGTGAACTAATATGTACACAACAACATAGAACAAGACGATGAACAGATTCTAAGGTTGAACATGATTTTATATCAAACAAACTTTAATTGAAGGTCCTGTCTGTTCATATATGGTGTCACCTTGTGAACCATAACATGTTATAAAAGCAACTTTGGGAGGGGATGTTGATGTTTCGACCCGTAGTTACTTTTCAGGTCTCATCAGGACAAAAGCCATCTGACTAAACTTCCCTATAAACCTTGGAATCTTGGGACCTTCAATAAGGCATCCTGTAAGCAATACATGTAAGAACGCTTCAAGACAGAGTCAACAATGTATATCTGGCCACTCGGGTAGTTGGACAGTTCTGGTGGAGTATTCTAATTTTTCAGGAGAAGTACACCTTTGTATGGTGTGGAGAGAGTGGTCACACCTACACAAGCAAGAGTACTCCTAGATAAAGGCAACAATACAAAATAGGCCACTCGGTTCCTTAGACAGTCCCTTAGAGGTAAATGGATTACTCTTGTACAAACTCAGTGTGGTGGGAAATTTGTGGCTCTCCATAGATTCCAGAACTTTTCATCAGACATTTGTGGAAAATGTGTGTTTTTAGTCGAACTTTGAGGTTTGCAAAGGCTGCTGGGTAAAATGACCTGGTGAGAGCAATGAAAGTCATGCACCCCTGGACTCCCCTGGTTGTCTAGTTTTCAAAAATGTGCAGGGTTGATAGGTTTGTCTAGTGTCGGCTGAGCTAGGACCCAAAATCCACAGCTACCTAACTTGCAAAAAAAGGGTCCTTTTTCAATGCAAAGATGTGATGTGTGTAAGTAGCGCTTAGGGCCGTTACCTGTTGTGGGCACTAGGCCTAACCACACAAGTGAGGTGCAATTTTTATTGGGAGACTTGAAGAAATGCTAGGTGGTAGGAAATGTGTGGATCCCCACAGATTCCAGAAGTTTTCCTCAAAATGTGTGGAAAATATGTGTTTTGTAGTCAAAGCTTGATGTTTGCAAAGGCTTCTAGGTAAAACTACCTGATGAGAGACATGCAAGCCATGCACCCCTGAACTCCTATAACTGTCTAGTTTTTAAACATGTGCAGGTTTGCTCAGTTTGCCTAAGTGCCGACTGAGCTAGGGCCTAAAATCCACAGTTACCCAACTTTAAAAAAAAAGCCTCAGTTTTCACTGCAAAAATGTGATGTGTATATGTAGCGCTTGGCGCCCTTTCCTGTCATGGGCACAATGCCTACCCACACAAGTGAGGTAGCATTTTTATCAGGAGACTTAGAGAAATGCTGGGTGGTAGGGAATTTTTGACTCTCTACAGATTCCAGAAGTTTCCTCAGAGAAATGTGTGGAAAATTGGGCTTTTAATCGAAATTTGATATTTGCAAAGTCTTCTGGGCACAAAATTACCTGATGAGAGCCATGTAAGTCATGCATCCCTGGACTCCACTGGCTGTCTAGTTTTCTAAAATGTGCAAGTTTGCTAGGTTTTTTGAGGTGCCGGCAGAGCTAGGGCCCAAAATCCACAGCAACTCAACTTGCAAAAAAAAGGGTCTATTTACAGTGGAAAAATGTGATGTGTCTATGTTGCATTTTGGTCCCTTTCTTGTGGCAGGCACTAGGCCTACCCATACCAGTGATGCAGCATTTTTAACGGGAGACATGGAGGAATGCTGGGTAGTAGGAAATTTGTGGTTCACCACAGATTCCAGATGTTTTCCTTACAGAAATGTGCAAAATGTGTAATTTTAGTCGAATTTTGAGGTTTGCAAAGGTTTCAGGGTAACCGTACCTGGTGAGAGCCAAACGTCACCTCACCTTAAATTCCTCTAGGTATCTACTTTTATTTATTTTTTTTAAATATCTTTATTTGCATTTTGTCAAACATACAGGTTACAATTGGAAGAAGAGAGGGAAAGAGAAGGGGGGAAAAAGGGGTGGGGGGAGAGAGCCTGGGTGAGATAGGGAACAAATAGTCATTACAAGTGCAATAAACATTTCGGCATGTACTGTTGGAATATTCGCAAACTGTGACTAATATTAGCTCTATACAACAGGTAACTGACCATAGATTGTGTTCGTTTTGCATTACATCCAAGTTATTTATCAGAAGGATCACACTTTTGTGTCCAATCGGATATAAGAAAAATGTTCATCCTTTCCCGGTTTTTCACATAAATGTCTGTACCTGATTATCCAATGTGGATTAAAAAGTTGAGGCAAAATCAGATATAGGTATCTACTTTTATAAAAAGTAATAGGTTTGCTAGGTTTCCCTAGGTGCCGCCTCCGCTACGGCCCAAAATCCACAGTAACCCACATTGCCAAAAAATGGTCAGTTTTCTGTGGAAAAATGTGATGTGTCCATGCTGTGTTTTGGATTGTTTCCTGTTGCAGGTGATGGAGCAAGGACTCATAAATGAGACTTGCTCGTACGCAATCTCCTCATAGTATTAAATTATTAAACTTGTATTGTCTCTATTAATCGTTGCATACACTACACGAATAGTAAGGATGCTTGCCTATGTGTTTTACTAATAAATAACGCTTGTCTGTAATCCAAAATGGCCGCTAAAGCGCGGGAACCCTACTGCGCATGTTTCAACCACATCACGTGTTGTGACGTCTTTCTTTGCTTGGTGGGAAATTTCTGCTTCTGCGCAATATGCATTAAAATGGCCGCACATGCTTCAGCTTGCTCTCATGTCATTATTAAACTGTCGTTTCTCTAACGCTACTAATGCGGGATAGAATTTATAATTAAATGGGAATAGAGTAGAAAGAGTGGGCATACAGTGAAACATTTTATTTGTGATTTTAATGTTTTCTTCTTTGACTTTTATTAGTTCGTAAACTTGGGCCTGGGTTTGGTGCACTGAAAGCTCGTGTGACAAAGATTCCGCACATGCGCCCTACAGTGGCAGACCAGATAGAAAAAGATGAAGTCAACTTGGACATCACCCAAGGCCATGACCTGCTGGCCAACACCACTACATACCAAGATGTTCTCGTCGAAAAGCAACTTTTTATATGAATAAATTGTCAATTTTGTCATGAGACGGGTGGGAAATAAAGCAAATGTATTAAATTGAAGGGGCGGTAGTTTAAAAACAATAGGCTTCAGAAATACAAGGCAAATCAATATGGTGTGAGAATCCACCCCCTGTCCCTGTCCAATCAGAAGTAGTGGTCCCATATTTTAGCAACATTAAGGGGAGGTACATGGGCGTAGAAGGGTATAATAGATATAGAATTAGCTAATTAGTTAGCGCTCTTAGCTCCAGACTGCCAAGCTGATCGATTGCAGACTGAACCGCTGTCCAGAGAGGTCCTGAGGAGGGGGCGGCGGAGTCCATTAGAAGGAAGGCACAGGAGAATCGAGGAGAGGTCTAGTATCAGAGAGGGGAACGACGCAGGTGTCGTTGTAGAGAGGTCACCGGTCTTGTCCTGATCCTGTAGGAGGTCTTTGCTCTTCATCCTACCTGGGTCCTATTCTTTCCAACTCCTTGGCCAAGGGGTTTGGTTCTCGCACTTAGGTAAATATAATGCAACCTTTAGTTGCGCTGCTGTCTCTATCCTCTCCTTTTCTAAGGGACCGTCATTGATTAGCAATAGTTATTCTATGCTTCATCTTGGGTATTGCGATTAAGTACCGTGTGGTTCTGTATTTTACTCTGCTAAATCTTTAGATAAACATTTTAAAACTTCCTGACTCAGTGGTTATTTCAGGATTATGTACTATAATGAATGTCACTCATTTTAAATTTCCCAATTAGCAAAGGATTCATTGGTAAGTCATTACTCTTCATTCAGAAGGTAATTGGTAGCAGGGATTTTGATAAAGAGGAACAACTGATAAAACCCAGCGTAAGTATTAGCGTAGTATGAATGTATGGGCCCAAGTGAGTATCTGGTGTATGAATGCTGTTTGCTAATATCGCGCTGGATCAGTTTTCTGGTAATCAGAGGATGGGTACTCTTTGTTAATTGGGTAATGAGAATTATATTTTTATGAACTAACATCCGTGTATTCAAAGTTTGTTTTATGTTGTCTAGAATTCCTCGGGGTAAAAAGAATAGCGGATGGTAAGTGGAAGCCATACTGCAGTGAGGTTATCTGTCAGGTAGAAATAGTACTGAAAAGTTAAGCAGGACTATCAGTACTGGTTAGGGAATCTATGCATGTGAGTAATAGCAAAAGAGTACGCTGGTGAAAATTTGATGTTATATCACCTAGAAAGGGTAACATTGAAGAAGTAGCAGGTACTTCCGGAGCTTGTGTGAAGAGTAAACAGAAGGGTTTTTACTCGTAGTATATGTTTAGTAAACGGAAAGGGTTTACTAAGTGTGAGAGAAACTATCTTTTCGAATTTAGAGAAACTGGCACGATAGCGAATGTTTTATGTTGTTACTGAAACTTAATTAAGAATTGTAGAGAAAATAAGTTTGCGTAAGATTTTGTAAAGGGAGGGTCAGCTGCCGGAGAGGGAGCTGACGTCAGAAAACGCCGCGCTGGGATTGGTTGAATCAGCGGGTGTGGAACGACTCTTGTAAAGGAGGGGTCAGTAGTAGTACTGACGTCACAGGTGCCGCGCTGGGATTGGTTGAAACAGCGAGGGACAGTGAAGAGCAGATTGTAAAGGAGGGGTTGACAGACAAACGTCATCAAAAGGCCGCGCAAGGATTGGCTCGGAAATAAAGATAGCAGACATTTGATTGGTCAAAATTATAGAAGCGAAATTCTTAGTGGATAAAGGATTGCATGTTAAAACGCGATCCGACTTTAACAGGAACTCGTCCGGATAGGAGATATTTAGGCTTTGCAGAATATAATTTTATACATCGGTACTTACCCAAGATGTACGGAGAAAAGAGAAAAATGACCTTTCTGCAAAAGATTAAGAACTATTTTAAAAAGGACAAACCAATCAAAACTAGAGAAGGAATTATCATTCCACCAGCTAAAACGCCCGCTTCATTCCTGATGATGGAGAGAGGTTATCATACTTGTGTATGGATGGAGAATTGGATAGAATATACCAAAAACGATGGAATACTAGCATTTCCCGAGAATGGCACGTTCAATGGGAGAATTCTGCAAAACTTGAGATTGAGGATGAATGACCTAGAACCCAGACCTAGATTAACTCAATACGAAGCCTTAGAGGAATGGGAAACCGAGGCATTTGAGCGTGACCGATCTAGGAGTAATAGGGGTTATCGAGGATTTTTTCCCAGGAATCTAGGGACGGTCAGATGAAACAATGGAGAAGGGCAATGATTACAGAAGGATTATATCCATTGTTAACAGCAGAGGAGAAATTAGGGAGTAAATGTACAGAAAAGACAAAACATTTAATGAGAAGTGACGATTCTGAAGACGAATTTATGGAAGAAATGTTAAGGAACCCCCCACCATATCAGGAAGGGACAAGTGGATGCACCCCCAGTGCACCATCGTTAAAAACCCCATTGGTACCCCAGGTAATGCATGAATTCACCCCTAGTAGAATACTTCATGACAAAGAAAGAGAAGCCCTAGAGAAGACCAGAGCAGAATTAATACAGAAAATAACACAGATAAAAGTACATCCTGATTCATTGACCATACCTGTAACAATTGGTCCAGTAGTTCCATTATATGGTACTCAGGGAAACTGTCCTCCACCGATACTTGCACCTACTCCTGTAAACGCTACAAACCCTGAAGCAGTAGTAATGGTTGAAGATCACTTTAGTGACAGCGAATCCACAATATCATTGATGGATTTACCCATTCGAGATTCTGTCAATATTACTCCCAAGAGGACTACACCTGGATGTTCAAAAGAGATAAGTCTAGTGACTTCATCAGGAGCGAAAAATGCCACAATAGTCACCCCCGAAGATTTAGAAAGGTGGGCACAAGAATCAGATAAACAATGCACACCTCCAAAAATAATGGACATTCATAAATTGAAAGTCGAATTAGAAGAAATAATAGCAGGAAATGTAGGACTAGATCGCTTGAATACCTATGATGATGAAGAATTATTATTTATGTGCAAAAGTATCACAAGAAATGTAAGATTATTCCATGAAAAATTATCCAATCTAGCACTACAGATGGGAATAGAAATAGGGAGATCAAAGGTGTTGCAGAAACCCTATAGAGCAGAATTTTCAGAAAAAGATTTAGAAAACATGAATGCCTCTGGAAGAAAATTACAAGTAAGGGAATTAATGATAGTTTTACAAAAATGGGGAGATCTAGATAAATGGAGAACTAGGTGGGCCAAGAAAAAGGAAGAAGTACGATCAAGTAGATCAGCATCGGAATATGTGATGAAGGAGACAGGGAAAGCAGACCAAATGTATCCAATGCGAGAAATTGCGGGAGGAGGATACGTACATGTCCCATGGAGCAGACAGGATATTTTGTCATTTACGAATGATTTTCCAAAATTGAGAGAAAAACCAATTGAATGGTACAAACAGGTCGAAAGGTTTTTGAAGGTGTCAAAGGTATTGTTGAAGGATTTAGATGGTTTGTATGACATAGTGGTACCTGCTGATTTGTGGACAGATTGTAAAATTACAGTTGATTGGCCAAGTGACGAGTATCCTAGAGATCCAAAAACAGGTGCCCCGTCAAATGATGTGATGAAAAAGTATCAGCAGGTGATAACTTATTTGAAAGGGAAAATACCACCGAAAGAAACAGATTGGGTGAAAATAGATCGAACCACCCAAGAGGCAAATGAATCGGTACATTCCTACTATGAGCGTTTATTGCAGGTATTTAAACAGTATAGTGGATTTGAGGACATTGGAGACAAGAACATGAGTCAGTTTGTGTATCGATTTGTTTTCGGTTTAAAGCCAGAAATTTGTCAGATGATTAAACAACACATGCTGTGTTGGCAGGGGAAGCCCATTGATGAGATTTTGAAATATGCCAAATATTGTGGAGATGATATTGAGGATAGGCATAAGAAATTACAGGAGAAGGTCATGTGGGCACAGGTGAAAATGGCCAAGAAACAGGGAATTAATTTGGAAAATCGGAGTGAAAATCAGGGGAAGGATTCTGGAACGAGTGGTGATACTGGGAATGGTGGAAAAGTGAGAGGACAAATGAGTAGAGAAGAAGCTAAAAAGAAATTTCCTTGTCATGGATGCGGAAAATTGGGGCATTGGAAGGATGAATGTAAAAAGATCCGGAATAATAATGGCCCAAATCAAAATTTAAATCAACAGACGCAGAATGACTCACAGCAGGGTGTAAATCCTCAGAGTCAGTTGCCACCTGCACCTATTCAGGGTAATGTAAGCAGAGCAAAGCACGGTACAGACATCGGATATCAAGGAGGAAGTGGTAAGAATGATTATATAACATCACAGTTTCTTTTACAGGACGATTTCTGTCAATACAGTTCATGACGGTGCCTAGGAGAGGGGAGAAGGAGTGCGTACTTGGCGCATCCTTACCGGTAGACCAGTCAGGTCCATATGTTGAAGGAAATGTGAAAGGTAATGATATTACTTTTCTTTTGGACACTGGTGCTACCCGGTCTACTGTAAGAACAGCAGACATTCCAGACCTTCCTCTCTCTGGTGAAAATATCCAAGTAGTGGGAGTAGCTAATCAAAGGATTAGAACACCTCTTACCGAACCAATGGAAGTTAAAATCGGAAACTTCAGAGAAATGCATCAATTTGTAGTATGCGATTCTAGCCCAGTAAACTTATTAGGCAGGGATTTATTGTGCAAAATGAACTGCACAATTTTCTGCACACCGGATGGTGTAGCAGTTCAGACACCAGATGAAGACCATGTATATAAAATTATGATTGCAAAACAGGGTACAGAAGTAGATGAGATGTTTTCGGTATTAACAAAAGACGAGTTGCCAGAAGAATTAAAAAGTACAGTAAACTCCATAGTTTGGGATTTCACAGGAAAAGAAGTAAGACTTATGGCTAAAATAGACCCAGTTAAAATTACTGTAAAAGAAGGTGCGATTTTCCCAAATACCAGACAGTACAAAATGAGTGCAGAAGTAAAAGCAGGAGTCATTGAAGAAATTAATCGAATGGTTGAACAGAACATACTAAAAGAAGTAATGAGTAGCCCATGTAATTCACCAATCATGGGACTAAAGAAAGCTAGTGGAAAATATAGGATTGTTCAGGACCTACGAAAAATAAATAAAATAGTGGAACCATGTTGTCCCATAGTGCCAAATCCTGCAGTAATTCTATACCAAATTCCTTGGAGTGCAGGATGGTTCACAGTAATTGATTATGTCAAGCGTTCTTCTCAATACCATTGCATCCAGATAGCCAGTATCTTTTCTCATTTAAATTTGAGAATAAAGTCTATGTATGGAATCGTATTCCTCAGGGGTACACGGAAAGTCCTTCCATTTTCAATCAAATACTGAAAAAGTGTCTTGAAAAACTAGTGATGCCAGGAAGTTCAGTCCTAGTGCAATATATCGACGACTTATTGGTGGCATCGAACACCAGAGAGGACTGTGTTGTTGATTCCATAGCACTATTAAATCTTTTGGCCGAAGAAGGGCATAAAGTCTCACCTGAAAAGTTGCAGTTTTGTACAACAGCTGTTAAATATCTGGAACACCAAATTGAGAGGGGAAAAAGAAGAATAACCTCTGAAAGAGTAAAATTAATAAAGAAAATGCAAATGCCTGTAACCCAAAGACAAGTGAGAATGTTCCTAGGAATAGTAGGTTACTGTCGACAATGGATACTAGGATTTTCCTTGTTAGCAAAGCCCCTAATTCAAATGACAAGAAAGAAAGCAAAGGACCCAGTTGATTGGGATGATGAGAGTGCAGGAGCTTTTGTAAAATTGAGAAATGCTCTGTGCTCAGCACCAGCCCTAGGCATGCCGGATTATAAAAGAGAATTCGCATTATTCTGTCATGAAAGAGAAAATTGTGCACTTTCTGTCCTAACCCAGAGACACGGTTTAGACAGACGTCCTATAGCATATTTTTCTGCTACATTGGACCCAGTAGCAGCCGCGTTGCCAGGATGCTTAAAAGCAGTGGCGGCTACTTGTTTGAGCATTGAACAAAGTGAGTCAATTGTGATGGGACATCCTGTAAAAGTGTATGTTCCACATGCGGTTGTGATTTTGTTGACAAGAACACGAACTCAGCATCTTACTCCTAGTCGGCTGACTAAATATGAAAGAATAATAATGGGTGCTGAAAATGTGACCATGGTAAGGTGTACTATAATAAATCCAGCAACCTTACTACCAGACCCATATCATGAGAAAATTAAAGATGACAAAGAAAATGAACATGATTGTTTACAGATTACAGAGTTATGTACGAAACCTCGCCCTGATATCGAAGAACAGCCCCTCAGAAAGCCAGACAGGGAGCTATTTGTTGATGGTTCATGTCAAAGACATGAAGATGGTAAATTAACTGCTGCCTATGCGGTATGTGAATTAACTGGAATAGTCGAGGCATCCTATTTACCAGGAGTCAAATCTGCACAAGTAGCTGAATTGATTGCGTTGATAAAAGCTTGCAAAATTGGAAGGAATCAAAAAGTAACTATATTTACAGATAGCCAATATGGTTACGAGGTTGTGCATGATTTTGGCCAGCTATGGATGCAGAGGGATTTCCTGACTTCTTCAGGATCCCCCATTAAAAATGGACAGTTTGTAAAGGAATTGCTGGAAGCAATACAATCACCAAAAGAATTGGCTGTGGTGAAATGTGCCGCACATCAGTCAGGAGATGACTGGGTGGTAGTCGGCAACAGATATGCAGATCTGGTGGCTCAACATTGTGCCAAAAATAGATTGTCAGTCAATAAGAGAGTGGAAAGAATGGGAATCAGCTGCCAACTTATGCAGTAGATGCCACCTGAAACTTGGAATGATGTAAAGAGATTACAAGATGATGTCGATGAAAATGAAAAGAATTTGTGGATCAAAGTAGGTTGTTCCCAAAGAGGAGATGATGAAGTGTGGATCAGTGCTGATGGCAGACCAGTCATGCCAGACTGTTTACTCTCACAAATGGCCAGAATGTATCATGGAGACACACACATAGGGAGAGATGCAATGATTAGGCTTTTTAGACAAAACTGGTACAATCCAAAGTTCAGGGCTGTTGCAGAGAGTCTTTGCCAGAGATGTTTAACTTGCCAGATGCATAATCCAGGGCGGAAGACAATAATTGGGTTTGGAAAAATTGGAAAGGCAGAGGGTCCTTTTATAAGACTCCAGTTCGACTTTATACAGTTACCACCATGTAGAGGGTTGAAATATGTACTAGTCATAGTGTGTCTGTTTTCAAAGTGGGTGGAGGCTTATCCTACCAGGAGAAATGATAGCATTACAGTCACAAAACTGTTGCTACGAGAGCTCATTCCTAGGTTTGGTTTCCCAGTAACTTTGGACTCAGATAGAGGAAAACATTTTAACAGTGAAGTGATCCAAATAATCTGTGAAGCATTCCAAATTAAGCAGAAACTGCACTGTGCATATCGTCCAGAAGCTTCTGGAGTGGTTGAACAATTGAATGGCACTATAAAGTCAAGATTGGGAAAAATGTGTGCATCAACATCATTAGAATGGCCAGATGCATTGCCACTTGTTTTAATGGGACTCAGAAGCATACCTGACAGAAGTACAGGATTGAGCCCCCACAAGATAATGATGGGAAGAGCAATGAGACAGACACATGTTCCCACAAACAAACTACTGAATATATCTGATGATATGGTTCTGGACTATTGTAAAGGACTGGCTGACCTAGTGCGTTCTGTCTCTCACCAGGTTGGAGAAGACGCGGTTTCCAGGCAGCCTGAACAGGAACATGATCTGAATCCTGGCGACTGGGTGGTAGTGAAGAATCACACCAGAGAAACGTGTCTATCACCCAGATGGAGCAGTCCTTGTCAAGTAATACTGACCACAAATACAGCAGTGAAGTGTGCAGGATTTCCTAATTGGATTCACGTAAGCCACACCAAAAGAGTACCAGATCCTGAAGAAGAAAATCCTCAGCCAGCATCAATCACTGAGGAAGCTGAAGGTTGCCCAGCTGAAGAATCTCAGGCTCGAGATTCCAGAGAAGCTGAAGAAGAACAACCGAGCACAAGTCAGGACTGGATACCTGTGGTAGAAATTCCTGAAGTTTACCACAGAACAAGAAGTCAAACAAGATTTGAGGAAATCGAAGAAGATCAGATAGGTGAAGAAGAAGCAGCTCAGGAAAAAGAAGAAGAGACAATAAGAGAACCTGAGCAAGGTCAGATAGGGAAAGGAAACTGGGCTCAAATTAACGAAGAACTAATAAATTTTGAGCAGGGACAGACAGGTTTAGAAGAATCCGGTCAAGCTGCAGAAGTACAAAGTGCAATAAGTCCTTATCAGAACCAGTTAGATCAAGAAAATCACACAGAAGAACAAGATCATGAGAATCATGAACATGAAGAAATAAATCAAGAACAAGGTCACCTATTGGAAACTAACAGTGGAGCTGTTGAAGAAAAACCAATCAGACCTGAAAAAGAGCAAATAAGAAGAACAGTAATTGCAGAAAAAGAAACAGTACTAAGCAGTGAAAATAAAAAGATTTCTGAAGACAAAGATAAAGAAACAGTGCAAACAAAGAAAACAAGAAAAGGAGATCATTGGCCGAGTGTCATTAAAAGAGTAAAATACCACATAACAACCAGAAGTGAAGATCCAGATCAAGTAAATGAAGTAACAAGCCAAACTGAACAAGAAAATAAAACTGAGAAAAGAAGAAGTAAAGAACTGAAACTTGTGAATAACAAATTCAAGGGTCCTGATTGGACTTACATCATTCTTGAAGATTACGAAAGTTCAGAGTCAAGTGACAGTGGTGACGAAGGAACAAGTGCAGAACTAACGTACGAGAAAGAAACAAGACCACCTTGACTAAGCAAAAGAGTCATATAAAGAAACGAGGAAATAGATAAGAAGAGCGATCTTCCTTGTCGAAAATGCCTGACGATAGAGTTGCTGGGAGACCAAAACAGAGATGTTGTAGAAGATGCTGTGCAATATACATATGTAGTCTAGTAATGGTGCTTATAGTATGGTTAGTCCTGATTGTAGCAGTTCCTTACCTTATGATAATGGATAAAAGAAATAATAATGAAACTAAGGAGAGGACAGCAAACATGAAGGGCAATAGAGTAGAACTAATGGCAGAAAATGAACCAGAGTTTCATCATGAAATAGCTGATAACGACACTAGTTTAAACGTTTTCACAAAGTTATTGTTTCAGTATGTAGACACAATGGAAGTTAGTAATTGTTATGTCTGTATGAAGTTACCTGAATCAGTAGCAGAAGGATTAACATATCATCACTTACCACTGACATATGGCATATCATGTAGTGTTTTGTCTAGTTTATTTTATAGAACAGGGAGACTTCAGTATTATTATTCAAACCTAGATGTGATATTTTCTGAGGTTCCGATTCGAAAGAGTATGAACCCAGTGCTTAGTAGTCAAGACGCACAGTTTATGGGAGAATTTTTCTTAACAATGAAATCAATAGACATAACACATGCACATAGACACAATCTAACATGTTCTTTACATGAAGAAGAAAAGATATTTTTGAATTTAGTCGAAGATAGAAGACAAGATTTTCAAAAGAAAGCTTCTGAGCATAAGGCTCATTTACCACCTTGGGCGGAGAAAGAAGGGAGGTACACACCTGGCAAGGCTCAAGCTGCTATGGCTCTGGATTTCGTAAAGACAGGAAAAATTTGTCTTCATAGGTTAAAGACTGATTATAACAATGTTTTCATCGGTACCAGTGAATGTGAACATAATTTCTTAATTCTTGGAGGTTGGGGAATCAAAGGAGGAACAGATTCAGTTTTTCCTGGAATCTATTATGTGTGTGGGAATAAGGCTTATTTTAGGCTTCCTGCACGGTGGTATGGAAGTTGTTATTTTGGAATAGTATTTCCAAAGATATACCACGTAAAAAGAAACACTGGGAGCAATGAAAACAATAGTGAATTAATACGTAGTAAAAGAGCTAGTTTTTCAGAAATTGTAGGTGATATATTTGGTGCATTGATACCTTCAGTGGGAATAATTCTGAACTCAAGGAAAATATGTAAATTGTCTACAGTGGTTGATCGTTTATCAACGGATACTGCTGGAGGTTTTCTAATGATTAATGCGGAAATGGTTGCGATTAGGTCTATGGTGATGCAAAATAGACTTGCTCTTGATATTATATTGGCAAAAGAGGGCGGAGTCTGTAAATTATTGAAGACGAAACACTGTTGCACTTATATTCCTGATAAGAGTGCAGAAATTGGAACGTATATACAGAATATAACTAAACTTGAAAAGGAACTTAAACCACTGGAAGTTGATAGTGATGGGAAAGATTGACAAGTAGTATTGCGTCAATTGGTACCTGGTTTGCTAATGTAGGAAAAGGACTTATAGGTCAAATATTAGTACCCTTAGCAGGGATAGCAATAATAGCACTGACAATAATAATATGGTGCAAATGTTGTAGAAAGAAGGGAACATATAATGTGACAGGAAAGGGAAAGAAGAGAAAATTAGATGAAATAGAACTTGAAGAATGGAGAAGTGAATTATACAAGAAATAGAAAGGAGATGGTAAAAATAGAAAATGTAAAAATAAGAGTGAAACTGTTTGCTAGAAGTTGGCATCTGATTGTGGGTAGTATTTTGATGGCTCAGAAACGCCATCAGAGAGGGGATTGATGGAGCAAGGACTCATGAATGAGACTTGCTCGTACGCAATCTCCTCATAGTATTAAATTATTAAACTTGTATTGTCTCTATTAATCGTTGCATACACTACACGAATAGTAAGGATGCTTGCCTATGTGTTTTACTAATAAATAACGCTTGTCTGTAATCCAAAATGGCCGCTAAAGCGCGGGAACCCTACTGCGCATGTCTCAACCACATCACGTGTTGTGACGTCTTTCTTTGCTTGGTGGGAAATTTCTGCTTCTGCGCAATATGCATTAAAATGGCCGCACATGCTTCAGCTTGCTCTCATGTCATTATTAAACTGTCGTTTCTCTAACGCTACTAATGCGGGATAGAATTTATAAGTAAATGGGAATAGAGTAGAAAGAGTGGGCATACAGTGAAACATTTTATTTGTGATTTTAATGTTTTCTTCTTTGACTTTTATTAGTTCGTAAACTTGGGCCTGGGTTTGGTGCACTGAAAGCTCTTGTGACAAAGATTCCGCACATGCGCCCTATAGTGGCAGACCAGATAGAAAAAGATGAAGTCAACTTGGACATCACCCAAGGCCATGACCTGCTGGCCGACACCACTACATACCAAGATGTTCTCGTCGAAAAGCAACATTTTATATGAATAAATTGTCAATTTTGTCGTGAGACGGTTGGGAAATAAAGCAAATGTATTAAATTGAAGGGGCGGTAGTTTAAAAACAATAGGCTTCAGAAATACAAGGCAAATCAATATGGTGTGAGAATCCACCCCCTGTCCAATCAGAAGTAGTGGTCCCATATTTTAGCAACATTAAGGGGAGGTACATGGGCGTAGAAGGATATAATAGATATAGAATTAGCTAATTAGTTAGCCCTCTTAGCTCCAGACTGCTAAGCTGATCGATTGCAGACTGAACCGCTGTCCAGAGAGGTCCTGAGAAGGGGGCGGCGGAGTCCATTAGAAGGAAGGCACTGGAGAATCGAGGAGAAGTCGAGTATCAGAGAGGGGAACGACGCAGGCGTCGTTGTAGAGAGGTCACCGGTCCTGTCCTGATCCTGGAGGAGGTCTTTGCTCTTCATCCTACCTGGGTCCTATTCTTTCCAACTCCTTGGCCAAGGGGTTTGGTTCTCGCACTTAGGTAAATATAATGCAACCTTTAGTTGCGCTGCTGTCTCTATCCTCTCCTTTTCTAAGGGACCGTCATTGATTAGCAATAGTTATTCTATGCTTCATCTTGGGTATTGCGATTAAGTACTGTGTGGTTCTGTATTTTACTCTGCTAAATCTTTAGATAAACATTTTAAAACTTCCTGACTCAGTGGTTATTTCAGGATTATGTACTATAATGAATGTCACTCATTTTAAATTTCCCAATTAGCAAAGGATTCATTGGTAAGTCATTACTCTTCATTCAGAAGGTAATTGGTAGCAGGGATTTTGATAAAGAGTAACAACTGATAAAACCCAGCGTAAGTATTAGCGTAGTATGGATGTATGGGCCCAAGTGAGTATCTGGTGTATGAATGCTGTTTGCTAATATCGCGCTGGATCACAGGCACTAGGCTTACCCTCACAAGTGGGGTACCATTTTTCTCCAGAGACTTGAGAGAATACTAGATGGTAGGAAGTTTGTGGGTCCCCCCAGTTTCCAGAACTTTCCATCACAGAAATGTGCTGAAAATGTGTGTTATTAATCAAAGTAGGAGATTTGCAAGGGATTCCGGGTAAGAAAATCAAGTGAGAGCCATGCACGTCACCCCACGCTGGATTTCCCTAGGTGTCTAGTTCATTCAAATGTGCAGGTTTGCTAGATTTCCCTAGATGCTGCTGAACTAGGACCCAAAATGCACAGCTACCCACATTGCAAAAAAGTGTCAATTTTCAGTGGACAAATGTAATGTATTCTTGTTGTAATTTGGGCCATTTCTTGTTGTGGGGCACTAGGCCTACCCACACAAGTGAGGTACCATCATTCTCTGGAGACTTGATGGAATGCTAGGTGGTCAGACGTTTGTGGCTCGCTGTAGATTCCAGAGCTTCTTTAGTCAATGGTTGAGGTTTGCAAGGGATTCTGGATAAGAAAAACTGTTGAAAACCAGCAAGCCACCCACCCTGGATTCCCCCAGGTGTGTAGTTTTCAAAAATGTGCAGGTTTGGTAGGTTTTCTGTGTGCCAGCTGAGCTAGGTGCCAAAATCCACAGTTACTCAAATTACAAAAAAACTGTGATTTTTCTGTGGGAAAAGTTGATGTGTCCATATTGCGTTTTGGAGCATTTCCTGTCACAGGCACTAAGCCTACCCACACAAGTGAGGCACCATTTTTCTCTAGCGATTTGAGGGAATCCTAGGTGGTAGTTGTTGGCTTCCCTCAAATTCCAGAACTTTCCATGACATAAATATGAGGAAAATGTGTGTTTTAGTTAAAGTTTGCGGTTTGCAAGGGATTCAGGGTAAGAAAAATTGGCGAGAACCACTCAAGCCGCCCCACCCTCGATTTCCCCAGGTGTATCGTTTTAAAAAATGCGCAGGTAGGTTTCCCTAGGTGCTGGCTGTCCTAGGGCCCACAAGCTACAACTACCCACTTTCCAAAAAAAGGGTCAGTTTTCAGTGGAAAAAAAGTAATGTGTCCATGTTGCGTTTTTGCCCGTTTCCTGTCGCAGACACAATTGTGGAAATTCTAGGTGGAAGCTAGATTGTGGCTTCCCTTACTTTCCAGAACTTTGCATCACAGAAATTTGAGAAAAAAATGTTGTTTGCACAGGATTCTGGGTAAAATAAATCTAATGAGAGCCACGCAAGTCACACCTCACTGGAATCCCCAGGTTGTCTAGCTTAGAAAATGTACAGGTTTGCTAGGTTTGCCTAGGTGTCAACTGAGCTAGGGTCCAAAATCCACAGAAACCCAACTTGCAAAAAAGGGTCTGTGTACAGTGGAAAAATGTGATTTGCCCATGTTGCGTTGTGGCCCGTTTCCTGTCGTGGGCACTGTGTCTTGAGGGAATGCTGGGTAGTAGGAAATTTGTGGTTCCTCGCAGATTCCAGAAGTTTTTCGTATAGAAATGTGTGCAAATGGTGTGTTTTAAGTCAAAGTTTGAGGTGTGCAAAGGCTTCTGGGTAAAATTGCCTGGTGAGAGCCACGCGTCATCCCACCCTGGATTGCCCTAGGTGTATACTATTCAAAAATGTATAGGTTTGCTAGGTTTCCTGACGTGCCTCCTCAGCTGTGGCCCAAAATTCACAGCTACTCACATTTCAAATAAATGGTCAGTTTTCTGTGGAAAAATGTTATGTGCCCATGTTGCTTTGTGGCCCGTTTCCTGTCGTAGGCACTAGGCCTACCTACACAAGAAAGGTAGCCTATTTATTGGGAGACTTGTGGAAATTCTAGGTGGAAGCAAGTTTGTGGCTTCCCTTAGACTACAGAACTTTCCATCACAGAAAGTTTAGGAAAATGCTGTTTCTTAGTCAAAGTTTGAGGTTTGCACAGGATTCTGGGTAAAAACATCTGGTGACTGCCACGCAAGGCACACCCCACTGGACTCCCCTGGTTGACTAGTTTAAAAAATGTACAGGTTTGCTAGGTTTGCCTAGGTGTCGGATGAGCTAGGGCCCAAAATCCACAGAAACCCAGCTTCCAAAAAAGGGTCAGTTTACAGTGAAAATTTGTGATGTCTCTGTTACGTTTTGGGCCCTTTCCTGTCGCTGGCACTGTGTCTTGAGGGAATGCTGGGTAGTAGGAAATTTGTGGCTCGCAGCAGATTCCAGAAATTTTCTTTACAGAAATGTCTGAAAAACTGTGTGTTTTTAGTCAAAGTTTAAGGTTTGCAAAGGCTTCTGGATACAATTACCTGGTGAGAGCCACGCAAGTCATCCCACCCTGGATTGCCCTAGGTGTTTACTTTTAAAAAATGTATAGGTTTGCTAGGTTTCCCTAGATATCGCCCCAGCTGTGGCCTGTCAGTTTTCAGTGGAAAAATGTGATGTGTCCATGTCGCGTTATGGGCCGTTTTCTGTAGCGGGCACTAGGCCTACCCACACACTTGAGGTACCATTTTTATCGGCAGACTTGGCTGAATGCTAGGTTGAAGGAAGGTGATGACTCCATGCACATTCCAGACATTATATCACAGAAATGTGAAGAAAATGTGGGTTTTTTTGTCAAAACTTTAGGTTTGCAAGGGATTCTGGGTAAAAAAAAAAAGCTGGTGGGAGCCTGCAAGTCACCCCACCCTGGATTCCTCTAGGTTTCTAGTTCTAAAAAAAATAAAGGTTTGCTAGGTGTCCCTAGGTGCCGGGTGAGCTGGAGCCCAAAATCCACAGCTACTGCCATTGCAAAACAAACATTAAAAATGCAATAGGTCTCGCCTTTCATTAAGTTAAAGCCATTTGCTTTGCTATACAATACCATTAGCAAAGCAAATGGCTTTAACTTAATCAAAGGCGAGACCTATTGCATTTTTAATGCTTGTTTATCTTATGCAGCTAACAACCATTGAAAAAGCCAATAGTCCTGACTTGTTGTAGGTATGATGTTACTTGTTGTATCATATATCTGGATGCAATCACAAACAGCAAAATACAAGTCGGGCGGCACACTATGCACAGATTTTTAGCTTATGTGTTTTAAGCCATGCCCTTAATTACATTGGCCACGCCCCTTTGAGAGACCCCCAGTTTTTTCATCCCACTTAAAGCCCTGGGTAAATGTATGCA
This sequence comes from Calotriton arnoldi, assembly GCA_963921515.1. Lineage (NCBI taxonomy): Eukaryota > Metazoa > Chordata > Amphibia > Caudata > Salamandridae > Calotriton > Calotriton arnoldi. Next base: position 2,027,625 of record CAWUFW010000281.1, read on the forward strand.
CTAATACCCATGGTATTGGGCATGCTCTGTGGATTTCTGACTGGTAAATCTGGTCCCACACAGTTTTCCCTTTCCAAGGCATTTAAGCTGTAATTGCATGGCTGTGGGGTGATGTTAGTACACAGTAACGTAAAGTTTGCATGCGGAGTTTGCACCCTGTCAATACTGTGTACCTCGTAATTGGGACCTAATATGAGAAACAAATCTGAAATCTCTGCACAGCTAAGGGTTCTTGCCTTTTGCCCAAAGAAGAACAACAATCTTCTCTGCTTTGTTTCAAACTGCCAAGGTATTAGCTCCTGAACTGAAGACAATTTCTAGATGGAGCTGACTAAGCATCAACGTTGAAACAGACTTTGTGACTTTTTTCTGTCCAATTAGTCCTGCCACAATGGGTAGTGCTACCTTGTCACCAAGGCATTATTGAGGCGCTTCACCTGACATCTAGGCCCATTGCCCTCGCTTTCTCTGTTCGATACACCCAACTCTCTTGTCCTGAACGTTGGTAAAGCATTGTGAGGACCAGTCAGCTGGATACTGAACCACACTCACTTGCACCATGTGAAGCCCGAATGCAATTCTCTAGAAGTTACAGAGAACTGGGACTTGCAGACCCCTTTGCCCCTGAGGTGGTGGAAATTTTCTGTCCCCACTCACACTTCAACTGATGATAAACTACAAATGACACATACACGCACACACATAGATACACACACACGTGCACATACACAGAACACACGCCCACACATCCTGTCCCGAATCCTTACTGGACATGCACACATGAAAAGAAAGGAAGGAGGCTATTGAACCCTGGTGCACATGTGTGCTCTGAGATGGCCGAGCAATGACGACTGTGACATTATTGAGATCACAAATGGGGTACAGATATATACACACACATATAAAACGGTTAAACTAAGCAATTTTGGGAAAATACTGGCTCATGACCTCAAACCAAACGCTGAGGTCACCAAAGGCCACTGAGAACATCACACACCCGTCTCAATGTAAGATGCAACCGCACACACAGAGCAGCACATTTAGAAGCAGGCCACTGCGAAACCTGCATCCCAGACATACACATTGGTGGAAATCCTAGAAATACCTTTACATCTACTTACAATGCTGCAACCCTAATATGCACTGATAAGTGTCCTGCCTTCCCTGGCCCAGGCCAATACTAGGCCTACAAGATAACACCACTGACCGAACACAACGTCCACAAAAACTGCAGGTGAACAACAACCACGTCATTAGGCAACAGCCACCTTTAGATGAAAGTTCGCAGCAAATGTCTCTTTGGCTCCTCAGTCATCCAGTTGTAAACCTGTCCTCCCTCATGCAAGTGACATACCCTAGCCTGGAGGAGGGCTGAATGGCAGACAAAATCGAGGAAGTCGCGTGCTGCCCTCACATAGCTTTGCTTGCACGTGCACACCCTACAAGCTCCTACAGCTTTCAGTAGGAAGGATGTATGGACTTATAACACATCTGTTGTATGCTGAAGATGCACCATCCCTCGAGAACAGAAATTCATCGACTATGCACCTTGTCACACCCAACAAACCTCCATATGCAACCTGCCACCATGAGCGCCTGAAGCACGAGTGATGCCTTGTCCATAAAGCCCCATACGGGCAGAAACAGTGTAACCAGCATCACAAGTGTCACAGCGCAATGAACTAGCTTTGCAAATATGCCGAAAATGCAAACATGTTTGAGCAGCAAATCCCCAGCCTGGTTCAGACTTGGGCAGCCAGGAACATGGGCTCCACCCCCAGACTGAGAGTCAACGAGCGTACTTCATAAAACAAAAGGCAGCAGTATTCTATTCACTCCCACGGCGCGTCTCACAGGAAGGGAACATGAAGAATCAATTCACAGCACTGAAGGCACGGAGGGGTGGGGGAGCAGAAGGGGGGCAGATGACAGATGAGGGCAAAGAGTTCAGGAGAAGAAGAGCCATGGGTACTGCCAGAGAGCACAGCACATGGGGGCAGAGAACATTCCAGAGGGAGGGCAGAGAGCACGGCTGCGAGAGGGTATAGAAGGATGGCTAACAGTGGAGTGCAGAGAACACACCCGACGGTGCCGAGGGGCATAGCAGAGGTTAAAGCAGAGCAGGAAAAACAGAGATAGCTAAATAAGGGGTAGCGCTACAGGTCAAACTCACCTCCTTTGTGGCTGTATCACATAAGCAAGGTTGTAGAAGCAGAGTGGTGCCGGGCGGGTAAGTGTAACCAGCTGGGGGGCGGAGTCACTGCAACTGCGATAATGTGACCGAAGACGCCTCCTAAAGATTTATGCGCGCGTGACACAGTTAAAGACCAGAAGAATATCAAGTTACAAAGAAGTTTCTGTGAGGCGGAGTTGTAGTTCTCTTTGAGAAGCCTATTCTGGAGTGCTAATCCCACTAAAACGAGTCATGCGACCCTCTCGGCTGCGTGACAAATAGACTCGAAAAGGCTAACGGCTAACAGGGGTGCGGCTGAGTGTATGCCCGGGAAGCTGTCTGAGCCCGGGCTGCCACACACAACGGGGGTGGGGGGGAGGTGGGGGAAGAGAGGGCTGAAGTCCTTTGAGCTCCATGGGCGTTGCGCGCCTGACTCCCAGTCTCCTGCACAGTTGTGTCTGAAAGCGCTGCGCTTTGAAAGTGAAAGTGGGCATGCACGCTCAGTTTCCAATAGCTTTGCTTTTAATCACAGCGCGACGGAGCCAGAGTTGAAGGAAGCCGGCGTGTTTAAAGTGAAAGCACGCCGCAATGCGCGCGCGCGTGCACATCTCTTGACGGAGCCAGAGCTGAAGGAAGCCGGCGTGTTTAAAGTGAAAAAACACCGCCATGTGCGTGCACATCTCTTGACGGAGCCAGAGTTGAAGGAAGTTGGCGTGTTTAAAGTGAAAGCACGGCGCCATGCGCGCGTGCGTGCACATCTCTTGTCCATACGTGTGCACATTTTGTCCACCCGTACGCGTGCACATGGAATCCGTATTGATTCCAAAAGGCCCTCGCAAGGCGAGAGGCAGCGCATGCGCGCTGCTAACGCCAGGCGAGACCTAAAAAGGGTAATTTCTCAGTCGAAAAAGTAATGTTTCCATGTTGCGTTATGGGTCGTTGTCTGTCGCGGGCACTATGCCTACCCACACACGTGAGGTACCATTTTTAGTGGGAGACTTTGGGAATGCTAGGTGGAAGGACGTTGGTGGCTCCCTGCACATTCCAGAACCATCCATCACAGAAATGTGAGGAATCAGTGTTTTTTAGTTAAAGGTTGAGGTTTGGAAGGGATTCTGGGTAAAACAAGGCTGGTGGGAGCACACAAGTCACCCCAACCTGGATTCCTCTAGGTGTCTAGTTTTAAAAAAAAGTACAAGTTTGCTAGGTTTCCCTAGGTGCTGACTGAGCTAGGCCCCAAATTCCACAGCTACCCACATTGCAAAAACACCAGCCAGTTTTCTGTGGGAAAATGTGATCTATCCATGTTGCTTTTTGGGCCATTTTCTGTTGCGGGCACTAGGCTTTCTCACACAAGTGAGGTACCATTTTTATTGGAAGACATAGGGGAATGCCATGTCTTGAGCCCATTTCAGAAATACATAGGTTACCTTGATACCTATTTTTCACTCAACATATTTCACCATATGAATTGGTCTATACTCAGCACACAATGAAAAACCATTGTACAGTGCAGCTCAGTTGTTGGCTCTGGGTACCTCAGGTTCTTGGAGAACCTGCAAACCCTATCCTCACTACCAAAAGGGTCTAGCAAACGTAACAGTATGTTGCTTTTGTAAATCGGCCACCGTGACAAAAAGTTACAGGCGAAAATATAGTCACAAATGGCTGTTTTTTCCTACTCATTTTCAATATTTCTTTATTTCAGCAGGCTGTTTCTTTGAGAAAACCATGAGGGATCTACACATATAACAATTTGTTGAATTGGAAATGTTGTCTACCTTTCAGAAATTTATAGCTTTCCTGGATCACCCATCTGTTTCACCCTGGTTTCCACCAGAAGCTGGAAGTAGGTTGAAAGCACAAAAAATAGGAAAAATGTGCTACTTCTTTGAAAAAAAACAGAATTATTTTAAAAAGATAGGTTTTTTGATTCAGCTCTGCATGTTCCTGAAAGCTAATGGTGACTTTAATAAAGCAAACTGTTCGAAGATGCCATTTTTATGAAAAAAACAGAGACTTCTACCTAGAGCACTTTTTTTCTTATTTTTTTCCCCAAAAACAAAATTTAGCTATATTTTGGCTATTTTCTAGGTCCCCCCCAGGGAATCCATAAACCATGGATACCTTTAGAATCCCCAGAATGTTGGAAAAAAGGACGCAAATTTGGCTTGGATACCTTATGTGGACAAAATGTTATGGAGACCTAAGCACAAACTACCCTAATTAGCCAAAAGGGCTCCATACTGGGGGGTGGGGGTGGGGGTGTTGGGCCCAGCAAATAAGTGTGGTTAACAGGTTAAATATACTGGTTGCTTACAATTTGTAAATAGTTATGATATTTGTCTGTTTACAGAGGATTCAGCATTGCGTCCCTATATCTTTAGTGAGTAACAAAAATTATGCTATTAAAACAAGTCACCCAAACAAAGGCCGACCATCAGTCTCTGTCACTGTATGGGTAAAAGCTACACTAAATTGCATAGTAGACATGACTAAAACAGACAATCCTGATTTAGAGTGGCTGAATATTATATTTCCAATTAAAAACAAATTGATATTATTTAATGTATACAATATGAGTGGTGACTGTAAGTCCAAGGAATCTTCAACTTTAAAGAGGCATGACTATTTCCTAGCACAGAAGGGTGCAGGACTACAATAGTATAGTTTTGGTTACTGGTGATTTTAATTAACTTTTGAGCCCATACCTATGTTAATGGCTTAGGTACAGTCCCGGGCACACGTAACGAGGATATAATATCAGGAGAAATGTCTCATACTGCAGAAATGTAGAGGGTCTACACCAGAATGATAGTCATAGGTGTTTAATATAGTAACAGAGCATAAGCAACCAGCCAAAACAAAAGCAACCAGCCGACACATGTTTCGTCACAAAGGGTAGTAACCCGTGACTCTTCAGGGCTGGGGAAGATACAAAACATAAGATAAACTGACAAAAAAGCAAACAAACGATGTATAGGTCGAAATTAAAAATCATAAATACAAGTGGAAACCTGGTTACATAACTTACACACAAATGACAATGAAAGATCTTTGCACCAAGATCAAAAGGTCGAGCTGTGAATGTGTAGAGGAAGAAAAATAAATGGAATTGCAGACCAAGAGGCGAAATAATCAGAACATGGTAAATGAGAAGCGACACAAGCCAATGTGATAAAATTGAAAAGGCAGCCTGTAAAGATAACAATCACGCACTAAGCGGAACGTGTTGGAAATACATGCAATGGAGGGCGCCTGTATTTCCAACACGTTCCGCTTAGTGGGAATGGTGGTTGTTGAAAGATCCAAGTGTGATCTTTAGCCTCCTTCACTTATGATTAAAGGTGAAAATGTTGATAACAGGAACTTTATTTACCAGAATAGAGTTTAAGCATGCCTAGCAAATAACCGCAGAACAATTAAATTTGGAGCTGTAGTCAAGGCTGAAATGTTACCAAATATTTACAATTTTGCAATCCCCCTTTTGAAACTATGGTATTAACACTCAATTGTGGTAATTCCTTATTAGAGTATCCCACTTGTGTTTCAAAAATTGGCCTTGCACTTCACCAGGGCCTTATGGCCTGGCTTGGGTCCTAGACCAAAGAGGCACCCATGGCACGATAAGGCTTGCAAAGCAGTAAAATGTAAACTCTTATCTGCTGTTTGTCTAAAGTATGGGAGTCATAATTTCGCAGTTGTGTAATAGCAATATTAAAAAATAAAACGGATCCATGGGAATTCAATCAGTGGTCTAGCTAACTTAATGCTTCAAAGGCTAAAGATGCTGGAGCTTTTTGGCATATATCTACTCATAAAAGTTTTCTTCACTCCTGCAAAATAGAGACACACATTATACCAGCGGCGTGGGTTCAACATTTTTCAGTACTATACACTGAGGCCCCTCTGGGTGAAGCAGTTTCCTGTATTGATAGTGTAAAAAATGTCAAAGACCTATATATTGAATTTTTCTCTCAGGAAGTCCATGATGCCCTGAGGAGATAAAAACCAGGTAGAGCTCCAGGTCTGTACAAAATCCCTAAGTGTTTGCTTAAACATAAACCTGAGATTTGTGGCCCTTATATATTCAGGTCATTTCCAAAACAGTAGCGTGGGTCATCCCTATTGGACCTTGGCATGGAGCTGAAACTGTCCCAGTTTTGAAGAAAGGATCCTGTAGTGATCCATTAAACTATAGACCACTTAGTTTAATTGATACTTAACAGAAAATATTTAGCCAAATGGTACTAGCAAACTACAGCAATGGGGTCCCACACACTTTCTCACTTGCAAGCGAGATCTAGGGAGAATATTAGCACCATCGACTAGGTCTTCAGGTGTGGCATTTGTAGACATTATAAATACTTCTGACACTGTCCTCCGCATAGCATTATAGATGGTGTTTTATGATATGGGTCTACCTTACTAAATCAATCCCGGTTGATAGAGGTGTCCATCAAAGGTGCGTTTTGGCTCCTACTTTAAGAATTCTCTATTTAAAATAGTTTGTTAACACACTTGAAAACTGAGTGAGTGATGCCCCTTTCCTTAGGAATTTGAAAGATTGTATGGACAAAGATATTGAATAACAGCTTTACAGTTTCTCGCAATGCCAGATTTAAGCTTATCAACTACTACTTCTTACATAGAGCATACCTTACACCGGGGAAAATGATGCAGAATTTCGGAGTGGGGGAATTGAGATGTCCTAGATGTGGGGAGTTGGGAGCCGAAATGCTACATATAGCCTGGGCCTGTCTGGAACTGCGGGAGTTCTAGGAGGGAGTATTGGCATGTATTAATGACATGACAGATAGGACCCTCCCATGTACCCCACTGGTCTGTCTACTAGGGAACTTACCCCGCCCTGCTAAACATCGGGTCACTAATAGATTTGTTGACCTAGCGTTAGTATTAGCAAAACGGGTCATCACTATGAAATGGAAGGCATCTACCAGCCCCCAGGTGCCCATTTGGAGGGAGACCTTGCTGACATGGGTGAGCTATGAGAGGGCAGTACTACTACGGCAAGTAAAGAGAGGTCATGGCTCTGTTGACAGGGCCAGGGAAGTGCTGATGGGCTGTTTGAGGAACCCTGACGACGACGCCTCTGATGACCCCGAACACCCTGACCTGCCCTTGTAATCTGACTGATGATGGGTGAGAGAGGGAGAGGGCCGGGGGTTGGACAGAAAGGATGTATGACTTGGGTTCAGAATTGCGACTGCTTAGAGGGTGGGAGTACCCTCCTGAGACTATATCCTTTGCTGCTTCGAGGAGCAGGAGGGAGGAGAGGGGAGGGGATGCTATTTCGGAATTAGATGAGCGAATCTGACCATACATGTCTCAACATTACTTGGAATACTGGTAGAATTCTATGCTGTGATACCATAGTGTTACCCAGATACAATATACAGGACCATATTGCTTATCGATATAGTAAAGTATAATATGGCTATCACCGATATCGAACCGTCTGTATGTTGTTTGAAAATGACAATAAAATCTGTTTTAAAAAAAATATATGAAAGCTTGTATGCTACTTTTTGTGCAGGATACCCATTTAATCTCACAATCTCTACTAGGCCTCCAAAATCTACAGAAATTTTTTATTAGTTCTGAGAATTACAAAGCTTGTCCATGAAACCAAGAAAACAAAGTTCATGGTCTTCAACCCACCTAGATCTTTTAAGCGCCCTTTATATTTGGGGCATCTGAGGTTGGAAAGGGTCTACAATTTTGATTACTTGGGTGTTAAGGTGGCAGCAACTGGCACTCGGCTGAAACAGGTGGAGAAGAGTACTGTTCTGTGGCACTATAGGGCCAACGCTACTCTAGGCTTGTCAGAAGGCGACTTGCATATTATTTCTCCATTTATTTACATTTATAAGTCGCAAGAACAATCTGTGGCTTTATATGTTTCGGAACAACTGAGCTTGTACAATTGGTGAAAATGGAAAGCCACTGAACATCATTTTATAACACGCTGTTAAGTCTGCCCTCAAGTTCACAGACTGTCTCTGGATCTGTCTCTGGATCTAGGGATTAAAGGTGCTGACCACATTACAACATTGAGACTGTATTTGGAAGAATTCAACCCTTTCCCCCTACAGAGAAGTCCTACATAAAATTACGGATATTAGACTCATAAACTCTCCCAAGGTGCATTCGCTTCGAATCTATGTTTGAAATTATTGGTTATTTCTCATCTTTGGAGTCATTCAGATTCCATAAATTTTTCATCGGTGGGCCTAGTATAACAATTGTATTGGACCACTGTTGTACTTGACATCTAAAGAGAGGTTCCACCGGATTGTTAGGTTGAAGCTTTTTTATCTTTTAAATTGACTGCCTTTTATGAAAAAAAAATTAGAAATGAAACTGGACCACAGATGGCCAAGACCTTATTTATAACATTTAGGCTGGACACCTTATATCTGGCCACATTTATTTATAAATGCACATTGGATATGCCCCAAAGCAAACAATGTTTGTACTATATCTTATGAAAGAATCTGAGATTCATTTGTATCTTGCCTACTAGACAGTGCATGCACGTCTGTTGCAAGAAACATTGCTAGATTACAGTGGGCTTAGAGGCCGCCCTTTCCTTTCCCTTGGTTGGCCTTATTGCCACTCTCATTTGATTGCTTCTTATTCCTTAGCTTGGGTGGGCTTTCCTTCTTCTTGTGTTTGTCCCTCCTTCTGGAGCATGAATGCATTGTTATGTTATGCTATGTTAATTGGTTCTTGATATAGCGCAACATCCGACCCCGAAGGGATTTCTCGGCGCTCTGACAGGCTGGGGGTGTATAAGGCAACTGATTAAATCAGCCATGTTTTAAGATGTGGGGCGAGACAGGATAACGCCCGGCCACCGTATTTTGATGTACGGGTGGGCCAAGGCTGTAGAAGAAGTTGATTTTTAGATCTTAGGTTCCTATCAGGTAGGTATAGAATGAGTATATCCTGTAGATATTTTGGACCTCAGCCTGACAGAGATTTATAGGTCAGGCACAGAAGTATGAACAATGCTCTTATTCTAATGGGGAGCCAGTGGAGGGCTCTAAGCGTAGGAACTGACGGTGTCGGTAGAGGCAAGTTGTTAACCATGTGGGCGGCAGTGTTTTGAACCTCGGCATTTTAGATACAACAGATTCATTTGAAGTGAGGAACAGGCCATTGCCATAATCCAAGCAGCTGATGATTAATGCCTGGGTGAGAGTCTTACGAGAACTCAAAGGAAGCCACTGAAAGATTTTCCTAAGAAGGCGCACTATGCCAAAGCAGGTGCTGCAGGTGGAGGTAACCTGGTCTTTCATAGATAGAGCATCATCTAAATGTATACCCAGATTCCTGGCTGATCTACTGGCCACAGGGGCAGAGCCAAGTTCATCTGGCCACCAGTCATTCGACCAATAGAGCTGGGCTTTGCCAAGCAGAAGAATCTCTATTTTGCCCCCATTCAATTGAAGATAATTGAGGGACATCCAGATGGCAATTTTCCTCATGCAGGCCACAAATCACTGTTTGACGTTCTCAGTGTCGTGCCCAAACGAGATAACGAATTGGGTGTCGTCTGCATAAGAAAGTATTTCAAACCCGCAGGACATGACTAACTGAGGGACCCCCTTGTCCAAGGGAACAGTTTTAGAGTGATAAGTGCAGATGGAGACTGTTTGGACCCTCTCCTTGAGAAAGTCTTTGAACCCGTCAAGAGTAACACCATAGATACCTATCTGGTAGAGTCGCTGAAACAAGATGGAATGAGAGAGGGTATCATCGCTAACAAGTCAAGCAAAACCAGCATGGTAGGGTTTCCAGCATTGAGGGATAGCCTAATGGTGTCCACCACTCAGGGGCGTAACACAGGCCCCCCGCAGCCCCCGCGTTGCGGGGGGGCCCCTGCGCTCCAGGGGCCCCCTCCGCGGCCGCGGCCGCGCAGCCAGCAAGCACTACACATCCGTCTGGGATGTGATAGCTTAGGTAACTTGCTTAGGCTCCCCATCGTTGCACCTCGCTGTGGCCTCTTTTATAAATTAAATGGTGCGCAGCGCGCAGACGCCTCTGCGTGGTCTTCACTCTCTTAGGGTGGGGCTGGTAACCATTGTCAAGCACATCGCAGAAGAATTAAAAGTGCGCACGAGGAGGTGAGGCATCCCGGAGATGACTTAGAGGGACTGCGCGGCCGCCGGCAATAATTTAATTTTGCCTTGCCCTGTCTCCTGCCGCCCATTCGCGCCTGCCACTGAAGCTGCAGGCCAGGCATCAGGTGAGTGTTGGAGGAGCGAGGAGTCTCAGAGGGTGGGGTGGGATGCATCATGGGGTCGGGATTAAAACGTAATTTAGGCCCCGCAGCAGCCCCGTGTTCCAGCCTCCAGGGGCCCCATCAGCTCTGTAGCACACACAGAGAGGAGGCACTGCTTGACTGCGTGTACTTCGAGGTTTCATTGGGGAACCGACGTTCAATTTTGAAGTAAGGGAAGCGAGTTTCGGTGCTTTATTTGTGTCGGTGGTTGCAGCTGCAGGTGGTGGGCATTTGGACTCAGTTTTGGGGACCGGCATTTTCCTCACATCACAGAGAGAGAGGCCTGGCACCACTGCAAGTAGGGCAGGTTTGATACTGTGGGAAGGTCTGAAGCCCGATTGAGAAGCGTCCAACAAGCTAATGTTCTCCAGATAAGAGGAGAGCTGTTTGTTGCGGTAGATCTCCAGAACTTTACTCAACAGAGAGAAGATAGAGATGGGGTGGTAGTTAACCGGTTCATTAGGGTCTGCATTAGGTTTTTTCAACATAGATGTAACATGTGCTGCATTCCATAACTGTGGGACGGAGGCAAGGGTCAGAGACTGGTTGAACAGAGATGTGATAGCTGGTACAAGAAGAGGGGAGAGAGTAGCAATGATATGGGGGGTGGAAGGGCAAAGATCAGAAAGGGATACATATTTTGCTTTAGCCAGCAAATTGAGCATCTGAGATTGAGAGATAGGCCAGAGCCTTTCCAATAGTACTGGGGCAGTATTCGAGGCGATTCAATGGTGTAATGGTGAGTTGAAGGATTAGCCACAGAGTGAAAACTACAGTAGATGTTGTCTATTTTAGTTTGAAAATGGCTCGCTAAGGTGTCACAGAGTGTATATGAGGCAGGGATGACAGAGGAGAAGGCTTGTGGTTTGAGAAAGTCATTAAGGATTTTAAATAATTCCTTTGAGGAATTTCCTGCTTGCTCTATCTTGTCGACAATGTAATGCCTGCATGCTGACCTTATTTTGCAGTGGTAGGCACTAAGGGGCAGATTTACAAAGCCCTTGCGCCACTTTTGCGTCACTTTTAACATGGGAAAAGTGACGCAAAAGTGGCGCAAGGGGCTTGTAAATCTGCCCCTTAATGCTGATTTGTAAATGTGTTTGTCGGTGGTAGTTTTTTAAACCCTCCATTTACGTTGTAATCTTTTACAACTTGATTTGTCGGTTTTCAATTCCGCAGTGTACCATGGAACATTAGGTCTACATAGTTTAACGGAAAGTTGCTCATGAGGAGCCACAATATCAAGTGCGTGGGAGAAAGTGTAATGGAACTAAGCTAAGAGCTGAGTTCATGTCCAGTGAGTTGTCTAAAGTAGGGGCGGGAAAAGCGGATTTAAAAGATTCCAGAGTAATCTGCTTCCATGGTCTTTAGCAGGAATGGTCATAATGGGAATCTGAAAACTGATCAAAAATTAAAAATCAATTATGTCTTTCCATTGCTTACATTTTTCTTTTTTGTTTAAGCGTTCCACTAGAGTTCATGTGATTTTCAGCTGTCTCCCTTGAGTGCATCTCTTCGCTCCTGCGTGGTCCGTGGTGCATTCTCTCTCTTAAGCGTGTGCTTCTGTTGCTCTCTCACTTATTTATTTTGCCTCCCTTGTACTCCATGTTGCTCTCTTTCCACGTTAGTTTGCTTCCCTTCTCGTATTCTGTGTTGCGTCTCTTCCACTCATGCTTCTCTGGTGCTTCCGCCCCGCCCTCTGTGTTGCTCCCTTCCAACCTCCTGCGGTTCCCCTCCCCTATCCTCTGTGATTTCGCTCCCACCCTCCTTATTGCTTTCGCCTTTAACACCCACACTCCACTTTGCTATCCTGACCTCTGTTTCTCCCATTGCGCTTGACTCCCAGAGAAGCTGAGGATATTTGGATATGCTTTGCCAGGGAGCAAATGACCTGCACGACTTTTGCATCAACTTCGCCAGGCAACAAATACTGCAGCTCCACTTCAACGCCTTGAGACCCTCACGGGTGAGTAGCGCGCTTTATAAACCCCTGATTGATTGATTGAACAGGGGTGCAGTGGCACCAAGAGCACAGGAACTACAATCATGGCATGAGGTATCAAACTGGAGGAGGTCAGGTCCCTGGCTTTCTTTCACTGAAGTGCATGACTTTTCCCTCTGACATGTAACACCAGCTGCGCTCTTGCAGTCCCAGAGATGCTACGTAGTGCTGCAGAGGAGCACAGCGGTTGCTCCTTTTTCTGCTCCACAAGTCTTATATTTGTTACTAAGGACTCCACAGTTCTCCAATATCACAATTTTTAGGTCTTCCCTCTGAGACAGCTTTTAACTGTCTGTAGGCAAAAGACTATTGTTGACCACAGTGCTTTAAGTGGGATGAAATTGGTAGTGAGTGGGGTCTCTAAAAGGCTTGTGGCCTAAGTAATTAGGAAAGTGCCTTAAAACATGTGAGCTACAGTCCTGTGTTTTACACAGCATCCTGCCTGACCAGTATTTCGGTGTCTCTTTGTGAGTCTGTTTTGTGTACAGATATATCACACAACAACAAGCATATACCTAAAACAAGCCAGAACCATTGGCTTTGTGAGTGCTTGTTGGCAGTTTGATATAAGTGAGTAACAACAACGATTTTGTTGTAAATAATTAGAACTGGTTATTACAAATGGTACATATGTGACTGTCAGTGTGTGTACACTTGGGAGAAGCCTAGGATTGGATGAGCACGTAACTTGAACACTGTTTTTTATGTTTTTTTTTTTTGCAGTTTGGTACAGCATGACCTCGACCCAAAGGTATTGGAGTGCTCTAGATGAAAAACGGGTACATTACACAGGGACACATTCATTTTTGTTTTTTAGACCCAGGAGACAAGTGATTTGCCCAGAATTACAGGATGAGCCAACGCAAAGACTCAAACCCAGTTCCAAAGTCAGCAGCTCTACCCACTACGCCACATCCTCTCCCCACTGTTATGGCCCTCTGACTCGCACTGCTTTCAGTTTCAGTTCCAGAGCTCTCAGTTGTGCCCCAATATGAACACTCTCACACAACCAGAACTCACCCGGATACCTAAGTGTGACTCAACTCACATGTATCATATAAGCATTGGAGACCCAATACCTCAGCCTTTTAGAGATAGGGACCTCTTGGGTTTGCCAATACTTAGTAAAGTAAATTCCAATTACAATTACAATACAAAATAGAACTAAAACAAAGAGAGTTTACAAATGTTAACAAATTCAAAGTCTTTACTTGCATACAATATCTAGTGTATGTACAGTAACATGTTTCTAAAACCATAGGCAAAGCTAATAGTTCCAAAAGTGAGACCTATTGTTGAATTTGTGTTTTTTTTAGTTTGAAATGTTACGTTTAAATAGACATTTTCACCTAACTAGAACTTAACATTAACCTTTGCTTTTTTCCAGGGAATTTCTGAGTTGATTTTTTATGTAAAATAAGATATTACTGAACTATAATGCCACTTTAGACTTTGTTTTTTTCAGTGAATTTCTATGTTTTTTTTTAACATAAAGTAATACATAAGGCTAACTCCCTGCTGCGTACAGCCTTTGGCTATAAGCAGCATGGGGTTGAGCTAGTCCAACTCCTGCAGCCAGCCAAACCCCTGTGTGGCACAGCCACTGTGCTCCTGTGGGACACACACGGGATTGAGAAAACCCCCCAAAAAGTTTTTTTTAAACTTTGGGTCCAGTGGTGTCTCCTAGGACCTCCCACCCACAAGTTCCAGGGGAGTCAGGGTACCCCATACCTTTTTTTTTATAATTTTCAGGCACATCAGCAAAGAGGCCGATGGGAGAAAAAGTCCACCCTGCCAATCAAATAGCTCTATTATTTGAAGTTGTGTGATCGCGAGCTCTTGTGAGCCTCCCGCAAACCCAAATATCCAGATATACAAGGTTTTTGAACCTTAATTTCTCAAAAACTACTGAACAGATTTACACCAAATTACAAAAAGTACACTTTCTGTACCAAGATCTAGCTTTCTGCCAAATTTAGTGTACTTTGGTTTAGCCATTTTCTTGTCGTTGTTCAATATGCTATTGGAAAATTGCATGGGGAAATTGCTTTTTGGCACCCCCTTTTTCTTGTCCCTAATTAATGGAGCACCCCGAAAAGCATTTTTTGTTTTGCTAATAACGTTGCCGCTGTTTGACAAATCTTCACAAAACATTCAAAAAATAACCTTTATCCATCTCAGCTCCTTCATGGAAAGTTTTACTGTGATCCGTCAAGCAGGGGCTGAAAAAAGTGGGTCTCAAAACATGTTTTCCCCATGCAATTTTCCATTGAAAATTAAAGTGATACCGCAAAAACTGCTGAACGGAATTACACCAAATTTGGCAGAAAGCTAGATCTTGGTGCATTCTGTGATTTGGGGTAAATTCGTTTAGTACTTTTTGCGAAATTAAAATTAAAAAGAATTGTATATTTCACCCCACAGAGGATCCGCAGAGCTGACAGATCTTAAGATGACATCGATTGGCTGCCACCACATCAACAAAGATGTGGTTGCAGCTATTTTAGGACTTGGGGTCTCAGTTTCCTGTCCTGACAAAAAGTAATATAGGGTGTCAGGTTAAGGTTACCATGCCCCCATAGGCCTGGTGGGGGGGTGGCCATTTTTATTAATTTATTATTCACTGCTCTTATGGAGCGCCCATAATGCCTTTCATTGACTTATATACATACATATTCCTGCATGGTGGTGCCTCAATCTGGGCAAGAGCACCACCAGCTTGTTTTCTAAGTGTTGGGGGGGGGGGGGGCTGCAGGGAGGACAGCAGCCCCCAGAAATACTTTAAAAAACTATGCTTCCTGACATCTGTAAAATATGAGGAAATAATATTGGTATTCTTAAGCATTCCCATAGCTGGAGCTTTTGCGCTTGAGAATACAGAGATCTCTTGCGGTTGGTATTATGGCTTCATTATGTGGCCTGAAGAGTGTAAAAGAATTATTTTCACTATAAATACTTTATTTGGATGATTATTGCCAAAACCAATAGGCTTTTCCTTTCATATATGGACAGTAATTTACCTTAAAAAAATCTAGAAATTCACGGAAAAAAACAAAGGATTAAGTAATAGTTATAGTTAGGTATAAAAAAAATTGTAGATATTCACTGAAAAGATCTTAGCTTAAAAGGTTATAACTTGCTCAATAAAGTAACTATAACTCACGCCCTTGCCATGCTCTGCTAATTACCTCCCATATTACATCACTCATGACATATTGTAGACATCATTGATAACATCAGGGCATAATCTAAAATGATAACACTGTGCGTGGCGGGTGCGCCAGTTATAATTACTTTAGGGCACAAGTTATAGTTACCTGAGATAACTATAACTGGTGAATTTCATTGGTTTCGTTAATTTATAACGGTATGTTTTAAATGATATCGTCACCTAACTATACATCCACTTAACCTTATGTTTTTTCAGTCAATTTCTAAGGTTTTTTGAATACTTAACTATAACTGTCGCGTTAACCTTCATTTTTTGCAATGAATATATATATATATATCGCCACACGTTGCTTGTGTATTTCCCACCGCTTCACCAAACCAGAAAACGCGTCATGCTCGGAAGTAAACTTTATGCATCAACACGAGTCTAAGTGAGCGTTTTCCTTCGTCGTGTTGGATTTTTGCTATATATATATATATATATATATATATATATATATATATTCATTGCAAAAAATGAAGGTTAACGCGACAGTTATAGTTAAGTATTCAAAAAAACCTTAGAAATTGACAGAAAAAACATAAGGTTAAGTGGATGTATAGTTGGGTGACGATATCATTTAAAACATACCGTTATAAATGAGCTTTATTTTTCTTACAATGTTTCTTATAGCCAAACCTATCCAAAAGGCAGCAGAGCGCTGTACATAGTTAAAGACAAGCATGAAGTCAATGAGTAGGAGGAGGAAGGCTAATTCACTGTGATGTAAAGACATGTTGTCTCTTTTTCTTTCTCAAACCGTTCTTTGCTGCGTAGTCTAGGGGCAGTTTCTATTCCAAGTCTTTAATGTCCCCTTCTAATGATATTAACTCTTTTCCAGCTCTTTCTTTATTCCATGAGACGTCTTGATACAGATTGCCCTGATTGCTACTTGGCAATCCTCCCCTCCCACCACTATGTCCAATGTGCAATGCAGACCCCACATTCTCAGGAAATAGGTTTTTCATCCATTCCCTTATCATGCTTCAGAAGACTCAGGCCTCCAAAGAAGTGGGTTGCAGTCCATAGGAGTGTATTCTTATTCTATAAAATCCCCACTGTAACCCCAGTATCAGTGGATGGAATCTGATATGGTCTTACTATGTATAACTCATTGTTGAAACTGTCCCAAGCAGTATATCTTACCCAAAATTGCATGGATATCAGGGACATAAGATAAATGTGAGAATTCTTTATATTTGGATTATGTATCTGCAGGAATCTACAAGGTCTTATTTAGAAGATCATCCCCTGGTTCCTTGAGCCACCTGCGAAACTGGAGATGGAAGGGGCATTGTGATCTATCCATAATTATGTTAACCACTCCTTTCTAGCCCCCCATTAATTATGCCAGATGAGTATACTCAACCATGCTGTTTGGCAGGGAGTTTTGGAACTGTGGTTGTTCAAATTTATGGGCATACTTACTTACTAGCAATGAATCTACTCCGCCCAAATTTTCCACCACCATGCACCTCCCTTCTCGGTTAATATGTGTTTTATACACTGAGAAAAGCACCCCAGGTTTCACCTATATTATAAAACCCCTTGCATAGGCAGAGTATGCCATAGTACATTTCTGGCCTCTCCATCTTTATTTTAATCGGTCTTTCCGAGCCAGTAATATCTGTTTGCTTGTAAGAAGATAACTAGAGATTCCATCCACCTTATTATAAGTATACTTTATGTTGCTTAGCTACACTGTTCAAACCTCTAGCGTTCCATGTCATAAAGATATATTTCTTTGGAGAAGACATTTCCATTCATTCCTGCAGGGCTACAATCTCCCCTTCCTCTTTTTTATTGCAGCTCTCGGAAGAACATGAACATTTTTGTCACCAACATTTCTTCAGTCTGACAATGTGATCCCTGGGCCTTAGACCTTGCTCCAAAATAACCCCAACTAAACCGCCATTCAGTCAAGTAACTCAATATACTAGTAACAGATGCTCTCCAAGCCTGCTGCATCAGGAGGTAAGAGCTGTGGGGGTGTCTGCCATTGCACAACAGCTCTGCCAACCTTTAACATACACTCAATCATTCTAAGACTTCCTTCCCCTTCAACCCTTATGCACTATGATTTGATATGGATGTTCTTGTTACTCCACAGAGAAGATGGCCCCCATGTTTTAGTAACTTTAAAAATAGCTACTTGAATGGGACAGCTCATTATGTTTTGTTTTTATTCATAGTTGTCGAGCAAAAGGATCTTAATTATCAGTTGAATTTAGGTTAAAGATAACTTTCTGAAAGCTGTGAAGGTTCTCTCTTAGGGATGTTTCATGTATGCTTTCATGTTACACTTTGAGTCATTAGCTTTTGTCATTTCTTGTTCTGCATGCAGTAATGTTGTGAGGATCTTGACCCTAATCTATTGCAAGCTGCCTACCCGATTGGGCCAACTAGGAGAACTCCCAGCTCGATCTTAACAGAAAACCAACTCCTAATTGTTAGTGATTCACATTTAGTAGAAACATTGTCTAGAAAAGGCCAATAACCGATAAACCCAACGAAAGAAAAATCAAGTGCCACTGGCCACTCCAATTTAGGTTCAGCTCAAACTTTGGAGGGTTCACACTGGAGTTAAGTACTCTTTCAGAAGTAAAATAAATCTTAGACTTGTTACAGGACAAGCCTACTCCTTACTCATTGATGCAAGGAGGCTCCAGTGTGCATGTCCTGGATCAGGGCCGGCACCTTTATAACGTGGTAAGACAGCATCCTTAGGGTTCCACCCAGTGGTAGTGCTGACTTTCAGCAAAAGCCATGAGAAAGTGAAGAGGATGTGGCTTAGCAGCTAGAGTGGCCGACTTTGAAGCTGGGGAACCAGGTTCAAGTCTGGAGGGAGGCTCAAACATCCTGTAATTCTGAGCAAATCACTTAGGACCCGATTACGGCACCGCAACACTCTCGCTGCGCCAAAGCCGTTGTCGGGCTGCATGCCAGATTAGGAGTTTCCTCCTGTCTGGCGGGCTGGTTTTTTGCATTCCCACGGTGGTACCTCTAAAAATGGGGCACCGCAATGGGAACGCCAAAAACAGTTACTGCACGGCATGGACTGTAAAGTCCATGCCATGCAGGAACTGGTTTGCTTGCACACAAGGGTACATATGTTGGGCCCCCCTGTGGGCCCCCTTTGTTTCCTCTCCACCACGGTTTTCATGGAGATGGAACCGTGGCAGAGAGGAAACTCGTAATATGCTTTGTGGGGCCGTTGTGGTCCCCCCCAAGCATATTGTGACCTCATGACCACTGCGCCACCGCCAGGGAAAGGCGGCTCCCTGGCGATGGCAGCAGTCCCATGGCGGTCCAACCAACCAAGTCTTAATGGGGCGGTCGGACTGCCGGTGCGGCGGTGGCAGGACCGCTGCGCCACAATGAGTCTGGCGGTCCTCAGACTGCCGGACTCGTAATCTGGCCCTTAATCTCCCCATGCCTAATGTCCCTCTGTAATGCAACTGTTGCTCATGTAAAGCACTCTGATACCTTTGGGTCAAGTTCGCACTATATGAAACTGCAAAAAAAAGTGTTTTTTCCAGTTTATGGTGACTGTAGCAGAAGGCTGAACATCTTTGCAATGTTCCTACCTCTGGTAATGGTTATGCGGCGGACTAAAACCAAGCAATAGACTGGGATGGGAGTCTAAGCTTGGCTTCCCCCTTCTCAGTGAGCACAGTGAGACCCAAAATTAAGTGTTATCTGGTTTTCAAAGACAAATTCACAACATATTAGAAGATAGCAAGATGTGGTTATTCCATTCACTTGGAGATTCTACTGTCCTCCATATTTCTAGGGTAAGTGTAATGGTAGGGAAAATAGGTAAATGGTTGGAGGATGAATTGTAATTGTTTACCTGGGGTAATTGTTTTTATGATACATTAGTGTAAACCCAGTTCTGCCTTTGTGACATTGCTGTAATTAGTTATGTTGGAGCAAGTGCTCATCTGCACTGTGAAATCTACAGTTCAAGTAGGAACCAATGTATACTTGACAAATAATATACCTTAATTGAGGATCTTGTTTCCAAAATACCATAATTCATTTGACCTCTCTCAATATGAAGGGTCTCACTCAACATACCTAATAAAAGACGGATATCCCCACACAGTTGAAAGAACTGTAGTGCTGTACTGTTCATTTACGGTAAACACATCTCATTAGAAGATATCGCATAAATGTGCTAAGAAACAAATGGATAATACATTATGCTTAAGGAGTTGAAATAGCATTGTAGATCTGTGCACCCTGGCATCTGGTTTGCATTCCAGGAATTGAACACCAGGGTAGTTACTTACCACCTGTTGAGCAGACGCTCGCAGAGCTCAACAATTTTGTGGTACACCTATGGGTTTTAATAACGGTAAGTAAATTGACTCAGTGCTTTGCACCATATGAGCGCCTGTTTAAATCCATAGTAAACAACACCTCTAGTCTTTAGCAAGTGGTGCTCACTGGTATCTAAACATATGAACCAGTTAGCAATTTTGTAGGCTCTCCATTTTTCTGAAATAAGATACACAGTATGTGCCACAATTAGACTTTTGATCCATTATACTTGTTTACTGATGTGAAGATATTCAAGTGCACAATGTGCTAGTCTCTCCTCCAACCACCGTCTCAGTGTACTTGTCTGTGCTTATCCATGGTTTGCTTGCAAGAATGTACTTTAGAAATGTAACTGCTTTTACTCACCCAAACACTCACCCACTAACTAATGACTATTAGGGATTCTCAAAAATGTGAATGTGCACAGAGAATGAGGGAGGTGTATTATTTATTCTTGTGCATGTTTTATCTTTGTTTGAAGATTTTTATGTGGGGTTTAAAAGTTGTATACTACAGCAGATGTATACTATTCAAACCACTGGTATATTGTGCTATGTCTTGGTAAAAGATTCAAACAAAATATTGGTTATTGTACCTGCAATAAAATACCAATAAAAATAGTTGAGCAAAAAATATGTTTTTTTCATTTCATAACACACACAAAAACACATTACTTGATTGTGCAATAATGAATGTAAACTGATTTTCTACTGGCGCACAAAGTGGTACATGCCTAAAAACAAATGGCATAGGAATTAAAACTGTGATTTGTTACAGTACTAATGCTACTGAGAAAAAATGTTTATAAATATGTTTTTACTTTATTGTGTTATCTAATGTAGGTAAGAATCCTTGACACCAAAGACATGATGAATGCAAACCAATAAGGAAGGGATGGTATACTTGGTACGAATTATCTAAGCTGTGGCATTCAAAATGCATGTAAATTACACCATTTCCTGCATTATTTCAATCTTCTCCAATAATTTATCTAGACTGCTCCTTAACTCCTCGATGGAGTCCTGCATTGACAATAATTTTTTTTCATTGGATCTAATTTGAATTGTTAGATCTGCCATACTCTCCACTTTAGTTGAAAGTGTTTGTAAATCAGAATCTAATTGATGAACTGAAGGTACTAAACTGCTTACAACTTCTTGCATATTAACTAGTTGTTCAAAATACTTTTCTGTGGGTAAACTGCCTTGCAGTTGTTCTAAGTCATCTGATATTTGTCCTTGATTTGATTGCAATTCCTTTATTTGATTACTCTGACCATCATGCAGACTGTTTATTTCCTCCTGTAGTTTTTTTAATTCATCACCTTTTGCATGGGTATGCCGTTTTAATTCATCAACGCCATTAGCGAGGGCTTCTTGTGAATTTGTAAGTTTTGTCACCGTTTCCTGAATTGAACGCAAATCATTATCCGATTCAAGTCTTTCAGCTTGTATTCTGTCTAAGGTATCTAACCTCCGGTGTAGGTCATCTTGTCCAACAATAAAAGAATTAATTTTCTCTAACTGTTGAGCAGCAATGGAATTTAAAGATTCAATACTTTCTTCTGTACCTCTTAATCTAGATTCAAAAAGTTCAATTGTATTTTTATTCATATCAATTATAGCTTGTTTCTCTGAGAATAAATGTTTTTCTTGTTCAACAAAAGTATCTTTCAGTAGTAGAAAGTCTGTGTTAATTTTTTCCATATCATTTGGGAGGTGCTCAATGTTCTCTTCTACTTTCAAAACGTCATCTTTCAGGACTTGAATTGTTGAATATTGCGCACTTAAAGATTTGTTGAAGGAGTTGTGTTCCTCTTTAAGTAATCCTACTTCTTTGACTTTATTGTATAAAGAAGTTTCCACCAACTCTACCGCATTTTTTAATAAGTCTATTGCATTTTTGTTAGATGTCATTGATGTTTGTAATTCATTGACCACATTTTTAATCGTGCCCAAGTCATTTTCCAATGAATGGGCTTCCTCTAATGATACAATCCTTTTCTTTATATCGCTAATTTCATTTTGACTTTGACTTTGTACCTTTGTGAATACAGCAATGTTATCATTTATTGATGTAGTTAAATCTGTTAATTTTTCATCCACAGTTTTTTCAAAAAAAGGAACATCTCTTTCTCTGGCATTCTTGACATCCTGAATTCCATCAGAAAGGTCTTTAAGAATTTCATTTTGCATTTTCTTCAGAATAGTATCAATGCGTTTGACTTCAGCGTCTGCATGTTGAACTGCTGTGTCAGTCCATTCTTGTCTTTGCTTTGTGTCTGTTAAGATTGTTTCAATATTTCCAACTGTGATTTGTAGTGAATGCACCTGAAACAAATACAATTGATTTAAAGTTAAAAGTAGGCATTATCAAGAAAAAAACTCAAATTTGGCATCATATTAATTTGCTCAAATAATTCTTTTTTTAAACGTTGCAAAATAATGCAGAAAAGAAACATTCCCAACTTAAACTTCAGGAATCTCAAACATCCAGGTGTACAAGAATATAATTCATTTAATATTATGTCTACTAATACCCATTTAAAGCAACTGAAATTGCAATAATACTTGAGTCAATCACGTAGGCACTATGGTTATAGAAAAATACATTCTGGTTACACCAAAAATCCTTCCTCCTGAATTTCATTGATGGAAGAAAGGAAATTTTCCTATGGCAATACATAGTAATCAGTACCTAAGCAGGCATGCACCATGCTCATTGTTCTCTGCATCAAACGGGAAACAAAGGTGGCAAGAGAATAGGGAATTGTCAGATAAATCAAATAATCAAGACTTCGCACAACTCTAAATATTAGTAGGAAAGACAAAAATGGGACTGGAAAAATAGAAAACAGCAAAGAGATAGCAATGTAATCACACTAAAAAGCAAGCTTTGAGATAACAGCTTCTATATAGTGCCAAGCCAAGTTAGTCCTACAGACCTAAAGAGAACAGTATCTCAAAGAAAAAGAAAATATGAAATTGAGTTAAGTTAATTTGTTTTGTGAAGAAAGCTGGGATCCTTGAGATACACTGCAGGAAGAACAGACCAAATTCCAAAGAGTGTTTTGATTTCCTCCTCCCAAAAAGGATAAATATTTCTATTGTGGATTAGTTTCCGAGTCTATGTAGTTGTCTGATCTTTGTCATTTTTTTCAATTGACTTCCACAATGAAGCAAGGTTAAGACTGACAACAACGACACTAGTGTACTACGAAGGAAGAGGATGTTGATTCTATTGGTGGGAGAGGACGTGCTCACAGAAACATGGGGAGCTCCAATGGTGGTTCCCTACTTTGCCATCCTTTTAACTTGTCATTCCAATCAGTCTGTGTGAGAAAGTGCCCTCTTTCTGCATGGTTGCCCCTACTTTTTGCTGAACTGCTGATGTGCTTTGACTGAGTGTGCCCTGGGCTCCTGTTAATCAGGTACCCAGGGCCTAAGTTCTTTCCCTAAAACTGCATTGAAACCCAAACCCAATTGGCATCTCTGGCCACAGGTCAGCCCCTGGTAAATGGTACCACAGGTACCCAGGGCACTGTGACCAAGGAAGGCCTTTAAGGGCTGCAGCACTTATTGTGCCACCGTTAGAGGTCCTGTACCTTTACACTCACACGCTGCCTTTGCAGGCTGCGTGCCTTGGTGCAGAACAAAGTGAAGAGTCGACATGGCACACATCCCTGTGTGCCATGCCTACAACCCACTGCCCTGGCAGAGATCAGTCACCCCTCTAGCTGGGTGCCCTATACCAGTGGTGAGGGTACAGGTGCATGAGCCCTGTACCCCTACAGTGTCTAAGTCCATTCTTAGACATTGTAAGTGCAGTGCTGCCATTAGGAGTATATGGTGCTGGGAGTTTGTCATTACGAACTCCACAGCACCATAATGGCTACACTGAAAACTGAGAAGTTTGGTATCAAATTTCTCAGCACATTAAACCCACACTGATACCAGTGTGGGATTTAATACAAAATGCACACAGAGGGCATCTTTGAGATGCCCCCTGAAAAACAACCTACCACTAGTGTCCAGGCTGAGTGGCTGCTTTCAGCTGCCACCACCAGACATGTTTCTGGACCCCTGGGTCGAGAGCCTGCTGCTCTCGTGGGCCTGAAACAATGCACATCCTGGGATGAGGTGCCAAGCCTCCTCTCCCAGGATGGGCAGGGTCCACGAAGGGGAAGCTTCAAAGGCTTGCCGCCTTTGTGAGCTTCCCCAGGCCACTTGCTGCTTTCAGCAACTGGTCCCCACACGTTCTGACCCCCACTTTGGGCGGGAGAACCGGCGGGAAAAACAAGTGAGGAAGAGAGGTGTGCCCACCTCTGCCAACTCCACCCCTCAGGTGGGGGAGGCGAGGTGAAGCACAACTCTCAGTCCCCGCCATCTTGCAGATGGGGGGACACAACCAACCAGAGTGAGGCATATGCCCCCCTCCCACTGGAGGGTGGCATGATAGGGGGTGTACCCACCCCAAGGAAGGGACCCATTGGTCCCAACCTTTACTTACCTGTAACACCCCTAAATCTAGTATTTAGGGGGCACACCGAACCTTGCCTCCTCAGACAAGAAACCAGAAGAAGAAAAGAAGAAGAAGGACCGAACAGCCATGCCGAAGCTAACAAGAGGAGGACGCCTACTGACTTGGCCCCAGCCCTACCGGCCTGTCCCCACCTCGAACCTGCAGAAGCGAAATCCCGGTGTATCCTGCAGCCAGCAGCCTCAAGAACCCCGAGGACCTGCCCTGCCTTCAAAAGAAAAGACTCTGTCTCCTGTGAACACCGGATTTGTTCACCAACAACTCCTGCTCCGGCAGGATCTGCGAGTCTACACCACTCTGCACCCGATGCTGACGGCCCGAGTTCGAGTCACCCAACACCAAGAGGAGGTCTACCCGGCAATCCTGACCCGAGATCCCGTGACCCCTGACCTGCCTCAAGCCTCCAGCCGACGCCTGCAGCCTCAAACCGAAATGTCCCCCCACCCGCGACCAGGAGCTGGCAAGAAGATCCGACCTTAAAAGGCACCCCTGCACCCGACGCCCCACAGCCTTGGGTGGCCCAACCGACGGTGCCTAACCAACCCCCAGCATCCCAACTTACCTCTCCAAGTGGTGGTCGCACCCAGATGACCTTCGTCCCCGAGCCTGCAGTGTGTTTGCAAACCGGAGACTCCCCATTAAAAACTACAGGGCGCCCGACGCCAAAACAGCACTCTGCACCCGGCCGCCCCAGTGCCGCTGAGGGTGCACCTTTTATGCTGGCTTGAACACCCATTTGTCCTGAGCTTAAGTCCATGAGCTTTGCTCCCACAACCCAGTGGCCTGCTCGTAAGCAGCCACCAACCGGAGGCCCCCTATTCCCCATTGGATAACATTGGCCTCAGCACTCTGCACCCGGCCGCCCTAGTGCCGCTGAGGGTGTAACAAGAGTGCATCCTTGACCCTGGAGGACCCCTGAGTCTACCCCCAGAATACCAACTCCCACAACCGAATACATACCTTTGAACCGATAACCCTATTTTCCTTCATAGGATAACATTGACTGTTTTTCTATGAAAAGTTTCTAAGTGTGGAGTTGGAAAATCTATGAAACCCTTTAAAACTGTAACTAAATAACAAAAAAGCTTTTACTTACCTGTTTACATGAAATTGTGCAGTATCCAGGTATACTGCACTGTGTAAGAAAAGTAATCTTTAAAGTAATCTACTGGACATTCTACTAAAAAGCCAATACAAAATATATGTACAGTATATCAAAAGCATTGCATTACTAGTAGCTCTACTGTAATCAAATCAAAGTGCATATACAATTGTAATTCAGACTGTTTACAAACTGCATTACAACTGTAAATTATTTATTGCTTACCTGTGCCAGGCTTGCTTGGTTCTAGAAAATAAAATAACTAAAAGAATATTTTTATATAAAACCAATTGGTCTGAAGTTCAGTCTTTGAGTGTGTGATATCATTTGCTGATTGAGTGTGTACAACAAATGCTTAACACTACCCTCTGATAAAGCCTTACTGCTCGACCACACTACGACAAATAGAGAGTAAGGTGCCATCTACGTTTACCTCTGCCTACCTTTGGGGATCCACTGGACTCTGTGCACACTATACCTCACTTTGGTATAGTATATACAGAGCCAGCTTCCTACATTGGTGGATCAGCGGTGGGATATACAACTTTGCATTTGTTGGACTAACTTGGTTACCACCTGATCACACGACAGAACTCTTAAATTGTCTTTAGAATTCTGATTTCAAATTGGCAATCTTTTTGCAAAATTACTAAAAGTCTTGTTAGGGCCTTGGTTAAGTCCCTTTAGAATTTTAGAAAAATAAAAAGTAACTTTAGCTAGGGATAAGAGGGGTTAGAATTTTTTTTAACTATGTCTCTTAACAAGAACCCAGCTGTTAGTGAAGATAACCACAATGACATAGAGGACCAGGTTGAGGAGCTTAACCTCACCCCTTACCTTCACTTGTCTTTCAAGGAGGTAAAGTCCCTATGTAAAATTAAAAACATAACCATGGGGTCCCGTCCCACCAAACAAAAGCTCCAGGAGCGGTTGGCTGGGTATGCTAAGGACCATATTGCACACATAAAGATGGGGTGAGAGGCTAAACTGCTCTATTCCGGCCCCCCAAAACACAGACTAGTACACACAAAGAGGAGTAGAGAGTAATGAACTCGGTGGTGGTGATGGAGCAAGGACTCGTAAAGAAAGAGACTTGCTCGAAAGTAATCCTCTTGTTTAACTTATTAATGAATTACTAACCGTGTCCTGTAAATAATAACATGCACCACAGAAACACACGGGTTAGCGAAGCTTGCTTATGTGTGTACTAATGAAAATAACAATGAAAACGGACTAATACAGCTTTAACCGGGAAATCTTTACCGCGCATGCGTCAACTGCATCTACGCAGTATGACGAGTTAAAGCTTGGGGGGAAATTCTGGCGCATGTGCAGAAGGCATTAAAATGGAGTCTTGAAGACACGTGCATGGCATCTGCTTAGCCGAAATGAAAACTAGCTATTTTACTAATGCTAATGCGGGGAAAGTATTAATAAGTAAAGAGGGTTAGAGTAGAGATGGGTGGTATACAGTGAGACCATTTGTTTGTGAAAGTAACTTTTGTCTTTTTGACTTTATTATTAGTGCGCATTTGGGCCTTTCGTGAATGACCAAAGTAAGCTGAGTCACGTGATTTATGCGCAGGCCCACAAGAAAGTTAACCCGGAAGGATGACCAAGGTTTTGTCAGCCGTCCAAGGACGAGAATGATGTGCCCTGAGAACAGAGGGTGAAGAGTTCAGCCAAGAAGACTTATATTCATGATTTTGTAATAATTGTTGCAAGTAAAGTTTGGATATGTATGGGAACGACAGAAATGAATAAAGTTTAAGGGGATGGCTTTTGCAAACAATAGAATGATAGAATAAAAGTAATATGTAAGCATGGTGTGATGATCATCCCCCTTGCATGACCAATTAGATTTCGTATTTTTACGATATTGAAACTTTAGTGGGTGGTACATGATGAACGAAGGATATAATTGAGGTAGCTTTAGTTAGTTAAGCTAAGTAGCGGAGCATGCAGAGCTCGGGATGCTGTCGATGCTGTGGGTGGTGCTGAAGCTGGGAGAGACGCTGTGAGATGCTGATGAAGAAACCGAATGCAGAACCTTCTATCCTAATTTAATTGGGTTAGATAAGAAGATCGCGGAAGAATCTCGAGGAGGAAGAGAGTGTCAGAGAGGGGTGCGATGCAGTCGTCGGTATTAGAGAGGTCAAGTATCCTGTCCTGATTCCTGTCCTGAAGTCTTTGTCTCCTGATCTATCTCGGGGGACCCTCACCAGCCCTTTGGCCAGGGGGTTGGTCTTCACACCATCCTTGGTAATTATTATATCTTGTCTGTTTGTAGATGTTCTTTTCTCTCCATCCTTTTTTTTCTGAGCATAGTTATTGCATGAGTCTGAAGTATTTTTGTTTAAATGATTATTTCGATTGAATTTACACTCTTCTGAATGAGGGTGTTTGTGCTGAAATTGTGAGATGGTTCACATTCATTTAATTTAGATAAAAATGTTAAAACTTCCCGAGTCTGTGGTTATTTTCTTTAATTAAAGAACAGTTAAGAATTATGTTCATTATCACCATCAATTAGTTCAACTAATGGTCCATCGACCAGAGGAAAGAACTTTTTGATCAGTGAAAGGTTGGTTAGGAATAAGAAATAACTAATCTTGAAGAATATGAAATTATAAACTATAAGACTCCAGCGGTCTACTCGATACGGAGTGTGTTGTGATTTATGTGCCCAGGTGAGTATATGGTAGCGGAGTATCTGTTGTTAGTATACCGCTGGATCAGTGGGACTTGCTAAGTGTGAAAATACTGCCGTCACTCAGAAAGCTGTGACATGCTTCATCATTGGGCTTGCTTCAGTACACCCCTGCGCAGACCAACGCCTGGGGTGGAGCAAAAGAGAGTATGCTAAGGACCACCCATCTGAAAATGGTGAAGACCAATCAGATGAGGAAGAAGATGGAGGGGATGAGGATGCTTATCAAGCCCCCCCCCACTTCATAGGGAAAGAAGGGCCCCAGTGGCCCTGAATCTAAAAATAAACCTCACAGTACCTAGAGCCCACACAGGTGGATCAGCCACTACTGAGGACATTGAGGACAGCCTCAATGAGGAGGACAACCTGCTAGCAAGGTTGACCAAAAGATTGTACCTAGAGACCAGACTCCTGGCTCGAGAGAGAGAGCAGAGATGGGTCTAGGACCCATCAATGTTGGCAGCAATTTACTTAATAAGGATAAAGAGCAATCTTATGATCCTAAAATCCCCAAAGGGATTGTCCCTAAATATGAAGAGAGTGATGATATCACAAAATGGTTCACAGCCTTTGAGAGGGCTTGTGAAATGAGAAGAAAAGAAGTCACACTGGGGGGCACTCCTTTGGGAACTGTTCTCTGGTAACTGCAGAGACAGACTCCTGACCCTTTCTGGGGCAGATGCTGAGTCTTATGACCTCATGAAGAGAACTCTGATTGAGGGATTTGGACTCACAACTGAGGAATATAGAATTAGATTCAGGAGGGCTCACAAAACCCAAAACCAATCCTGGATTGACTTCGTAGACTACTCAGTTAAAACACTAGATGGTTGGTTAACTGGACACAATGTGCATGATTTCAATGGACTTTACAATTTGTTTATGAAAGAACATATTTTAAGTAATTGCACTAATGAAAAGTTACATCAGCATTTGTAGACCTAGGTCAAATTTCTCCCCAAGAATTGGGGAAGAAGGCAGACCATTGGGTCAAGACAAGGTGACAAAAACAACCACTGGGGGTGACCAAAAGAAAGGGGTTACAAAACCTCCCCAGGGGAAAGGTGGTGAGAATCCCCAAGATAAAAAGCCTGAGTCTTCAAAAGGGCCCCAAAAACCTGCACAGGGGGGTGGGTCCCAAAACTCTTCCCAATCTACTAATAAGTACAGGTGAAGGAACTTTGATCCTGTAAAGGCCTGGTGTAACAACTGTAGAAAGTTGGGACACTTAACTGGAGATGCTACTTGTCCTAACAAGGAGCCCCCTAGTCCTACTACAGCTACTCCTGGTGTAGCCAGACTCCAGATGGGATCAACAGTGTGCCAAGAGCAAATCGGGTTGCACAATGAAGCAGTTCTAGTTTCAGAAGGGGAAGTTGAGTTTGCCACTTTAGCTGTGTGGCCACCCAACTTAAAGAAATATTTGCAATACCCTTGGATTAATGGAACTAGGATAGAAGCTCTGAGGGATACAGGTGCCAGTGTCACTATGGTGAGAGATACACTGGTTTCCCCTGAGCAATACCTGATTGGGAGAACTTACCCAGTCACCAATGCTGACAGTGTTACCACTAACCATGCAATGGCTATGGTGACATTAGACTGGGGGTGTTACTGGCCTGAAACAGGTAGTGGTCTCTCCAAAGCTTCCAGCTGCATTTCTGATTGGCAGCGGCCTGGAAACCTCAGCACAGGCTGAGGTAGAATTGAAAACCCATGCAGCAATGCTGGACATCCCTGAGATGGTGTGTGTAAAAACAAGAGCACAGAGCAGAAAACAGGGTGAAAAAGATGTGTTGGAGCCTGAAAGTATGGCCCAACCTTCCAAGAGAAAAGGTAAAAAGACTAGGAACCAGCTTCTGTACAGCAAAAAGATCAGGACCCCTCTCCTCAGGGAGAGGACTTGGACACCCCAGCGGGAACTGAGCCCATGGAGCTTGACCCTTACCAGGTTGAATTCTTAGGCCCAGGGGGACCCTCTACGGAAGAGCTGTGCCTTGAACAGCAGGACTGTCCATCTCTTGAAAGCCTGAGGCAGCAAGCTGCTACCCAGGAAAAGGGAGATGTCAGTGGTACCCATAGAGCTTATTGGGAGGAGGGACTACTGTACACTGACACCAAAGACCCCAACCCTGCAGCCACTAGGAGAGTGGTAGTGACTCAGAAGTACAGGGAGTTCTTACTAACTTTAGCTCATGACATCCCCCTAGCTGGACATCTGGTCCAAACCAAAACCTGGGAAAGGCTAGTTAGCCACTTTTACTGGCCCCAGATGTTTCAGAAAGTAAAGGAGTTTGTCAGCTCCTGTGTCACCTGTCAAGCCAGTGGCAAAACAGGTGGACACCCAAAGGCCCCCTTGATACCACTACCATAGGTTGGGGTTCCCTTTGAAAGGGTAGGTGTGGACATAGTGGGTCCACTTGGACCTCCCACAGCATCAGGAAACAAATTTATATTAGTGGTAGTGGATCATGCCACTAGGTATCCTGAGGCAATTCCCCTTAGGACTACTACAGCTCCTGCAGTAGCCAAGGCCCTCATTGGTGTCTTCACCAGGGTAGGGTTTCCTAAGGAGGTGGTTCCAGACAGAGGTTCCAACTTCATGTCTGCTTACCTAAAGCACATGTGGAAAGAATGTGGAGTGCAGTACAAGTTTACTACACCCTATCACCCACAAACCAATGGTCTTGTTGAGAGGTTCAACAAGGCATTGAAAGGCATGATTATGGGGCTCCCTGAAAAACTCAAAAAGAGATGGGGTGTCCTCTTACCATGCATGCGTTTTGCCTACAGAGAGGTGCCTCAGAAGGGAGTATGGTTTTCCCCCTTTGAACTTCTGTTTGGCCATCCTGTCAGGGGACCACTCTGTCTTGTAGAAGAGGGTTGGGAGAAGCCTCTCCAAGAACCAAAACAAGACATTGTGGACTATGTGCTTGGCCTAAGGTCCAGAATGGCTGAGTACATGGAAAAAGCATCCAAGAATCTTGAGGCCAGCCAGGAGCTTCAGAAGCACTGGTATCACCAAAAAGCTGCACTGGTAGAATTTCAACCAGGGCAAAAGGTGTGGGTTTTGGAGCCAGTTGCACCAAGGGCTCACCAGGACAGATGGAGTGGCCCTTACCCCCTCTTAGAAAAGATAAGTGAGGTCACCTACTTGGTTGACCTGGGCACAAGCAGGACACCCAAAAGGGTGATCCATGTGAACCGCCTTAAGCTTTTCCATGATAGGGCTGACATCACCATGCTGATGGTGACTGATGAGGATCAGAAGACAGAGAGTGAACCTCTCCCTGACCTCCTCTCATACAGCCCCAAAGATGGGTCAGTGGATGGAGTTGTCTTTTCAGACACCCTCACTGCCCAACAGCAGACTGATTGCAAGCAAGTCTTGCAGCAGAATGCGAAGCTCTTTTCCTTGACCCCTGGTCAGACAAACTGGTGTACCCATGATGTGGACACTGGTGACAGTTCACCTGTCAAAAACAAAATCTATCGACAGTCTGATCAAGTCAAGGAAAGCATCAGCGTTGAAGTCAGCAAGATGCTGGAGTTAGGGGTTATTGAGCCCTCTGAGAGCCCCTGGGCCAGCCCAGTGGTTCTAGTCCCCAAACCTCATCCACAGGGTGGAAAGAGAGAAATGAGATTCTGTGTGGACTATAGAGGGCTCAACTCTGTCACCAAGACAGATGCTCACCCTATCCCAAGAGCAGGTGAGTTGGTAGACAAACTAGGTGCAGCCAAATTTCTAAGTACCTTTGACTTAACTGCAGGGTACTGGCAGATTGGCATGGCACCAGGAGCAAAAGAAAAGACAGCATTCTCCACACCTGATGGGCATTATCAGTTTACTGTTATGCCCTTTGGTTTAAAGAATGCCCCTGCCACCTTCTAAAGGTTGGTGAATCAAGTCCTTGCTGGATTGGAATCCTTTAGTGCAGCTTTGCTAGATGATATTGATGTTTTTAGTTCCACCTGGCAGGATTACCTGCTCCACATTGGGAAGGTTTTAAATGCCCTGCAAACTGCAGGCCTAACTATCAAGGCATCCAAATGCCAGATAGGACAGGGAACTGTGGTATACTTGGGCCACCTTGTTGGTGGAGGCCAGGTACAGCCCTTACAGCCCAAGATCCAGGCTATCCTGGACTGGGCAGCTCCAACAACCTAGACCAAAGTCAGGGCATTCCTTGGCTTGACTGGGTACTACAGGAGGTTTGTGAAGGGATATGGGTCCATTGTGGCTCCCCTCACAGAACTTACCTCCAAGAAGATGCCGAAAAAGGTAAACTGGACAGTTAGCTGTCAAAAGGCTTTTGACACCCTGAAAGAGGCAATGTGCTCAGCACCAATTCTTAAAGCTCCAGACTATGCCAAGCAGTTCATTGTGCAGGCTGATGCCTCTGAGCTAGGGATACGAGCGGTCCTATCCCAGACCAATGATGAAGGTCAAGACCAACCTGTTGCTTTTATAAGCAGAAGGCTTCTCCCCAGGGAGCAGCGTTGGAGTGCCATTGAGAGGGAGGCCTTTGCTGTGGTTTGGTCCCTGAAGAAGCTGAGACCATACTTGTTTGGTACTCACTTCCTAGTTCAAACTGATCACAGACCTCTCAGATGGCTAATGCAGATGAAAGGTGAAAATCCTAAACCGTTGAGGTGGTCCATCTCCCTACAGGGAATGGACTTTGTAGTGGAACACAGACCTGGGACTGTCCATGCCAATGCAGATGGACTTTCCAGGTTCTTCCACTTAGAAAATGAAGACTCTCTAGGGAGAGGTTAGTCTCATCCTCTTTCGTTAGGGGGGGGGGGTTCTGTGAGAAAGTGCCCTCTTTCTGCATGGTTGCCCCCACTTTTTGCTGAACTGCTGATGTGCTTTGACTGACTGTGCCCTGGGCTCCTGCTACTCAGGTACCCAAAGCCTATGTTCTTTCCCTAAAACTGCATTGAAACCCAAACCAAATTGGCATCTCTGGCCACAGGTCATCCCCTGGTAAATGGTACCACAGGTACCCAGGGCACTGTGACCAGGGGAGGCCTCTAAGGGCTGCAGCACTTATTGTGCCACCCTTAGAGGTCCTGTACCTTTACACTCACACACTGTCTTTGCAGGCTGCGTGCCTTGGAGCTGAACAAAGTGAAGAGTCGACAAGGCACACATCCCTGTGTGCCATGCCTACAACCCACTGCCCTGGCATAGATTAGTCACCCCTCAAGCTGGGTGCCCTATACCAGTGGTGAGGGTACAGGTGCTTGAGCCCTGTACCCCTACAGTGTCTTAGTCCATTCTTAGACATTGTAAGTGCAGTGCTGCCATTAAGGGTATATGGTGCTGGGAGTTTGTCATTACGAACTCCACAGCACCATAATGGCTACACTGAAAACTGAGAAGTTTGGTATCAAACGTCTCAGCACATTTAACCCACACTGATACCAGTGTGGGATTTAATAAAAAATGCACACAGAGGGCATCTTAGAGATGCCCCCTGAAAAACGACCTACCACTAGTGTCCAGGCTGAGTGGCTGCTTTCAGCTGCCACCACCAGACATGTTTCTGGACCCCTGGGTCGAGAGCCTGCTGCTCTCGGGGGCATGAAACAATGCACATCCTGGGACGAGATGCCAAGCCTCCTCCCCCAGGATGGGCAGGGTCCACGAAGGGGAAGCTTCAAAGGCTTGCCGCCTTTGTGAGCTTCCCCAGGCCACTTGCTGCTTTCAGCAACTGGTCCCCACTGGTTCTGACCCCCACTTTGGGCGGGAGAACCGGCGGGAAAAATAAGTGAGGAAGAGAGGTGTGCCCTGTCTCTGCCAACTCCACCCCTCAGGTGGGGGAGGCGAGGTGAAGCACAACTCTCAGTCCCCGCCATCTTGCAGATGGGGGGACACAGCCAACCAGAGTGAGGTATATGAATCCCTCCCACTGGAGGGTGGCATGATAGGGGGTGTACCCACCCCAAGGAAGGAACCCATTGGTCCCAACCTTTACTTAGCTGTAACGCCCCTAAATCTAGTATTTAGGGAGCACCCCAAACCTTGCCTCCTCAGACAAGAAACCAGAAGAAGAAGGACCGAACAGCCGTGCCGAAGCTAACAAGAGGAGGACGCCTACTGACTTGGCCCCAGCCCTATTGGCCTGTCCACGCCTCGAACCTGCAGAAGCGAAACCCCGGTGTGTCCTGCAGCCAGCAGCCTCAAGAACCCCGAGGACCTGCCCTGCCTTCAAAAGAAAAGACTCTGTCTCCCGTGAACACCGGATTTGTTCACCAACAGACTCCAGCTCCGGCAGGATCCGCGAGTCTGCACCACTCTGCACCCGACGCCCATGGCCTGAGTTCGAGTGGCCCAACACCAAGAGGAGGTCTCCCCGGCGAGCCTGACCCAAGATACGGTGACCCCTGACCTGCCTCAAGCCTCCAGCCGACGCCTGCAGCCTCAAACCTGAAGGTCCCCCCACCCGCGACCAGGAGCTGGTAAGAAGATCCGACCCTAAAAGGCACCCCAGCACCCGACGCCCCACGGCCTTGGGTGGCCCAACTGACGGTGCCTAACCAACCCCCAGCATCCCAACTTACCTCTTCAAGTGATGGTTGCACCCAGAAGACCTTCGTCCCCGAGCCTGCAGTGGGTTTGCAAACCAGAGGCTCCACATTGAAAGCTACAGGGCGCCCGACGCCAAAACAGCACTCTGCACCCGGCCGCCCCAGTGCTGCCCCAGTGCCTTTTATGCTGGCTTGAACACCCATTTGCCCTGAGCTTAAATTCAGGAGCTTTGCTCCCACAACCCAGTGGCCTGCTCATAAGCAGCCACCAACCGGAGGCCCCCTACCCCCCATTGGATAACATTGGGCCTCAGCACTCTGCACCCGGCCGCCCTAGTGCCGCTGAGGGTGTAACAAGAGTGCATCCTTGACCCTGGGGGACCCCTGAGTCTACCCCCAGAATACCAACTCCCACAACCGAATACTTACCTTTGAACCGATAACCCTATTTTCCTCCATAGGATAACATTGACTGTTTTTCTATGAAAAGTTTCTAAGTGTGGAGTTGGAAAATCTATGAAACCCTTTAAAAAACTGTAACTAAATAACAAAAACGCTTTTACTTACCTGTTTACATGAAATGTCCCAGTGCAGTATCCAGGTATACTGCACTGTGTAGGAAAAGTAATCTACTGGACATTCTACTAAAAAGCCAATACAAAGTATATGTACAGTATATCAAAAGCATTGCATTACTAGTAGCTCTACTGTAATCAAATCAAAGTGCATATACAATTGCAATTCAAACTGTTTACAAACTGCATTACTACTGTAAAGTATTTATTGCTTACCTGTGCCAGGCTTGCTTGGTTCTAGAAAATAAAAGAACTAAAAGAATATTTTTATACAAAACCAATTGGTCTGAAGTTCAGTCTTTGAGTGTTTGATATTTCCTGATTGAGTATATACAACAAATGCTTAACACTACCCTCTGATAAAGCCTTACTGCTCGACCACACTACCACAAATAGAGAGTAAGGTGCTATCTACTTTTACCTCTGCCTACCTTTGGGGATCCACTGGACTCTGTGCACACTATACCTCACTTTGGAAGAGTATATACAGAGCCAGCTTCCTACATTAGTCTGCAATTATCTTCAGTCCCTGTACATATTGAAGAGAGCAGCTTAATGACTGCAGTTTTTGACGCCTCTGCCACAAAATCGATAGACAGAGGATCTTGGTAATCTACTAAGATTTTTCTTTAGGCCAGGAACAGTGAGGCAATCACCGTGGGGGACGAACAAGAGGCAGAGGTCGGCAGGATCTTCCATGGCAAAATCACTCGCCAAGAATGACCTGGAGCAAAGGCTCTGGACCACAGCAGCTCCATCAAATATAGTCAACCTGTCTGATTACATCCTGTCTGAGATGGAGGAACGTGTTTTGAATAAAGGGCTTAGCTTTGTCCCTACACCACAACATGATCCCTTTAAATTTAGAGTTGAGTTCCAGGAGATTATGCAGAAAGTACAATTGCATAAATTCTTACTGGAGAAACCAAGGGATCTGCTTTCAGTGTTTTTCACAAACCTCCACAGACCCTCTATGTTTTGCCCTCCACCCTGTGGTATGGGTCCTGACGTATGGACTTTTGAGCAGCGAGTATTGGAACAGATCTATAAACTGGAACAATCATCTTCTTCGCAGGTGTTTCAGAATTTATCAAGGGCAGATGTTTGGCCATAAAGTCTTAACAAGAAAATCCTAATATAGTGATTAAACCTGCTGACAAGGGGGAGCTATTGCGGTGTTGAATACTACTGATTACGAGTCTGAGGTCAGACGACTGTTGAATGTCAGAATTGGCGATGTCTTGTGCATCTGGTCTGGTCCTGAGGAAGATTTGGAATCTTTTGTGCACTGGCGGAATGGCTTAGATCCCTGTCTTCATTTCACTTGGCCTATCAGCAGAGATTCAATCATGTATTTGGATATTCCAGTTGATGAATTTAGACTTACTACTGCAGTACGCCAAAAATCGACCAACAGAAATTCTCTATTACACTACATGTCCTTCCATCCACAAGCCTTGAGGGACAATCTTGCTGTAGGCCAATTCTTTAGATACAGCAGAGATTGTACTAATGTCAGTACGTTTATTACACAATCATCTTCATTGGTGGAATGGTTTAAACAACAAGCCTATCCCAAAAAATGTATCTATAGGGTGTCCTCTTACCATGCATGCGTTTTGCCTACAGAGAGGTGCCTCAGAAGGGAGTATGGTTTTCCCCCTTTGAACTTCTGTTTGGCCATCCTGTCAGGGGACCACTCTGTCTTGTAGAAGAGGGTTGGGAGAAGCATCTCCAAGAACCAAAACAAGACATTGTGGACTATGTGCTTGGCCTAAGGTCCAGAATGGCTGAGTACATGGAAAAAGCATCCAAGAATCTTGAGGCCAGCCAGGAGCTTCAGAAGCACTGGTATCACCAAAAAGCTGCACTGGTAGAATTTCAACCAGGGCAAAAGGTGTGGGTTTTGGAGCCAGTTGCACCAAGGGCTCACCAGGACAGATGGAGTGGCCCTTACCCCCTCTTAGAAAAGATAAGTGAGGTCACCTACTTAGTTGACCTGGGCACAAGCAGGACACCCAAAAGGGTGATCCATGTGAACCGCCTTAAGCTTTTCCATGATAGGGCTGACATCACCATGCTGATGGTGACTGATGAGGATCAGAAGACAGAGAGTGAACCTCTCCCTGACCTCCTCTCATACAGCCCCAAAGATGGGTCAGTGGATGGAGTTGTCTTTTCAGACACCCTCACTGCCCAACAGCAGACTGATTGCAAGCAAGTCTTGCAGCAGAATGCGAAGCTCTTTTCCTTGACCCCTGGTCAGACAAACTGGTGTACCCATGATGTGGACACTGGTGACAGTTCACCTGTCAAAAACAAAATCTATCGACAGTCTGATCAAGTCAAGGAAAGCATCAGCGTTGAAGTCAGCAAGATGCTGGAGTTAGGGGTTATTGAGCCCTCTGAGAGCCCCTGGGCCAGCCCAGTGGTTCTAGTCCCCAAACCTCATCCACAGGGTGGAAAGAGAGAAATGAGATTCTGTGTGGACTATAGAGGGCTCAACTCTGTCACCAAGACAGATGCTCACCCTATCCCAAGAGCAGGTGAGTTGGTAGACAAACTAGGTGCAGCCAAATTTCTAAGTACCTTTGACTTAACTGCAGGGTACTGGCAGATTGGCATGGCACCAGGAGCAAAAGAAAAGACAGCATTCTCCACACCTGATGGGCATTATCAGTTTACTGTTATGCCCTTTGGTTTAAAGAATGCCCCTGCCACCTTCCAAAGGTTGGTGAATCAAGTTCTTGCTGGATTGGAATCCTTTAGTGCAGCTTTGCTAGATGATATTGATGTTTTTAGTTCCACCTGGCAGGATTACCTGCTCCACATTGGGAAGGTTTTAAATGCCCTGCAAACTGCAGGCCTAACTATCAAGGCATCCAAATGCCAGATAGGACAGGGAACTGTGGTATACTTGGGCCACCTTGTTGGTGGAGGCCAGGTACAGCCCTTACAGCCCAAGATCCAGGCTATCCTGGACTGGGCAGCTCCAACAACCCAGACCCAAGTCAGGGCATTCCTTGGCTTGACTGGGTACTACAGGAGGTTTGTGAAGGGATATGGGTCCATTGTGGCTCCCCTCACAGAACTTACCTCCAAGTAGATGCCGAAAAAGGTAAACTGGACAGTTAGCTGTCAAAAGGCTTTTGACACCCTGAAAGAGGCTTTGTGCTCAGCACCAATTCTTAAAGCTCCAGACTATGCCAAGCAGTTAATTGTGCAGGCTGATGCCTCTGAGCTAGGGATACGAGCGGTCCTATCCCAGACCAATGATGAAGGTCAAGACCAACCTGTTGCTTTTATAAGCAGAAGGCTTCTCCCCAGGGAGCAGCGTTGGAGTGCCATTGAGAGGGAGGCCTTTGCTGTGGTTTGGTCCCTGAAGAAGCTGAGACCATACTTGTTTGGTACTCACTTCCTAGTTCAAACTGATCACAGACCTCTCAGATGGCTAATGCAGATGAAAGGTGAAAATCCTAAACCGTTGAGGTGGTCCATCTCCCTACAGGGAATGGACTTTGTAGTGGAACACAGACCTGGGACTGTCCATGCCAATGCAGATGGACTTTCCAGGTTCTTCCACTTAGAAAATGAAGACTCTCTAGGGAGAGGTTAGTCTCATCCTCTTTCGTTAGGGGGGTTCTGTGAGAAAGTGCCCTCTTTCTGCATGGTTGCCCCCACTTTTGCTGAACTGCTGATGTGCTTTGACTGACTGTGCCCTGGGCTCCTGCTACTCAGGTACCCAAAGCCTATGTTCTTTCCCTAAAACTGCATTGAAACCCAAACCCAATTGGCATCTCTGGCCACAGGTCATCCCCTGGTAAATGGTACCACAGGTACCCAGGGCACTGTGACCAGGGGAGGCCTCTAAGGGCTGCAGCACTTATTGTGCCACCCTTAGATGTCCTGTACCTTTACACTCACACACTGTCTTTGCAGGCTGCGTGCCTTGGAGCAGAACAAAGTGAAGAGTCGACAAGGCACACATCCCTGTGTGCCATGCCTACAACCCACTGCCCTGGCATAGATTAGTCACTCCTCAAGCTGGGTGCCCTATACCAGTGGTGAGGGTACAGGTGCTTGAGCCCTGTTCCCCTACAGTGTCTTAGTCCATTCTTAGACATTGTAAGTGCAGTGCTGCCATTAAGGGTATATGGTGCTGGGAGTTTGTCATTACGAACTCCACAGCACCATAATGGCTACACTGAAAACTGAGAAGTTTGGTATCAAACGTCTCACCACATTTAACCCACACTGATACCAGTGTGGGATTTAATAAAAAATGCACACAGAGGGCATCTTAGAGATGCCCCCTGAAAAACGACCTACCACTAGTGTCCAGGCTGAGTGGCTGCTTTCAGCTGCCACCACCAGACATGTTTCTGGACCCCTGGGTCGAGAGCCTGCTGCTCTCGGGGCATGAAACAATGCACATCCTGGGACGAGATGCCAAGCCTCCTCCCCCAGGATGGGCAGGGTCCACGAAGGGGAAGCTTCAAAGGCTTGCCACCTTTGTGAGCTTCCCCAGGCCACTTGCTGCTTTCAGCAACTGGTCCCCACTGGTTCTGACCCCCACTTTGGGCGGGAGAACCAGCGGGAAAAATAAGTGAGGAAGAGAGGTGTGTCCTGTCTCTGCCAACTCCACCCCTCAGGTGGGGGAGGCGAGGTGAAGCACAACTCTCAGTCCCCGCCATCTTGCAGATGGGGGGACACAGCCAACCAGAGTGAGGCATATGAATCCCTCCCACTGGAGGGTGGCATGATAGGGGGTGTACCCACCCCAAGGAAGGAACCCATTGGTCCCAACCTTTACTTAGCTGTAACGCCCCTAAATCTAGTATTTAGGGAGCACCCCAAACCTTGCCTCCTCAGACAAGAAACCAGAAGAAGAAGGACCGAACAGCTGTGCCGAAGCTAACAAGAGGAGGACGCCTACTGACTTGGCCCCAGCCCTATTGGCCTGTCCACGCCTCGAACCTGCAGAAGCGAAACCCCGGTGTGTCCTGCAGCCAGCAGCCTCAAGAACCCCGAGGACCTGCCCTGCCTTCAAAAGAAAAGACTCTGTCTCCCGTGAACACCGGATTTGTTCACCAACAGACTCCAGCTCCGGCAGGATCCGCGAGTCTGCACCCGACGCCCATGGCCTGAGTTCGAGTGGCCCAACACCAAGAGGAGGTCTCCCCGGCGAGCCTGACCCAAGATACGGTGACCCCTGACCTGCCTCAAGCCTCCAGCCGACGCCTGCAGCCTCAAACCTGAAGGTCCCCCCACCCGCGACCAGGAGCTGGTAAGAAGATCCGACCCTAAAGGCACCCCAGCACCCGACGCCCTACGGCCTTGGGTGGCCCAACTGACGGTGCCTAACCAACCCCAGCATCCCAACTTACCTCTTCAAGTGGTGGTTGCACCCAGAAGACCTTCGTCCCCGAGCCTGCAGTGTGTTTGCAAACCAGAGACTCCACATTGAAAGCTACAGGGCGCCCGACGCCAAAACAGCACTCTGCACCCGGCCGCCCCAGTGCCGCCCCAGTGCCTTTTATGCTGGCTTGAACACCCATTTGCCCTGAGCTTAAATCCAGGAGCTTTGCTCCCACAACCCAGTGGCCTGCTCATAAGCAGCCACCAACCGGAGGCCCCCTACCCCCCATTGGATAACATTGGG
Source organism: Calotriton arnoldi (assembly GCA_963921515.1). Classification (NCBI taxonomy): domain Eukaryota; kingdom Metazoa; phylum Chordata; class Amphibia; order Caudata; family Salamandridae; genus Calotriton; species Calotriton arnoldi. The sequence continues at coordinate 2,068,773 of CAWUFW010000281.1, forward strand.
CCTCAGCACTCTGCACCCGGCCGCCCTAGTGCCGCTGAGGGTGTAACAAGAGTGCGTCCTTGACCCTGGGGGACCCCTGAGTCTACCCCCAGAATACCAACTCCCACAACCGAATACTTACCTTTGAACCGATAACCCTATTTTCCTCCATAGGATAACATTGACTGTTTTTCTATGAAAAGTTTCTAAGTGTGGAGTTGGAAAATCTATGAAACCCTTTAAAAAACTGTAACTAAATAACAAAAACGCTTTTACTTACCTGTTTACATGAAATGTCCCAGTGCAGTATCCAGGTATACTGCACTGTGTAGGAAAAGTAATCTACTGGACATTCTACTAAAAAGCCAATACAAAGTATATGTACAGTATATCAAAAGCATTGCATTACTAGTAGCTCTACTGTAATCAAATCAAAGTGCATATACAATTGCAATTCAAACTGTTTACAAACTGCATTACTACTGTAAAGTATTTATTGCTTACCTGTGCCAGGCTTGCTTGGTTCTAGAAAATAAAATAACTAAAAGAATATTTTTGTACAAAACCAATTGGTCTGAAGTTCAGTCTTTGAGTGTTTGATATTTCCTGATTGAGTGTATACAACAAATGCTTAACACTACCCTCTGATAAAGCCTTACTGCTCGACCACACTACCACAAATAGAGAGTAAGGTGCTATCTACTTTTACCTCTGCCTACCTTTGGGGATCCACTGGACTCTGTGCACACTATACCTCACTTTGGAATAGTATATACAGAGCCAGCTTCCTACATTAGTCTGCAATTATCTTCAGTCCCTGTACATATTGAAGAGAGCAGCTTAATGACTGCAGTTTTTGACGCCTCTGCCACAAAATCGATAGACAGAGGATCTTGGTAATCTACTAAGATTTTTCTTTAGGCCAGGAACAGTGAGGCAATCACCGTGGGGGACGAACAAGAGGCAGAGGTCGGCAGGATCTTCCATGGCAAAATCACTCGCCAAGAATGACCTGGAGCAAAGGCTCTGGACCACAGCAGCTCCATCAAATATAGGCAACCTGTCTGATTACATCCTGTCTGAGATGGAGGAACGTGTTTTGAATAAAGGGCTTAGCTTTGTCCCTACACCACAACATGATCCCTTTAAATTTAGAGTTGAGTTCCAGGAGATTATGCAGAAAGTACAATTGCATAAATTCTTACTGGAGAAACCTAGGGATCTGCTTTCAGTGTTTTTCACAAACCTCCACAGACCCTCTATGTTTTGCCCTCCACCCTGTGGTATGGGTCCTGACGTATGGACTTTTGAGCAGCGAGTATTGGAACAGATCTATAAACTGGAACAATCATCTTCTTCGCAGGTGTTTCAGAATTTATCAAGGGCAGATGTTTGGCCATAAAGTCTTAACAAGAAAATCCTAATATAGTGATTAAACCTGCTGACAAGGGGGAGCTATTGCGGTGTTGAATACTACTGATTACGAGTCTGAGGTCAGACGACTGTTGAATGTCAGAATTGGCGATGTCTTGTGCATCTGGTCTGGTCCTGAGGAAGATTTGGAATCTTTTGTGCACTGGCGGAATGGCTTAGATCCCTGTCTTCATTTCACTTGGCCTATCAGCAGAGATTCAATCATGTATTTGGATATTCCAGTTGATGAATTTAGACTTACTACTGCAGTACGCCAAAAATCGACCAACAGAAATTCTCTATTACACTACATGTCCTTCCATCCACAAGCCTTGAGGGACAATCTTGCTGTAGGCCAATTCTTTAGATACAGCAGAGATTGTACTAATGTCAGTACGTTTATTACACAATCATCTTCATTGGTGGAATGGTTTAAACAACAAGCCTATCCCAAAAAATGTATCTATAGGATTTAGAAGAGGGATTTGAATACGAGCATTTCGGCCTTACTGGAAAAGCATCCGAAGTGCAATACAAAGTGTATTCCTGTTGTTTTTACTATTGATCCTCTATCAATCAATCAATCAATCAATCACAGAATTTGTAGAGCGCACTACTTACCCGCGAGGGTCTCAAGGCGCTGGGGAGAAAAAAAAGGGGGGGGGTGGGTGCTGCTACTGGTCGAACAGCCAGGTCTTGAGTAGCCTCCTGAAGGTCAGCAGGTCTTGGGTCTGTCGTAGGCTTAGTGGAAGGGTGTTCCAGGTCTTGGCGGCGAGGTGTGAGAAGGATCTGCCGCCGGTGGTTGTTCTTCGAATGCGAGGGACGGTGGCGAGGGAGAGGTCGGCGGAGCGGAGCTGGCGGTTGGGGACGTAGAAGAAGAGTCGTCTGTTGAGGTAGGCTGGGCCAGTCTTGTGGAGTGCCTTGTGTGCGTGGATGAGGAGTTTGAAGGAGATTCTCCTGTCGACGGGGAGCCAGTGCAGGTTCCTCAGGTGGGGGGTGATGTGGCTGTGGCGTGGTACGTCGAGGATCAGGCGTGTGGAGGCGTTTTGTATGCGTTGCAGTCGCTTGATGAGCTTGGCCAGGGCTCCCACGTAGAGGGCGTTCCCAAAGTCGAGTCTGCTACTGACGAGGGCCTGGGTGACTGTTCTTCTTGTATCTGTCGGGATCCACCTGTAGATCTTGCGAAGCATGCGGAGGGTGTTGAAGCAGGAGGAGGAGACTGCGTTGACTTGCTTGGCCATGGAGAGCGTTGAGTCGAGGATGACTCCCAAGTTGCGTGCGTGGTCGGTGGGTGTCGGGGCTGCTCCGAGCGTCGTTGGCCACCAGGAGTCGTCCCAGGCTGAGGGGTTGGAGCCGAGGATGAGGACCTCTGTCTTGTCCGTGTTCAGCTTTAGTCGGCTGATCTTCATCCAATCGGCGACTGCCTTCATTCCTTCATGGAGATTGGATTTGGCGGCGAGGGGGTCCTTGGTGAGGGAGAGGATCAGTTGAGTGTCGTCGGCGTAGGAGATAATGTTGAGGTCGTGCTGTCTGGCGATGCGTGCGAGCGGGGCCATGTAGATGTTGAACAGTGTTGGGCTGAGGGTAGATCCCTGGGGTACGCCGCAGATGATCTCGGAGGCTTCGGATCGGAAAGGTGGGAGGCGGACTCTCTGGTTTCTGCCGTTGAGGAAGGAGGTGGTCCATTCCAGGGCCTTGTCTCGGATCCCTGCGTCGTGGAGGCGTGCGCGTAGAGTGCGGTGGCAGACAGTGTCGAAGGCGGCGGAGAGGTCCAGCAGGATGAGGGCTGCGGTCTCACCGTTGTCCAGCAGGGTCCTGATGTCGTCGGTGGCGGCGATGAGGGCAGTCTCAGTGCTGTGGTTGCTGCGGAACCCTGATTGGGATGGGTCCAGGATGCTGTTTTCTTCGAGGTATCGGGTTAGCTGTTTGTTGACGATCTTCTCGATGACCTTGGCTGGGAACGGAAGCAGGGAGATGGGCCGGAAGTTCTTGAGGTCTCTCGGGTCCGCCTTGGGTTTTTTGAGTAGGGCGTTGATCTCTGCGTGTTTCCAGCTCTCTGGGAAGGTCGCGGTCTCGAAGGAGAGATTGATAACGTTGCACAGGTGGGGTGCGATGGAGCTGTTGGCTTTGTTGAAGATATGGTGCGGGAAAGGGTCTGACGGGGAGCCGGAGTGTATTGTGCTCATGGTCTTGATGGTGTCATCGATGTTCACGCTGGCCCAGGCTGGCAAGGGGTCATGGTCGATGGTGTGCGGCGGGTCTGGTGTATCTATCTTAGTAGGGGCTGTCTGGGTGTTGAAGCTGTCGTGGATGTCGGCGATCTTGCGGTGGAAAAAGGTGGCGAGGGAATCGCACAGGGCTTGCGACGGCGGGATGTCGTTGGTGTTGGAGCTGGGGTTGGAGAGTTCCTTCACGATGTTGAAGAGCTCCTTGCTGTTGTGTGCGTTGTTGTCGAGGCGGTCTTTGAAGGAGATTGTCTTGACGGACCTGATGAGGTGGTGGTGGTGGTTACGGATGGCGTCTTTGTGGGCTGCGTGGCTGTCCGGTGTCTTATCACTGTGCCATTTCTTCTCTAGTTTCCGGCAGGTACGCTTGGAAGCTAGGAGTTCCGGGGTGAACCAGCTGGCTCTTTTGGTGGGGTCGCTGTAGGTGAGTTTTTTCAGCGGGGCGAATGTGTTGGCACAGTCGTCTATCCATCGTCTGAGGTTGCAGGCAGCGTCGTCGGTGTTGAATGGGTCGGAGGGAGGGCTGAGAGCGAGGTTTGCCCGTAGTTGGTCTTCGGTGACTTTGCTCTATCCACTAAAATAAGCCAAATCATATGGAAGCACTGGCATCTGTTGAATGTGGAGGTCTATCAAAATGCCAAGACCTCGGTTTGTGTTTCGCCGTGCTCCCAATCTGAAAGATAGACTAGTACATATTTCTCAAGAAAGCTTATGGTGAATACGGTCAAACTACCTACAGGACATTTTCCGTGTGGGAATGCTTCATGTGTAAACTCACATCCCCGTCCCAAAGAGTAAAATTAAGCAATTGCCGGATCTGGCATCAGAACAAGATGAATAATTGCAATACCAGCTTTGTTATCTACAGGGTCACATGTCTGTGTGATTTGCAGTATTTTGGTCAAATGACCCACACGATGAGGACAAGGATGCACATCAGTACCTTAAAAACAGGCAAACTGTCAACTCTACTAGTGCAACAATTTAAGAAAGCTGGTCATGGTACCCAGGGCTTTCAGAGGACGGTTCTAGAAGTTCTTGACCGGAGGTGTATGGAAGTAGAGGAGGCCCTATATCAAAAGGAGGCATGTTGGATTTTTTCCGAATAGACCGATAAAAAGGGTCTAAATCTAAAGCTAATGCTCTGAACTCCGAGAACATTCTTTTTCACATGTATGTGGATGATACCCAACTATATCTGAAAATCACCTCCCCAGAAGACTTCATTTCACTCAACTCTACTCTGACAAACACTCAAAAGTGGCTCACTGAGAACCACCTCTTGCTCAACACCTCCAAAATGGAATTCCTCCTCATCGCTCCCCCTAATCACACTCCCAAGATCGACCTCTGGATGAAACATCTTACAGCCTTCAACTGCTCTCCCCACATTATCGAGTCAGCTAAATACCTTGGAGTTACACTAGACATGCACCTGAACATGCAGAATCATATCAGCAATGCAACCAAACGAGCTAAACATCAGATGAGAACACTAAGGAATCTCAAACCATTCCTTCCTCATGCAGACTTTAAGCTGGCGGTACAAGCTCTTGTTCTGCCTAGGCTTGACTACAGTAGCTCCTTGTTATGTGGTCTTCCCAAACATAACTTGGCCCCACTAAGGGCTTCCAATAATGCTGCAGCCAGATTGACTACTGGTACAAAACGAAATGATCACAATTCCCCAGCCCTAAAAACCCTAAACTGGCTGCCTTATGAAGCAAGAATACAGCTACAGATTGCCTGCATGACTCACAAAGCCCTACTTTCAAGACCCCCATTTATCTGGCTCAAAAGCTAGAATTATCAGGGGGCTGCAGCCAGTCACGAAGTGCAAGTTCACTGCTTCTGAAACCACAGATCTTCCACAAAAAGAGAACGAGTCACAGAGCTTTCTCAGGCATTCCCCCGAAGATCTGGAACTCTCTTCCACCGGAAGTCTGTCGAATCTCATCCACCGATTCTTTCAAAAAGGAAGTGAAAAAAATCCTAATGAACAAGTTCCTGCCCTAAAAGGCCTTAGCTCTACTGTTTACCAACCTGCCCTCTATTTTGATGCTCTGATTGACTACTACATAGTTGTACACCTGGGAATCCCAGTTTTAGCATGCTATGCACATATAAGTAACACATTTTTTTTTCTTTTTCTCCTACTACTGTATCCTACCTACCCTAAATGTGAAGCGCTCTGATACCTGCTTGGGTCTTGTTCGCGCTATACAAAACTTTATAAATAAAATAAATGAATTGGTGGAGTGGCACAAGATTTGACATTGATTTGGCGCTTGGTTGTCATTTAGCTGTACAATACTGAGGTATTGGGTGGCTCTGGGTATCTCTCCCTGGACGTGAATGTGTGGGCTTACTCTCTTAGCCCTCACAGAAATGACATCAGAGGTTTACTTTCCTCTTGTTTGGCCACAATATCCTCTGTGGTATCTCTCCTTGGAAATTAATGAGTAAATATATTTTCTTAGCCCTCTTAGTAAAGACATTCGAGATTTACTTACCTCTTGTGTGGCCATAATGTTCCCCATGGTATCTCTCCCTGGAAATGAAAGTGTGGGCCTATCATCTTAGCAGTAAAGACAAAGGGAGTGCCAGGGGAGATTTAGAGACCTGCAGGTGTTCACTCTCAACTAATATTGCATACACACAAAGAAATGACCGGGTCTAGAAGGAAATTAGAAACCTAGCTGAACAAAAGTATTCCTTTTTTAGGAAAAAATCCTTCACCCACCAGAGTCTGCATGTTTTTTCATTGAGATTCCCCTAATACCATGACAGCAGCTCATGGTGTGGGCTACAACTCCCTCTCCAAGAAGGAGGAGCTCTTCAGATGTTTTGAAAAATAGTAGAAGCCCTATGGAGATCCAAAGGGTGGTGAGGCAAGCAAAGCGTGCAATACCTGAACAAAAGTGTGATAGTGGTGATTGAAATTAACTCCAGAGCAGGTGTACAACTGCCCCTATTTAGTTATGGTTATGGAGTGGAACTCGTGCTCCGAGCACCCGAGAGCAGCTGTTTTGCATTGCCATGCTCAGTGGCTGTAATTATGTATCTAAAGGATCTGATAAGAGCGACCACCCAGTCCTGATAAGTTGTTACACACTTTTTGACCACACTTGACTCTGAAATGTATTTCTGAGCTTTGTAACAACAGACACATTTCTGGTTTATTTTCCTTTTGTATGGCCACAATGTCCTCTGTGTTTGCCATGTTTTGTTATCTTTTTTGCCTCTATAAGCGCCCATCTTGTTTTTTTACATACTCTCAAGATGGCGCCGCGTTTGGTTGAAGGTCCTGTAGTGCAGGCGGCCATTTTCATTTTATCCTCCTTCCAAGATGTCGCTATATAGGGTTGCTGGTCTAGTGTGTGACTTGTAAGTCATGTGGTGCGTGCAGGAAGCTTTATTTGTTTAACTGCAGTACCGGCCGGGGCGTTTTGCTAAATTACCATCCCCCGACACTGTAGGTAAGGGTTCTGGTCGAATGTTGGTGTTTGTTATGTATTTTTGTATGTATGCAAGACCTATTGAGGGGCCTCTGGCTCATGATGCTCTGCACTTTTAGACATTTTGTAATGCCTAGCTGATGAATGTTGTTGCCATGTTTTCGGGGAAGGCAGGCTTAGACCCGGGATAGTATGGTGTGTGGTTGCTACTCATATATGTGAACATGGTTTCTCTTTGGGATGTAGTAAGGAAGACTTATGATACGTGCTTACTATTACAATTTTATCTTATTTGTAGGTGACTTGGTCTTTTACTTTGAAACTACTCCCATTGTCCACTGGTAGGCATTCACCTGGTGGCTATCTGGTAAATATATATTATTACTGACAGACTGGTATTTTCTCTGAGTGAGCATAGCATTATTTGGCTTTCTCATGATGTTGTTTTCTCCCCATCTCACCTCCCACCCCACCCGTCGTACGGTTCATACTTTCTCAGTAAACTGTGCATTTGTTGGACAACATAAATGTCAAAACTGTGCAAGACTGATTCTACGCACACCATCAGGATATGTTGGCCTTAGTCCTGGCTAGCTCACAGTGCACCATCTGTACCCCTAACCTAGCAAGGTAACAGGTGGTATGGGCAACCTCAGAACATGACAACCCTGACTACCCAAGGAAAGTGTGGAAACAGATTTAGAACACTTTCGTTTGGTAACTCAGGCATACGCAAAGAGAGCCACAAGAAATAGACAACATGGTGTTTCAATATTTATTGAAGCAATATGATTCTTGTATAAAATATGTGCACTGCAATTATTAATAGAAGGCAACAAAGCAAAGTAATCAGCATCAGGAGAATGGTAAAGAAAATGAACAATTCAACCACTGTGCTGTTACATAGATTATATGCTCGCAAATCAGTACCGTTATATTTTGTGCTCCTACCTAACGCTACCTATCCTAGTGTGTCTAGGGTGGGTGAATCTGCCAGAATCCCTGTAGGGAGATCAAACTCCCCCGTTACCTGTGGGTAAGTGTCATCAGGGAGCCTGTCTTGGCGGAGAGCTTGGCATCATCCCTCGCAGGAGGTAAAGAGGAATCCGCCGGGCTGGAATTCCGGCATGGGGCGACCTCAACAGTGTCAGCGAAATGCTCCTCTGTCTAACAAATGAGTGATGTTGTTTATATAATAAACTTCACTCATGTAATCATGCCAAAGCCCAAGTCAGATTGCTATTGTTCATTCTTTCGTGATAGCTCTGTTGCCAAGCGGACAATAACAAACAACAGCATTTTTCACAGTGAACTTAGCCCTTGTACAATGTTCAAGGCACTCGATAATATGCCTACGAAGAAGTGTAAATGTAAGCAAAGCCATTTCAGTGTATATTATCCTGCACAGGGATGCAAGCAAATATGTGTCAAATGTCAGCGTTTAAGAAAAGATGGCAACGTTAAAACGTGAGCACAAAATGGTGGTGCACCTACTCGGATCTAATGTGACCAATTGACCTCCACCCCCCTCTCCTCCCCTCTGCTTGCTTTAATTTTTAGGTACGGTGTACAGTTGGTGACACCTGGGTCCTCATGGCCTAATAACTTTGCCCGTAAGCTATTTATGGCAATGAAACATGTTGGCCATTCTTAACATTTCGGTCTAAAGTTCATTTAATCATGAGACTGGGCATATATAGTAAAGAATGTGAGGTATGCCATAGGGACTCATTTTTATGAATTTTTTCATTGAGAGGAAGGATTCAACTCTAGTATTTTGAGGACCTAAATACAATAGGGTGCAGGACATTAATGTATTTGCTGAGATTTTGATCAGTTCATCACATACACCCAACATAGTTAGAGACATACACACTATTTGGGTTCCTCCTACTACAATAGGAAAGTGCCAATGATAATGGAGTGAGCCAGTTGGTAAACATCAGCCAACAGGCTTGTGGTGGTTTCTTACGTGAGGCACTTCCTATATTTTTTACTAACACTCCTGTATTTTGAGGTGTAGTGCCCACTGGCACCATATCTTTTGCTCTACATATACACCCCAGTAGGTGACTCGACTCTGAGTTATACCAGAGCTAGCTTGTGTCCTAGAATTAATTTTTTTCTTCGGGATCTTGTCATAAGTGACTGAAAGAAAGTTTTGAATGGGGTGATTGTCATTGGGGTTTGTTTTTTTCTGATTTGCCTGAGTGGAGGGCACCCCTCAGTCTTCCTGTCCCTCGTTAGCTCCTTAGTTTGTGTTTACAACCTTACTTCCCTTCCTGCCAAGCTTATCAAATTGTACTTTAGGCTTCGACCATGTCTTTGGCTATAGACAGGCTTTTATAAACCTTTAACATCAGGCAGCCCATTCCACACACAAGAACAACAGCTTGAAATGACTGTAAACCAGTGTTAGAATGTGCTATTCAGGGGCTGGTCTCTCAATGGACGTATTCACTTGGTGCCTCCGAACGAAACACCAGAAAACCATTTGATGGTGATGAGAACGTCAGTTGCCTGGCAAGTACAACCAAGTCTTTGGGAAGTGTTTGTGCCCCTATTCGCTGCAGAAGAAAATGAAATTGAGGTGCCATGGTCAGTGTGGCACCCGAGGTCAACAGGAATACATGATGGTGCCAGCCTGATTACAGCCTTTGGATAAGAAGCTATCCAAAATAGAAAAGGAAGTGCAGAGCAGTGACATTTGAGTGCCAATGTTGGAATATTATGTGTCAAAATTAAAAGAGGAAGGTATTTCCCCACCAAAAAACGATCTCATCTTTCGCACACATGGAGGCTTAGATTGAACATGTGGAAGATACGCTGCAGGTTAGCAATTTTGGGTTCCTTGGCTACCACAATAGCCTTTGAGCCTGGTGTCCCTTGTCACAACCAACCAGAGATTCCTGGACAGAGGTACTCCCAACTGACTCCACCTCATGTTTAGGCGAGCAAAGAGTATTGTCTTTCCACCTTAAGCCTGAAAATGTTTGCAGAGATAATGCCATAGAGGAAATGGAAGGCACTCGCGACAGAGAATGGGTCTTGAAGAAAGTGAATAACAAATGGGAGATACCCATCAAAAGTGAACACAATACTCCTATTCCGTGACTACAGACAGTCCTGAGGAGGGTCTGATCCCTCTAATATCGAACTCAGATGCTTACCATTATTATTAGTCCCTTATTATTCAACATCTGTGTCAGACCCCTGGCAGCGATTGCAGAGGACGCTAGGTTGTCATTATTCTCTTACGCTGATGACACCCAGATTATTTTCTCTCTCTCCGCGGGTAAGGAGGCGGAACCATCTGTTCTCCGGTCTGGGCTGAGCAAAATTGCATCCTGGATGCAGGCCAATTTTCTTAAACTTAATGGTGAAAAAACTGAGGTTCTGATCTTGGGAAAAAACAAAGATCTCTGGGGACCTCTCCATTGGCTGGCAGAAATGGGTGCTTTACCTCGCCCGTCTCTTCACGTCCGGAACCTTGGCTTTATCATTGACGACTTACTATCTATGCGTCAACAAGCCGTGAAGGTGGCTGCAACTTGCTTCACCATCTTGAAATGGTTGAAGAAAATTGTTTGGATGTTGCCAAACTCCACCCAGAGAACCGTAGTCCAGGCACTGGTAACATCTGGACTGGACTACGGTAACATTCTCTACTTAGGAGCCAATAAAGACGTGACACGCAAGCTGCAGCTGGTGCAGAATTCTGCTGCAAGATTGCTTTGCCGGGTTCCTAGAGCGGCCTCCATCTCGGGCTCTTGAGAGTCCTCCACTGGCTGAGAGTTGAGAGCCGGATCAAGTTTAAAGCTCTGAACTACATGTTCAGGGTTAAGCAGGGTACGGCTCCTCAGTATTTGCAAAATCTAGTCAAACCCTATTTGCCATCAAGCACTCTTCGCTCCACTACTCAGGCTAAATTCATGGTGCCTAGGACTAGGCTGTCCCGTATGCGTGGTCGCTCCTTTGCTTACCTGGGCCCGTCTCTGTCGAATGCTCTTCCTCTACCACTCCGGAATGAAACCAGTTACACGCACTTTCGCAAGTTACTAAAAACCTGGTTGTTTAATCAGTAATTCCTTTCCTGCTCCTTCTCTGGCTTGGCGCCGGGAAACCCTTTTTGGGTAGCTGTTGCGCCCGATATAAATTTAAATAACATAACAAAACCATGTGGCTTATTAAGGATATGGCTGATAGTTATTCTTTGTATTTTATTGTGCCTTCTCAGTTCTGGTGTCCATGTTGCCTGCCCCAATAGATCACCATTGTTTAGGTTATAGACAGTCCTTCTGCACCCTGTTCTTGCCCACCACCAACATTCTACCTACATGAGGCCACGTGCATCAGCTCGGTATGGTGTGCAAATCTCGGACCAAGTCTCCATAATTCACAGCAGAAATAGAAGCCATGAAGCAGCAGAACTGCAGACATGAAACTAAATATCACCCTTCATTAATAGGGCTAAATACTATGCCTTCAACTGTATAAAAAACCATCTTACTTGCAAAAGACGTGTGTGACTTTACAATAAAAAGCACTAAAAAAAGTCATCCAGCTACCATCCTTTTTTTTTTTTAAACTCTTTTTATTAAGGTTTTTTGAACATTTGAGTAATATTCACAGGCGTAGAAATGAAACAGTGAACATGTGGTAGGTGCTTTTCATTGGTACAACAGTTCCATTCTACACGTTATAACTGGGTCAACATTCAAGGATACATGATGAAACATTGTGGCCATATCTGTATTGAGTAAACCAAACAAAGGCTCTAGCTGCATGATCACTATGATAAGGAATCAACAAAAGGGACCAATAATTTAATTTTCTTAGCCTTTGTGTTTTATTCACATGTTCTTCTTCAATCGTTTGAAAATATGCTACAGTTTTTAGGCATGTCATTAAACGGCCACCTTTTTTGTTTTGTACATATACACAGAACTGTCGTAACCATATAACATATTATACTGTGACAAATTTGCAAAATGAAAAGACAACAAATAACAATAACAGTTAGTGCACAAACTGAATCAAAACATAAATAGTAAGACCTTTTTAGACCAGTCATTTGTTCATAAAATATTTCAGCAAAGATTGCAAATCACTCATTTTAAAAGCCATCTCCTGCTGATTTTAACTCTTGGGGGCCCCTGGTTGTTACTGTATTGTATAGTGGAATGGACAATTCACTGATGTTTCCACTCACTAGTTGTTTTTCTTGCGGATTTATTTCCCAAGAGGCCATGCCAACGCGTTTCGAACCCCCTTGGCAATATTGGGGTTGTCCTCAAGACGAAGACTGCACCAGTTCTTGGTTTGTCTGTTGCTCATTAGATCGTTGCTTCTGTTCAAGACGGCTTCCGGGTGCTCACTTTATTCAGCTTTAACCGTGGACACCTGATTGCACGCCGTGGCAGCTTACTGCTGGAGTAGACAGCGGACAGGTGAAGCTGCGATTAAAAACCACGAATACAAAGAAAAATATGAAATTGAAAAAGTAACCGCTTGGGTGCAAGGAAGCCGTCTTGAACAGAAGCAACTTCCACACTAAATATGTCCATCAGGTTCATCATTATAAAATCCATAAGAGATGTAAAGCTTTGACTGTGACCAAAATGAAATCGCTAAATCCCAGTATAAGAAGCTTGGGTGGTAAAGAACGGGTCCTCCCACAGCCGAAAATGTGAAAAATGGCATCTGAAGAGGTCCATGCCTCTTTCACAGCCCAAAAATCAAATAATTGACTAATGAACCCCACGTTTGCTTGGCTGCTGAAACATGTCACAATTTCTGCTCAAGCTGTTAAAATAAACTTTCGATCAGCTTTTCCATCAAAATGTCACTTCACTGAAAGAGGGACATGTAACTCCACTACTGAACAAACCTAAGCTCTGTATGAAAGAGCTTTTCAACTTTCGTATCATCATAAATCCATTCTAGCAATGGTTTTGCAATAATCAGTTACCCAACAGTTCCCAGCCTTTTTGTGAGGCCTCAAAGTCTCGGCTTCCTTTGAAGCAGTAGACCACCATGTTGGGCACCTCAGTTGAATCTTCTAAATAGGTTAATTATTTCGTGGATAAGTATCATCAGCAGGTTAAATTGTGCCATTAAAGTCAGGAGTCCACAAGCTGGAGTGTGGAAGCCCCAGGGTGCGCCGCTGTCTCCAGTACTGTTTGATATTTATCTGCATACCCTCTTTTTATCTTGAAGGACTCCAGGTGTGCATACAATCATACATTGACAACACCAAGGAGCATAAACAAATTTTCTGGTGACTTTGGGTTAAGACATGCATGGGAATCTATGTTACGAAATATTCAGGGGTGGATTATCCTAATGCTGCCAAAACTGAATTAGTCATCTTTGCGTTGGAAGGGAGATCCCTCAATCAATTACCTTTATTGCCTCCCCAAAAAATCTATTTTAGTCTGTCTTCAGGAGAAAAAGTAAAAATAATCTGATTTCTTCTCGATTCCGATGCTACTGGCCCCTCAGGTGTGGAACATAGCCTCTATGTTGGATGAGGGGCGAGCCCGGGGAAGGGACATCGGTGTCAGGGGGGGGGGGGGAGGAGGGAGAGGAATAAAAAAAACTGACCTGCAGCCATCCCCGTCGCACTCTTCTGCTCCTCTTCACTGCGGGAAGGCACAGGCTCCCAGAATGCCCTGCGGCCAATCCTGAAGGATTGGCCTGAGCGCCCTCGATTTGCGCTCCAGGACAGACTGTGAGTCTGTGCTTGCTCTGTCCAACCCAGCTTCGTTGCTGGGTTGGAGAGAGCTTTTCCCTGCGCATGACGGTTTGGCTAGCCTGAGACGGCGTGCCAAACCATCATGCGCAGTGATGGGAGTGCACAACCACTCACCGCAGTGCCTGTCACTACCCGGCCCCCCCCCCCCCCAGACTTGGCAGGAAAGGAAAAATAAAATGAATGTCGTTTTATTTTTCCTTTCCTGGTGTTTTTTTGGGGGGGCGACACTCCTATAGCGGAGGAGCCGGCGCTGGCTATCAAATGCATTATTCAACTTGCCCTGTCCTACTTTTCATTGAGACTCAAGCCACATGGTAAATGTTAAAATTGCACATGAATGGATACTGCACTAGACACATTTTCAAGCGATTTTAAAGCTGAGAGGTAGAAGTGGACACCTGAGTGAAGGGTTGAATATGCAAGTAAGTTACTTTTACTAATTTAACCCGAATTTATATATTTGGTTTTAGTTATATGTTGTGTAAAAAAAAGTTCATTAGTTGGGAGGGACCCAGAATTCCATAAAAAATCTTAGTATTTCTAGCGTCTAACAATCTTCTCCTAAAACGATGATAGATCATTGTGCTGAATGATGGGCAGACCATTCAGAGATACCTAGCCCAGCAAAGTTCCCTAGGTCTATGGATCACTAGTTGCACCACTCCAATGTCTTTCTTTGAATTCTGGGACTAGTACTGGTGCTTATTCCATTATAAAATCAGGACTGCAAATTTCAGAATTCAAAGGAAAAGCCTGGACCTGAGCAGTTCTTCGCGCATGGACCTCGAACTTCCATGGATGCATACCCAAGAGGGCTGACTGGAATCACGTCAGAGTGATGTGTTATGTTAATTCCATTTGTAAAGCACAACAACTCACTCCCACAGAAGTCTCACGGCGCTTATGTTTCCAACGAAGACGTTAAAATAACCACGTTTTTAACCGTTTTTTAAAAAGTTTTCAAAAATTCTGCCACGTGCATATTTGAAGTGGTAACATGTCCAATGGTGCGGAGCCTGAAAAGAGAAGGAGCGATCTCCACTGTAAGATGCAGCATTAGTGGATCTAAGGCTCCTGGTTGGATGGCAAAACCTTATTCTAAAATAAGAAAAGTACTCGGATTTGCGCGGCTAATCACCCATGAGGTTATCCAGGCGCTGGCCATGTTTGGTAGGCACGGGGGATATTAAGTGATATGCCCAGAGTCCCAGGATGTTGGGTCGAGACTTAATCTTGACTTGATCCCCAGTTCCAAAGTCGGCAGCTCTGACCGTTACACCGCATCCTTTTCTAGAGTGAAGATGGGCCAGACCTTCCCTGTACAAGGCTCAATGTCCATGACAAAGAAGCTTAAAAGTGCAATGTTTTCTTATGGGGAGCCAATGTAGAGATCTTTAAAGAAGTACAGAAAGGAAGTAACCAGTCTGGCTGCAGTGTTCTGTATCTGATGTGTGTGTGTGCGTTGTAGCTGTATGTGCAAATGGCAGCTGGGCCACGCAGACGATAAATACAGAGGATTTGACACTTGCTCTACTATTTGCAATGCGTACTGAAGTGCACAAGCGTTCAATGCACCTTTAACAGTGCTGTGTATAGGAGCCACATACAGTATGAGACCCAGACCCTGGACTGGAATGTTACAGAAATGTTGTCTCTACAACATGCTTTGCAGAGCAACATACCACAGATACATTACAGACACATTGCCTCGAGCCATGGATTAGAACCTTCTAACATTCAGGAAGGAGGAAACTAAGGCAAATTTATTACATTTACTACAAAGTCACAAACATAGGTAAAACAGAGTTCAGCCTGGCTTTCTGCTGGACTAAGAGATTACCAATTTCAAAGTACAACATTATTAAAAGGCATCATAAAGGCAAATGCTATTGCAATTCCATTTTCCTGTGGCCGTGAAAATCATTCTGAGCAGGTATAAATGCCTTGATCCTTATCATCATATCATTTTCAGAGCCCAGAATAGACACTCAGGGAGAAACAGCACTCAAGGCAAAACAGCAAGAATGGGAACTGTGAATGAAAAGCAGGAGACTTGGGTACCCTGGGGGAATGAATCTTCATGACGACTTCCCCCCAGAGTAATTCAGGTGAACAGTAGGCCTTGGAAGTGAACTCTGCTCCGTTTGCGGAGTTCGTGGACTTTTCTGCACTACGCAGAGCACTCAGAGTTCTGAAAAACTCGGAGCGGATTTTTTCTTCTCCCGCCAATGTTAAGTTGGCAAGCGTGGAAAATCCTAAACTAGACCACCTCCCAGCGAGATTTCTCAACACGGGCGGTCGCAGATGGTCGCGACCGTTCGCTTTGAGAAACAATCCATTCGCGCCGAGGAAGCTGCCGCTCGAGTAGAAAATCTACTCGAGCGGCAGAAAAAAGCAGCACCTTCTTGAACTGCGGATGGTGCAGTTCGCGCTGATTTTCCAGCACGGGACAAACACCCGGTGCTAAAAATCAGCATGAATGGCGCGACCTAATGCACTCCGTAGGTTGCAGAACTCTGGGTAGCGCTGCACAGTTTTTTTGGTCAGTTCACGGAGTTCCGTATAGCGAACTCCGCCCAGGCCTAGTGAGTAGTGTGGTCTAGGCAGGATAATTAGAAATAGGATTGTTTGCCCTGGCGGTGGGGTTCAGATGACTGTTTGGGGGACCAGTTAAGAGTAGTTTCATAGTGGTTGGCAAAGTGAGCTCGGGTACTACAGAGTAGGGAATTCTGTGCTGTCAGGGAAGTTTGTGCTTTGGTCAGTGAGGTTAGTTTTGCAGCGACTATGGATTTGAATTTGGTGGTGGAATATGGTGGTAAGGAAAGCCCTGCAGACTCTACAAGACACTGGCAGTTAAGATCTAATTAAAAAATGGTGTTCTGAACCAGGCATGGGTGGGCTTGGCGAGACCCAAGTAAGAGGTGGCAGGTGGGGTGGCGGACAGAGTGCTGGCCTGTTCTCTACCGTGCATGCGGGCTACGTCTAAGCCTGCGGTGTATCTGAGGCAAGGGACAGTAGGTGTGGAGCAGGCCCAAGAAGGCAGTGTTACGAAGGCAGACTTACTTGCTGAGCTGCAGAAGTACGAGAGTTCAGACACTCAATGCGGTAAGGGAAGCGCTGCGTAATCTACAAAACTGTGGCAGGGATCTAATTCTCAGAATCTGGAAACAAAAGCTTTTACGAAAATTAATGCTGGAAAGCAGAATGCATGTTTAGCTTTTTACCCATGCAGAGAGACTGCAATTTTGTTGAGTTGGATTTTCAGGGAAGTGTTTCGGTTGGGTTATCAAGGTCCTAGGGTGAAAAGATATGCTGACAATCTACAATCTGCTAGACAAATGCCAGACGTGGTTGAGGAGAAGCAATACAAAAAATACAAGAATGGGATGACTTTTTGTTTGTAGGAGAGGCTGGATTAGGACAGTGTGAGCAAGCATTAACCAATTTTTAATTTTGGGCAGGGGACATTGGGGTACCTCAGGCACCAGAGGAAACAGAAGGCCCCAACACACATTTACTATTTCTTGGCATTGAACTAGATACAGTGGCAATGGAGGCAAAGCTACCAAATATCAAAGTTGAAGAGTTAGCAGGTCTGTTGTAGAAAGCTGCCGGGTCATTTAAATTTTATGTGTAGAGTGCTGCATGCAGGGAAAGCCTTTTGTAGACAATTAGGTTTTGCAATGACTGGAGCTAGGCTTCCACATTACAGGACGGGAAAGTCAGCAGCAGAAGGGGTTGATTTGATGTTATGGCTTGGCTTTATGAAGAATTTCAATGGAGTGGCAATGTGGTCAATGGACAAGAGGAATTAATTTCTGATGCAGCAGGGGTGGGTGATTTTGGTTTCTTTTGAGACATAAGATGGTGTTCTGAGTGTTGGCCTAAATATTGGCATAAAGCAGGAATGAAGCAGGGAGAAATATATATCGTTCCTTGAATCTTCCCAGTTAATGGTGGCCTTGTCTCAGCTGGGGGAAAAACTAGATAAAAGAAGCGGGATTTTTAAGGTGGACAATGAGACAGTGGTGGCTCTGGTGAAAGGTCAGAAGGCAACAGACATGCATCTCTTGAGGTTATTGCAGCCATTCAACATGGTCTTTAAAGCAAGACACTTGCCAGGGGCACAGAACAACACTATTTTTTTAAATAGATTTGATTAATTTTAATAAAACAGTACAGCAACTAAAACATGTACATCTATGAAATGAAAACAAATCAAGCAGCCAGCCACAGAGCAATCCCCGCTCAGTATCAATCCACCCCTTTCTTCCCCTACCACTCTGAAAAGGAAGGAATAGTTACACTGTACATTGCCTGCCCGTCCTTACCGCGTACACTCCAACCACTCAGCTCTCCCCATCCTCCCCAACTCTAGATTCGAAATCTGGTCCCCTCCCCACTCAGTTCCCCCATATTTTCTCGTACTCGCTTATGTGATGAGTAATTTAAATCGATGATTTTTATGAAATTTTAACTTGAAGCATATTTGCACTTTGTTCTCAGCAGCTAGGGCACGTAAACGCTGTGTTTAGAGTGTTAGTGCCTTCTGCATGTTTTTGCTCACCTGTGGGGCAACTATCTTTAATTTTTGCTTCTATTTCAGAGGCACTTGTACGGTAGTTGTACTCTAGGCTTGGGAGGTCTTTCCCCATTTTTCGGGTTCATTTATAGCTGGCCTGGACACTTTCCTCATAGCAACCGCCATTTTGAGGTCAGCAGTCTAGTTGCTGGCGGGGGACGTCCCCACTCTTATATTAGGACAGCCAAGGCAAGCTTATGTGCACCTGTCTGCCCTCGGCCCGCACTCAGCGCCAGCCATGCTGCTCAATCTCTCACCGGCCAGAACCTGTGATTAGTATATATTCCTTTGCTGAGATTCTTGCTTTGAACCATGGCGCTCCCTGCTCAGGTCTGTGTGGTCTTTTAATTGGTCCAATTCCGTCAGTTTGCTCTTCTTGTTTGTCAAAGCTACCGGAGTTAGATTGAGCCAAAAATAACTCACATACTCTATCTAACGACACTTTAAAATATTCAAACACCCCTGGGGTACAAGCAGCTTTGGTCAATGCCCGTTCCCTCCATAAGAATGCGTTGCATATTCACTATATACTTAGGGAGGACTGTCTTGACATCCTTTTTTTGGTTGAGCCTAGCGGCAGCGCGCATGCACTGCTCGCTCTGCGAGCCTGCTGTAGTAGAGTATGGGTGAGAAGCCGCGTCCACTCTCCTCCCATATTTTTGATTGGCTTGTGTCATTGTCTTTCGTAAATGCTGCCTTCGGATTCGTTAATAGGCTTGTTAGTCCCTCCTTAGTACGGCCTTTTCTTCATTTGTAACCTCCCATGGCTACTGGCCCCTTTACTTCGGTTGTTACACGGGACCTGTTATTTAGTTAGTAGGCACTATGTACTTTATTGAGTTTCTCTTACTGCAGGCCGGACATGCGCTACTTCAGCTGAAACCGATTGTGTTTTTTTAAGCCGCACGGCCGCCCCATAACATGGGCGCCCGCTTTCAATAACTTTAACCCGGCATTATCTTGTGTCTGTTTCAACCCCGCCAAGTAAAATGGATTTAGAAATGATTAGCGAATTAAGTCATGTGAATTCCAGGTAGCACATAATCATTTGCTAATGGGCTGAAGCTGACAGCAGCACATCTGTGTTACATGTCATCCGCACTAAGTCACCTGACAGGTTGTTTTCAAAAGCCTGTTTTATTAACAACACCACCACCACCACCACCAATACCACCAATACCACCACCACCAATACCACCCATACCACCACCACCAATACTACCACCACCACCAATACCACCACCAATACCACTGCCAATACCACCACCAATACCACCACCAATACCACCACCACCAATAACACCACCACCACCAATACCACCACCACCACCAATACCACCACTAATACCACCACTAATACCACCACCACCACCATCAATACCACCACCACTACCACCAGCAATACCACCACCAATACTACCACCAATACCACCACCACCACCAATATCACCACCACCAATACCACTACCACCACCAATACCATTACCACCACCAATACCACCCCCACCAATACCACCACCACCAATACCACCACCACCAATACCACCACCTCCAATACCACCTCCAATACCACCTCCACCAATACCAACACCACCACTACCACTACCACCAATACCACCACCAATACCACCAACCCCACCATTACCACCACCACCACCACAACCAATACCCCCACCAATACCACCACCACCAGTCACCTGACAGGTTGTTTTCAAAAGCCTGTTTTATTAACAACACCACCACCACTACCACCACCAATACCACCACCACCAATACCACCACCATCAATACCACCACCATCACCAATACCACCACCACCAATACCACCACCAATACCACCACCACCAATACCACTGCCAGTACCACCACCAATACCACCAATACCACCACCACCACCACCACCAGCAATACCACCACCAATACCTCCACCACCAATACCACCACCAAGACCACCACCAATACCACCACCACCAACAATATCACCACCACCAATACCACCACCACCAATACCACCACCACCAATACCACCACCTCTAATACCACCACCACCACTACCACCACCATCAATATCACCACCAATATCACCACCAATATCATCACCACCACCAATACCACTACCACCACCAATACCACCACCACCACCAATACCACCACCTCCAATACCACCACCACCAATACCACCACCACCAATACCACCACCACCAATACCAATACCACCACCACCAATACCACCACCACCATTACCACCACCACCAATACCACCACCACCTATACCAATACCACCACCAATACCCTACCACCAATACCACCACCACCAGTACCAATACCACCACCAATACCACCACCACCAATAACAGTACCACCACCACCAATACCACCACCAATACCAATACCGCCACCAATACCACCACCTCCAATACCACCATCACCACCACTACCATCAATACCACCACCAATACCACCACCACTAAAACCACTACCAATACCACCACCACCAATACCACCACCACCAATACCACCACCACCAATATCACCACCACCAATACCAATACCACCACCAATACCACCCCCACCACCTATACCACCACCTCCAATACCACCACCTCCAATACCACCACCACCAATACCAACACCACCAATACCAATACCACCAATACTACCACCACCAATACCAATACCACCACCAATACCACCACCACCACCAATACCCTACCACCAATACCACCACCAATACCACCACCACCAGTACCAATACCACCACCACCAATAACAGTACCACCACCACCAATACCACCACCGATACCAATACCGCCACCAATACCACCACCACCAATACCACCACCAATACTACCACCACCAATACTACCACCCCCAATACTACCACCACCAATACCAATACCACCACCAATACCAATACCACCACCACCAATACCACCACCACCAATACCAATACCACCACCTCAGCGCCTCTCGCTCACTAGTAATAGCAGGGGCACTGAACGAGGCCGGAGCTGCAGCCGAGATCATCCCTCCCTCCCTCCATGCCTGCCATAAAGCACAACCCGCCCTGCACCAGGAGGTGAAGCCAGGGCCTTACTACAGCTGGAGTGTTTTTTATTAGGCCAAAGATAGAATGGCATTACGCAATGCAACACTGCACACTCAAATCACGGAGAGGGCAGGAAATAGCCCCTCCTCCCGCTCTTCCTCCTGAGCCGCAACAGTGTAATCACAGAGCAAAAGGAGTTGGAGCGCTTTGTTAGTGTTTATAGCTCGGATCATATGTAACTCTCACTTCACACTTTGTGTCTGTGTAATTTACAACACTTACACATCTTCTTCACTGCACTATTTATCACTACTTTGAAGACGTCGCAGGCCGGTCTCTTCCTCGGATATTTACAATCTAACAAGCGGTCGAGAAGGCACTTTATTGCAATGCAATAGGTCTCGCATTTGCGAGAGTTTAAGCTATTAGTATTGTAAATGACAATGCCTTTTATTTATGTTTTAAAACCCAAAACATAAATAAAAGGCATTGTCATTTACAATGCCAATTGCTCAAACTCGCGTGAATGCGAGACCTATTGCATTGCAAATGCTTTTTTTTTACTGAAACTTGGATGGATATCAGCTCTGCTCCAGACATTACATCAGCCAATCCTGAAGGCTTCTCCATTTTGCCCGAGACCAAATTGGTAAAAGAGGTGGGGGCGTCACCATGATTTTTTGGGCAAACCATCAAGTGCATCTCTTTTGAGACATCTGAAATTCAAGGGGCAGAATGTCTGGGTTTCTGCTTTTCCCCTTTGGCAAGTAAAAAACTCTTGAAGGAGTTCTAATATACTGCCCTTCCAGTTATGCCAGAGAATTTCTATCCTCCTTAGATGATTGTTTATCAAAATATCTTCTAAAATATTCTAATTTTTCTATATTGGGTGATTCGAACATCCATTTGGATAATTCTAATTATCAACAAGTGCGCCTCCTTCTTGAAACTCTGTCTGCTTGGAATCTGTTGCAATTTGTTAAACAGCCCAATCATTCAGCGGGTTACATCTTGGACTCCACTTTCTCTGTCTGGTTAAGGTAAGGGATGTCAAGTGCAAAACGTGGACTGATCATGCAACTATATATTTTAGCTGGATCCTTGAGCAGGGTCCTAAAGGGAGAAGAGCAATCCGTTCCTTACTTCATCGTAGTTTGTCAAAAGACCACCACTGTGGAAATCACTTCCATTCTGAACAAGAGTGTTCCTTTTTTCCAGGGATCAATCGAGGTGGAGGCACAGGCAGCTGACACCTGGTAAGACAGATGGTTGACATTACAGCACCGATGAAGGTGGTGTCTGACCTTCTAAGACTCCCTTTGGCTCTTGGTTTAATGAGGAACTTAGGAAAAGAAGGCAACAATGTAAAAGTCTCAAAAGGTCTTGGAGAAAGTTCTACCTACCCGTAGATAAGGAAGTTTATAAAAAGAAGCTTTCACTGAGAAATCAAGAGGTCCCAAGCTGACTTTTTTGCCAGTTCATTTGCTATGTCAAGAAACAAACCTAGAGAGATCTTTAAAATTCCACACAAAAAAATCGAATCCCAGTGCCTTAGGTCAGCCCCTCAAGGCCTCTCCTAAACTATGTACGTAAATGTCAGATTTTTTTAATAAAAAGATTAAGGGCATTGTAGAAGGCTTAATCACGTCAAGATCTGGCAATTCTGTTGACAGTGTTAGGGGGGGAACAAGCTTTTATCAGTTCCTTCCATTTTGTCCTGTTCTCTGACTGCTTTCGCCACTATTTCCTTGGAGGACTCTGAGAAAACATTACAATCCTGCAAATCTGGTTAATTTTGATGGGCAATTTTTCAGCTATCAATCCCACTCTCAGCTCCTTTCTAAACAACTCCCTTTGCCAATCCATTGTTCCTAGCTGCTGAAAAAGGTCACGCTTATGCCACGGTTGAAAAAACCTTTATCCGACAAATCTATCTTGGCCAATTACAGGCCTATTTCTTTAATGCTGGCCTTCTCAAAATTTTTGGAGAAACTGATAAATGGCCAACGGTTAAGGTATCTAGACTCTAATCAGTTGCTGTATCCATCTCAATCAGGCTTCTGCCCCGGATATAGCACCGAATCCACGCTGGTGGAAGTCTCTGGCACCATTAAACTTGTTGTGGACCAGGGGAAGCAAGTGGCCCTCCTGCTGTTATAGGCGGTATTTGATACTGTTTCTCACCCCATCCTCTTACACCGACTAAGCAATATTGGGATGGGGGGGCTTGGTTTGAGTCTTTTTCTGACAGAATCCAGTCAGTATCGATGTCACCTTTTGCTTCCGACCCCAAATCTTTGAGGTATGGTGTTCCCAGGGCTCTGCACTGAGCCCAACGCTGTTCAATGTTTATATGACTCCTTTGGCAGCCCTGTTGGAATCTTTTTGCATGCAAGTGATGTCGTACACTGACGACACTCAGATCCTCCTTACTTGGGACAGCAACATTCCTAATATTCTGAACAGATTTGTTGTGTGTCTATCAGCAGTTTTTCAGTGGATATGTGAGAGCAAACTTCAATGTAACACCAGTAAAAAAGAAACACTACGTTTGGCACCACCCCCACCTTCACGGCTCCTTCCCCCCCCCCCCCGACCCCAGCCACAGTTGTACGTAACTTGGGAGTAAAATTTGACAATAAGCTATCCTTTGGCTCCCCAGTGGACAGTGTGGTAGGAGTATGCTTTGGCTTTCTCTGATCCTTAAAAAAGTTTCTATTTTTGCTAGCCTTTTACTGCCACAAGTCAGTAATTCATGCTCTCATAACCTCATGCTTGGATTACGCCAATGCTTTATACTGGGACTGCCCAGCATACCAACTTAAGTGACTTCAGTTGGTGCAGAACGTGGTGGCCCAATTGCTTCTAGGACTCTGAAAATACAATCATATTCGTCTGCACCTTAAGTACTTGCATTGGTTGCTGATCCATGAGCGTGTCCACTTCAAGGGCCCATGGCTAATGCCTAGAGTTTTCTACCAGTCAGGCCCTTGTTACCTCGCCAATAGAGTTGTACACTATCTTCCAACAAGAACTCTGCGATCCTCTGATGCTTTGCTGATGGTGGTACCAAAAAGAAAGAAATGGGGCAGATCATCTTTCTCAGCTCCGGCCTCCTCTAGCTGGAATGCTCTTCCTTTGAATCTGTGGGCTATCAAAGATGAAGGTTCCTTCAAATGCACCCTCAAAACTTGGCTTTTCAAACTTGCCTTCTGAAATGCTCCTTCTGACTAGTGGTTATCAGTTCTTAGCGCAGTGACACTCTTTGAGTAGCTGTGTGCTCTATAAAAAAAAACAATAACATAACATCAATCAGGATTTATAAAGCACAGCTAATCACCCGATAGGGTATCCAGGTGCCTACAGGCCCCGGAGGCTTATTCTAACAGCCAGGACTTGAGGGCTAGTCGGAATTCCGGAAGTGAGGTGATGGTCCGGAGGTGTGGGTGGAGGCTGTTCCAGGTCTTTGCTGCAATGTGGGAGAACATAACATAAAGTGCAGCCCCGTCCCTCATAATCCATTCTTCCCTTCACCCTGCACAGCTCCATCCCTTCCCAACACTGTCAGCCTCAGACACAGCTGGTGCCCCCAGTGTCTAGCAATGTGTCTCTTTGCCACATTTTAGCCGAGATCAATTAGGAGCCTAGAATAAGAAGAGACCTCGGAGTCTGTCCAAATTCCCAGCAGCGCCTGCGGTGCCGACAGCTGTAGGGGCACCCCAACTACGTCCCCCAAGTGTACCGTCACTCCCTTTCAGAAGGGGGGGCGAGATTCGGGCAGTCCCTCAGCATGTGGAGAAAGGTACCTTTTTGGCTTCACCGTGGAGGCAATGATCATCCGTAGCCCACCCTATTTTATGCAACAAAACTCGAGTGTAGTGTGTTGTATGTAAGATTTTTAGTTGAATGAGGCGGAAATTGATCCGGATGGCCACCACCCATGGAAACTGCAACGTGTCTCCCCAATCCACATCCTGAAAATCTACCCCCTCAGTCTGCCATTGTTCCTGTAGCCACGTAAAGTCCTCCTGTGTGTTTCATCAATGTTGTATACGTAAGAGAAATGGCTTTGCCCTCCAAATGGCCATCTAGGAGCCGAAGCTCTAGCAGGGAATCCTCCTTCGTCTCCTCATCCCTAGAAATCCTGGCCTGTAGTGCATGCCTTAATTGCAGGTATTTAAAGGCTTGTGAGGAGGCCATGTCATATTCCGCCTTCAAATGTGTCAACAGGACCATCCCATTCACATCCCACACATCCTCCAGAGGACAGGCCAATCAGATCCCATTTCTTAAACCCTGGCATGGTCGGGACGAGGTGGAGCCATGTACCCACTCATAGTGGGATGCATGGTGTCAATCTCCTGACCCATCCTATTCCCCCATATAATTTACACCAGAGGGCGACAACCGTAGCTGTGGCTGGGAGGACATCCAGCAGTATCCTCCGTCCGTATAACACATGCATGTAGCCCTTCTCGCCTAACTTCTCACGGTCCATTCGGAACGCAGGGTCTGCCAAAGGGGCATATGACCATTCATTGACGACCGGCGCATGTGCTACCTCGTAATATTTACAGATATCAGGGAGCCCAATGCTTCCCTCAAAAACTGACCTATGCAGGGTGGAAATCGTAATCTGTGCCGGGCCACACTTCCAGAGGAATGACCATAGCATGCCATCTGTGGCTCGGAATAATACGTTCGGAGTGCAAAGGGGCTGTTCTGTAATATGGGAAACAGCCTTTACAATGAGGTTCGAACCATGAACGCATCTTTAGGACTTGCCTTAAGGGAAATATTGTTGTATTGATGTTGGATTTAAGTCCAACACTTTCCCTGTTGTTGCACAGACTGGAATTGGAATAGTAAATTATACTGTTCCAACTCCAACGCTTTCCCTAAGGCAATTCATTGTAACGACTTGCGGGGTAATGGAATGTGTTGTAAAGATGCATACAGACCATGGTGTAAAGTCATGCGGTAAAAATGACTGCGTGGTACCAACATACATCCCTGTAATATATATATATATATATATATGTAAACCAAGGGAATGCAATCATTTTAAAAAGCACTGCCCTCCCCAAAAGTAAAAGTGGTAGAGCCTGCTAGTGCCTAAATTCCCCCTCCAAATTCCGCATGAGGGGACCCACAGTGTCCATGTAGTGCATATCACTGTCCTGGGAAATCCAAAGGCACAGATATTTAAAGTGTAGAGGCTCTACCTTCAATAGAAAGGAGACTTCAGTTTCGGCAAACCATCCCCCTATTGAAAAGATCAAAGACTTCTCCTAGTTAATCCTTAGCCTGAGTAAGTCCACATAAATTCTAAATATATCCCCTAGAGGTCACATTAAGTCATCCGGATACGCTATATAAAGTAAAATGTCATCCGCATAAAGTGAAATCTGGTCCTCCCATGAATCACTCCGGCGCCAACCCACACCTGAGCATCCACTCTGATCCATTCCTGTAATGCTTCTATCGCTATGGTGAACAACATTGGAGAAAGGGGGCAGCCCTGTTGTGTGCCCCGCACAATAGGGCATTCACAAGAGAGGACCCCATTTACCTTCACCCAAGCCTGAGGTCGTGCATATAGAAGATGGACCACCTCAGATGCATCCTTCTCAACACCCGCTCTGCCCGCAAACACGCCGTTGAACTCTGGGACCTACTCGACTCAACCTCCCCAGACGTCGCCTTCCTGACGGAGACCTGGCTGAACCCCGCCTCGGCACCCGACATAGCCATAGCCGTCCCGGAAGGCTACAAGATCACCCGCAGGGACCGCACCAATGGAGCAGGAATCGCCATCATGCACAGGAACACTCTCAGAGTCTCGACCGACACCGACGACACCCTCAGCACCGCCGAACACCTGCACTTCCAGATCCACACCGATCCCAACACCACCCTCAGAGGAACCCTCGTCTACAGACCCCCCCGGACCCCGACCACAGTTCAGCGACTCCATCGCCGACTTCGTCAGCACACACGCCCTCGCCTCCACGGACTACATCCTCCTCGGGGACCTGAACTTTCACCTCGAGAACAACGACACCAACTCCACCACCCTGATCGACAACCTAGCCAACCTCGGACTCAGACAACTCGTCACAACACCCACCCACTCCGCCGGTCACACGCTTGACCCCATCTTCTCCGCAAGCCCCCACGTCTCCTTCAACCACACTACCGAACTCCACTGGACCGACCATCGCTGCATCCACTTCACCTTCAAGAAACCCACCACGCACCACCGCACCCAACAGATGCCCCGCCGCTGCTGGAGCAAAGTCACCGAAGACCAGCTAACCACCACCCTCGCCCAGAGCCCACCCGCCGACCCCACCGACCCCGACACCTCCGCCCGCAACCTCAGACAGTGGATCAACGACTGCGCCAACACCCTCGCCCCGATCAAGAAACCCTCCAACAGTCACACCAACAAGAAAGCCAGCTGGTTCACTGAAGACCTCCGGGCCTCCAAGCAAACCTGCAGAAAGCTGGAGAAGATCTGGCTCCGTGAACGAACACCGGACAGCCACGCAACCCACAAGAACGCCACCCGCAGACACCATCACCTCATCAGATCCGCCAAAAGGGCCTCCTTCAAAGACCGCCTAGACAACAACGCGCACAACAGCAAAGAGCTCTTCAACATCGTGAAGGAACTCTCCAACCCCCAGCTCCAACACCAACGACGTCCCACCCTCGCAAGACCTGTGCGACTCGCTGGCCACCTTCTTCCACCGCAAGATTGCAGACATCCACGACAGCTTCAACGCCAAGCCCGCCCCGACAACCACTGAGACCTCCGCCCCCACGACCACCATCCGCACCAACCGCCTGCTCTCCTGGACCAACATCAACGACGACGACACCATCAAGATCATGAACACCATCCACTCCGGATCTCCGTCAGACCCATGCCCACACCACATCTTCAACAAAGCCAGCACAACCATCGCACCCCATCTCCGGAAAGTCATCAACACCTCCTTCGAGACAGCAACCTTCCCGGAGAGCTGGAAGCACGCCGAGATCAACGCCTTACTCAAGAAACCCAAGGTGGACCCCAAGGACCTCAAGAACTTCCGGCCCATCTCCCTGCTCCCGTTCCCGGCAAAGGTCATCGAGAAGACCGTCAACAAACAACTGACCCGCTACCTCGAGGAGAACAACATCCTGGACCCTTCCCAGTCCGGGTTCCGCAGCAACCACAGCACCGAGACTGCCCTCATCGCCGCCACCGATGACATCAAGTCCCTGCTGGACAACGGAGAAACGGCGGCCCTCATCCTCCTGGACCTGTCAGCCGCCTTCGACACGGTCTGCCACCACACACTACGAACACGCCTCCACAACGCCCGGATCCAAGAGAAGGCCCTGGACTGGACCACCTCCTTCCTCTCCGGCAGAACACAGAGCGTCCGCCTTCCCCCTTCCGCTCCGAAGCCACCGAGATCATCTGCGGCGTACCCCAGGGCTCTTCCCTCAGCCCAACTCTGTTTAACATCTACATGGCACCGCTCGCCCACGTCGCCCGTCGGCACGACCTCAACATCATCTCCTACGCCGATGACACCCAGCTGATCCTCTCCCTCACCAAGGACCCCCACACCGCCAAAACCAACCTTCACGAAGGAATGAAGGCCGTCGCTGAATGGATGAGGAACAGACGACTGAAGCTGAACTCGGACAAGACGGAGGTCCTCATCCTCGGATCCACCCCTTCGGCCTGGGACGACTCCTGGTGGCCGACCGCACTGGGAACCGCCCCAACACCCATCGACCACGCACGCAACCTAGGGGTCATCCTCGACTCCACCCTCTCCATGACTAAACAGGTCAACGCCGTCTCCTCCACCTGCTTCAACACCCTCCGCATGCTCCGCAGGATCTACAAGTGGATCCCCACTGAAACGAGAAGAACGGTCACCCAGGCCCTCGTCAGCAGCAGGTTGGACTACGGAAACGCCCTCTACGCAGGAGCCTCGGCCAAACTCCTGAGACGGCTCCAACGCATCCAGAACGCCTCTGCACGCCTGATCCTCGACATCCCTCGCCGCAGCCACATCACACCCCACCTGAGAGACCTGCACTGGCTCCCGGTCAACAAGAGGATAACCTTCAAACTCCTCACCCACGCACACAAGGCACTCCACAACACCGGACCAACGTACCTCAACAGACGACTCAGCTTCTACACCCCCACCCGCCAGCTCCGCTCCGCCGACCTCGCCCTCGCCACTGTCCCCCGCTTCCGAAGAGCGACCTCCGGTGGCAGATCGTTCTCCCACCTCGCCGCCAAGACCTGGAACACCCTCCCCATCCACCTACGGCAGACCCAAGACCTGCTGACCTTCAGAAAACTCCTCAAGACCTGGCTTTTCGAGCAGTAGCAGCATTCCCCACCCCAGCGCCTTGAGACCCTCACGGGTGAGTAGTGCGCTTTACAAATGATATGATTGATTGATTGATTTCAAATATCGGGGCACAAAACCCATTTTTCCCATGCTAGCGAATAAAAAAGGCCAATGGATAGAACCAAAGGCCTTGCACGTTTATAAAAAGATGCCACAGCCAGGGGAATTAGTCCAGTCTGTTTGCTAGGGCTTTAGCCAATACCTTGACATCTGCATTCAGCAGTGATATGGGTCTATAGGGGGAACAGTTGGAACACAGGGGTCTAAACCACGAGTGTTCCGACTCCTCAAGCCCTACCACGCATGCCTTAACCATGCATATGCCTTAACCACGCATGTGTGTGGTTAAGGCATTGCACGGTAGGGCTTGCGGACGGATGGAAGCAGGAAGCAGGGAGAGATCTGCGGTGAGGTAAGTGGGGCTGGGGGGTGGGTCGAGGTACTTTTGTGGGATGGGGGTCGGGGTTGTGTTGTGGGCTAGGGGGTGGGTCGGGTTGTGTTGTGAGCTGGGGGTAGGTCAGGGTTGTTTTAAGTGGGGCTGGGAGGTGGTCGGGGTACTTTTGTGGGCTGGGGGTCGGGTTGTTTTGTGGGCTGGGGGTTTGGTCGGGGTAGTTTTCTGTGATGGGGTAGGTTGGTGGTAGTTTTTTGGGTTGGGGGTTCGGGGCTAGTCTTCAGGGCTGGGGGTTGGAGGTAGTTTTCAGGTCTGGGGGGTTTGGGACTAGTTTTCAGGGCTGGGGGTGGGGCTAGTTTTCAGGGCTGGGGGTGGGGCTAGTTTTCAGGGCTGGGGGTGGGGCTAGTTTTCCGGGGTGGGGGGTCGGAGTAGTTTTTAGGGCTGGGGGAGTGGTGGGGTACTTTTTTAAATTAGGGGTTAGGGTATTAGGCTTTAGGGTGGGGGAGGGGAATGGGTAGTCTGGGTAGTTTTTAGGGCTTAGGGGAGGGCAGGGCAGTTCTTAGGGCTGGGTCAGGGCTGGCCAGGGTCAGGTTAAGGGACAAGGTTTGAGGCATTTGGGCAGGGGGGACAGGGTCAGGTTAAGGGACAGGGTTTTAGGCATTAGGGCAAGGGGAGGGCACAGCGTGGAGGTTGAGAGGGGGTAGGGGTACTTGCACCTCAGGGCAGGGGTGGAGGGGTTTGTGCCTTAGGGCGGTGGGGAGGGGGATGGCGAACTTAGCCACGCATACCCCTGTATCAAGCATGCCTTTTCCACAAAAATTTGTGGTAAAGGCATGCGTGGTAAAGCAATGCGTGGTTAAGACGCGGTCGTTATTCAGACCGCGTTGTTTAGGCATGCAGGGTTAGGGATTTCGTTGTTCCATCATACAACAGTTGATAGGAGTCCCACTGCTCCTGGAGTTTACTCGCCTTGGAGATCAAGACTATAGTAGCTGTGTGGAGGTCTCTCGGCAGCTATCCCGCTTGATATGCCGCAAGATACTTTTCTGTCAAGGGCCCAGCAATCCTCCCTGCCATCCTTTTGAAGAACTCAGCTGGAAGGCTATTCGGGCACGGAGTCCCCCCTGTTTGTAGCTGCGCTGTTTGTAGCTGGATCAGTGCAAGAAGAAGCTACTCCCGCGTGAGGTCAGCCTCCAATCCCAGAGCTGCAGCCTCCCCCAGCTTCCCACAAGGGCATTCCAGTACGAATTGTACCACTTCTCACTCAGCTACCTCACTCTGTCCCTCATAAAAGTACCCCATGTAATCGGCCATTGTGTCCACTATGCCCTCACTGCCAGTCACCAGCACCCCATCCGGTGCAAGAATGCCCCCAATGTGAGTTCGCTCTCGTTCACCCTCACTTAAGCATGCCAGAAGTTTCCCTGCCTTATCCCCATCTCATAGATGCGCTTCTGCTGACCATATGGATTCGTTTAACCTCCCTCGTGACCAAAGTACGGTATTCCTCCATCTTGAACAGGATATGCACCCTTTTAATAGCAGATGGATCCAAATGGTAATCCACCTCCAAGTCCATGATTCCCTGTTCCAGAGCTATTCTACGGCGAGCTTGCTCCCTCATTTCCCCTACCTCGTCGGCGAGGATAACACCCCAAAGAGTGGCCTTATAGGTCTCCCGCCAGACCAACGCATTAGTCTCTGCTGACACATTTTCCTTGAAATAAAGCTCTGTGACTCTGCCTAGGCGGTCTACTACTTCCCCTTTTGCCATGCGCCACAACACCATCCTCCATTCCATCCTACCTTTTGGTTTAGTCGTTGCGATGGTAATGCTCAATGTTGAGTGTTCCGAGATTCCCCACCCTGAAACTCTGCCTCCACAAATCTATGTAAGTTCGGCATGGGAGTCAAAAAGTAATCCAGGCACGAGTTAGTATCATGTGCCCTGGAGTAATAAGAATAACTCCTGTCTACTCCATGCAAGAACAACCAAATGTCTTCCAGCCACATAGCCTACACAAAGTCTCTCAACTTTCCCACTTGAGAGTTACAGAACTGTGATGGGGGGACCTATCCGGTTGTGGATCATTTGCCATCTTAAAGTCCCCTCCAATGACAGTCAGCACCTGCGGGAGGTCCCAAAGCAGTTGACCCATGAGCCGTAGGGAGTCTGCTTGCAATCCAGAGGGTGCATACATATTAATCAGTGTTATTGGTTCCCCCTCCCACTTGCCCTTGACCATTGTATAGCATCAGTGATCGTCCGACCGCATCTGTGTAACCTAAAAGGGGAGGGACTTTCTCACCAATATTGTTGTTACCTTTCAAGACCCACCATTACATAACAACTGCGTCCCAGGGGAACACAGTTAGCTCAGTTTCTTGGAGGAATACTACATTCGCGCCGTAGTGGGTAATTAAGGGCCTTCGCCACTAACCCACTTTTAATCTTGCTGCCCATTTACATTCCACATTAGTAACCTAAGGGCATGTGACTTAATGAATGAACCTACAAGGCGACTCTTTCCTGGAGGGTCCACATACCAGGCAGGGGGGCACAACAACTCCCACCCCACTGCTTCCCTTTGGCTACAAACAAAAAAAACTGTAAGTAACAAAAAAGAAATAAACCCAACTCCCTACTTTACTATGCTGTGGTTGTAAAACTGTCCACCACCCCAACACATGGTACGCCAGTCACCCAAGACACTATGAAATACAGAGCAACAACTTAAACAACACTCAACCTAACACGACAGTGCAGGCAGAAAAGCAACCCACCATGGTCCCATGATGAGCCACCCAGTCTTGTAAAGTGTCCGGGCAGCACTATCAGGGTCAGCTTAAGGATTTTGGGGGCCCCGGGCAAGACATATTTTGGGGGCCCCTATATGAAACAAATTTGAATTGTATTACACATTTGTAACTCCAAACAAAACTAAATTATATGTTAAACATCATCAGGATCACAGAAAAACAGTTGAAATATGTCTTGCTCAGAACCCCAAACATCCTTAAAATGATATAGGGTAGTGCCTCAGAGGTAAAGGTAGGCAGAGAGAGATTTAGCAAGAGAAACAGAATAGAAAGAGGGCAAATAGAGTGAAAATTCACTTTTCCAGGGGGCCCCTTGGAAGGTGGGGGCCCTGGGCAATTGCCCACTTTGCTCATGCCTTAAAACGTCTCTGAGCACTATGGTGATGCTTCGCAATTGTAAGGGCCCTCACGGCTCACTCGTCAGTCTAATGAGGCCCTCCCGGGGGCAGCCGCAGTTCAAGAGCTTCCGGGCTACCCCCATAAAGCCCAGGTCCCGCTTTGCACCCTCTCCGAGTGGATCGCCGCACTCCTTCGTTCTCCCTGCCTCAGCTCAGCGGGCGGCAAGGCAAGATGATGGCCGTCTTTTCCCTGCCATGTCCAGTAGCCGCAAAACTTCCTACCACCATCTTACACAGCCCATCCGAGGACCTGTAACCATACCGGGGGCCCACGGTAGCACTCAGCTGCTCACTCCTTTGCCATGGCCCCTGCGGGGGGTTCAGGATATTAGTGTTCGCTGACCTCGGCCGGGGCTTGGTCTTCAAGCGACCGATGCCATGCCCCCTGAATAACACTGTTGAAGCTTTGTTGCATTCGCAATGGCAGATATTTTTGGGACTGGCACCAGGAGCCGATGCACAGAAGCCAGCAGTTTCGATAGAGGTCTGGGCTTTAGGAAATTGAGAGTACTGCAGTTAGTTGAGAACTCGTTTTGGCATCAACTAGGCAAACATATAGACAGGAGTGATCAGAATTTCTGGCAAGTGGTACTATACGGAGGGTTCAGACATAGGAGGACAGGGTGGCAAGAGAGGATGATTGAAAAGATGTCAGCATTGACAACAGCAGGAAAGAGTTTGGGGTTTGCTTTCTACAAGAAACACTTTTGAGGCTATAAGCCTTCTGCGGGGGACCTAGATAAGAGAATTCGACAAGGCTAGGCAAAAGAACATGGGCCAGTCAGAAGGACAAAGGAACCTTTTTACAACAGAATTGATGGACCACGCAAGGTGTGTTTGAACCTTGCCTTTTCAAGCTATGCATATTGGGGATGTCTTTCAGAGCCTTTCGAGTGTTGAGTTTTTGAACAGTAGGACAGCAATAGAGATTTGGGTACCCAGGTTAGGTTGCAAGGATCAGCTCCTAAGCCGTGGCTGATCAGTGATGTAGATAGAATGGTGGTGTTGGACGCTTGTGGAGAGAGCTGTACTCGGTTTGGGCCTGGGAGTACAAAACTTGGAGATGGTGAAAGGCATCTTTTTTGTTTGCCATGCGGATGACAGCAGGTTGACAGTATTTCAGTTACTAGTTGTGATGAAGAAGGTGTTGCACAGTTAGGGAAGGAGGCTAGAAATTTTGGGACTCATTTGTTTCTCATAGGCGCAGTCATGGAAGCGAATAGGCTGGGTTTGTCACTAGAAACAATAAAGAGACTAGGCAGGTAGTCATCAGATTGTTAAATTAGATTTATTATGCACTAGAATTATAATGTGGCTTGTTGGTAACAGATTTCAAATTATGTTTCTGTTCTTTTCAGGTTGTGTGGCAGGACCATTGTTTGCTGTAATTACAATATGGATTATGAGTCCCTCATTCATATGATGTGAGGCGAAGCAGGCAGAGAAAAGGCCTTTTGGAAGATCTTTGGCATTGTGAACAGATAGATTTGTGGTTTAGTAGTGGGGTTAGACTGTTATGCAATACGAGCAATTGTTTCCTTGGCTGGAGGAATTTTTTTTTTGTAGAACATGCAAAGACATTCTTTTAATTCACCTAGGGGAAAATGACTTGGTTCAATTGTCTGGTGTGGCTCTGCTGAAAATAATGAAGGGCGAATCAGAGAGGATATGCGGGTTATGGTCAGCAACGCATGTGGTGTGGACAGAGTTTGTACCGCAAAGGCTTTGGCACTGGGTGGTCAAACATAATACCGGGGAGAAGGACAGGTGGAATGTGAATAAGGAGAAACAAAGATTTTGCAGTTTCATCGAAATTGGCTTTATTGAGCATAGTAACATTTTGCAAGATGATTTCTGATTATTTAGGCAAGACGGGGTACTTCTTTCCTTCATGGACAAAATCTACTTTCTTGATATACATGAATCCTTGTCAAAAAAAGGTGGCATATTATGGTGTTAAGTGTGTTATTTGAAGCAACTGTTTGAGTGGCAGGCAAAAAAGGAGAAAGTAAAAAACCTTGTAGGGGAAAGCTTGTTTGTGGATGTTGGAGCAATAGCCTCAGTTATGTTTCTCGTGTTACATTTAGAGCAACTCCTTGGGGCGTGGGAGGGGAGGGCAGGAAATTGCCTATTCAGGTTTTTCCTGGTTGGCAAGGAAACCCCGGGCTGGGGCTATATGTCAGAAGGGTTGAGGCGTCACAGGATGGAGGCTTACAAGTCTTGTACATGAAGGCAAAAGCTGGTCAGGTTTGAAAGGATGGTGATTGGAGAGGAAGCAAGATGTAATGGATGTTTGTGTTGTTTGAATAATAATTAGGAGGAGGTTGAAGGATGAGGTGGATAGGTTTTTGAGACTGGATCAGGGGCGGCTGGTGACATTTGAAAGTGAAGGGGTGTAAAAGTTAGGGATGAGTGCCCTGTGGTGAGCGAGCGGAAGGGTTCCGAGGGGGGTTTCCCAAGGGAAAAGTTTGAAAAAAAGAGTGGGCAAATGGTGCATTTCCAAGTAAATTTGAGAAAGCAAGAAGGTTAATAAAGCAATTGTAGTTAGGACATCATTAGGGCACAAAATGGTTAAGCTTGTAACACGTGACACAGGCTACTACTTTGCATACTATGGAGCCTCTGCTGGTCTTTTAATAAAAACACCTCTGTATTCCGAGAGCATCCACAGTCCTATCGTAAGGCAGAATACAAAACCCATGTAACTGTAAGTATTACAGAAACACACCAGGACAGCTATGCCTTTATAACTGTTGAAACCTTCTTCCTGACGTCCGACCATCAGCTCACTGAGCCATCATTTCAGTCACCACACTACTGTATATTCTTCTCTATACTTCGGCAACAATGGAGTTGGATGCGGCACACGTCGAAATTCAGAAACAAAATATTATAACATAAACAAAAATAAACATTAAAGCCTCATCAAGATGAATCATGAGTTTCACGGTGCAGCAAGTACTACAAGTGTAGCAGCCAGTGCAGACATGCTAATTTCACATAACAAACATTGCATGTGGGGCATGCAGATGTGTAACCGCCCCTTGGCACGGGAAGTCCCCACTCCCACTGAGGCGACCCCAGATGCCTACGGGCACCAGCTCCCAAGATGGGCTTTTCAGTTCGCAGCTTTGGCTCCTGCTACTGTGCCACTTAGCAAGTTATTAGTGCCAACATACACTGGGCCCTGCCTCTTCCAAAAACATATTTGTTATTGTATTTACTGTAGCGCCAATGCTGCCCTGAGGTTGCCTCACAGCACACCGAACACAACTTCTATTCACTACGTAACGCCGAGTGGCTTTACCTAATTTCCGAGTGTGGCTACATGAAATGCAGAATGGTAGGTCTCGGTTAAGAAATTAGTTGCAAACCAGAAAAAGGCTCAAGCAAAAAAAAAAAAACCTTAACAAAATATGCTTAAATAAATGATCCACTCTGAATGTAGGAAGTGCTGTGATTATTCTCTACACTCAAGGTTTTACATAGGAACTTCTTGGGTAATCAAGTCCAAAATTATATATCGAACAGCCCAGTCTTCGAACCCTTTGTTGAAACGCGGGCAAGGCCCTGAGTGGTAGATTTCTGAACCAGGGCAGAAGAGAATGGGTGCTTTTTATGCACGAGACATCAAGAGAGATGTAGATGTTTTTTTTTTTTTTGCTGAACACAAAGCCTAGTCAAAGAAAAGTTTGTGTTCCTCACTTAAACTCGTTTTGTCTTTAACCTAAGCCTCCACCGCATGGCATAAATGTGAAGATTGGAAGATACTTTAGACTGAAGTAACTTGCCCGCAGGGTTTGAAATTTAAGAACCAAGGGAAGAAATGTCATTCACCCTGCCTGCCCTCATAAACGTCCTCAGTGACACGTGCACTTGTAACGGATTATGGTCACTAATTACAAGGACCTGAGGAGAAATGGAATACACGATACCAGAACCACTGCTGCTTCCTTTCAACAACAGTACGCCTTTCTTAAAGTACCATGCATATTCTAAATTGTGTCCCACTCGTTGCATCACGGAGCTCAGCTCCAACGGACAACGGTCTTCATCAGTGAGGGGCCGGGCGGGCTTGTAGTGTCGCGCTCTAGTGTTCCCAGGTCACGTGTGGCCGGGAATGCTGGGAGCGCGAGCGGACATTTTAGGATTGTCGGCTGGCTGCAGTAAGGCTGGTGAGGTTCCCGGCGCTCTTGCCAGAGAGAGTAATAAATGTTAAATATAACCGCCTCGAGGTCCGCCTCTCATTTACCCCAATCGCCTCACTACAAATTGGCGACGAGGCTGGGGAAGGCGACCTGAGGAGCAAGTACACCGTGTGCAGCGCGCACGCGACAAGCACCCACACCTGGCAAAGAGCGCGGCAGGGGCCCGGTTATCGCCCGCACGGCCTCCCACGGAGCGCACCCTAGGCGCATCTAGTACCGAGTGGCAGCGGGGAGTGCCCGCTGTCCTGAGCAGCCGGAGAGATGCAGTGCCACCACCCCGGTCCAGACCTCATCCGCTCGGCGACGCACCTCATCAGCAGCACGCTCCCCTGAGCGGTACACCACACAGGTACCAGCGCTCCAGCTACAGCGCCTAGCCCGGACACCCCACAGCCCAGCTCACGGCGCTCAAGGTCACCGGGCTCAGACAAAGGGAGCAACAGGGCATAGCGCAACCCCAACACACACACACACACACACACACACACACGAGTCCCAGCACGTACTCGGCAGTTGAAGGGAGCGTGAACCTGGCTCAACAAGGGCTAAGCCGCACAGGAGCGGACACGTCGTCCCACGCAGGAGCAGCAGATCCACCAGGGCAGAGCGCTCCGGGGAGCCCCCCACCCAGAGTGGAAGACGCGCCAACCGTAAGGCAAGCAGGGATGTGCGCTCAAACGTTCTCTCTTACAAATCCATTACCGTTCCTGCCCAAAACCGGGGAACCAGCGATAAAGTGGGAGGATTGGAAGGAATATTTCCTCAATTATTTGTCAGCGTTGGAGGATGAATTGGAGGAGGTCTTCCCGAGTACAAGAAAAAAAAAGATCCTGCTTCACAATCTAGGCCCTGAAGGTATCAGGGTATACAGGAACCTGGTAAAGAAGACCCATCCGCCAGAAGACGCAGACGTATTCCAACACGCCATAGACGACCTGGATAGCCACTATCAACCGGTAGTGTGCACAGCTATTGACCGCTTCAATTATTTTCAAAGGAAGCAGATGGTAGGAGAATCGGTGGATGATTATGTGGCTGCGTTGAAGAGTAGCCATCACATGCAAGTTTGGAGGACTGCATGATGATTTCATACGGGATCAAATCATCATGCACACTGTGAACACGTCCATACAGGAAAAGTTGTGGGTCAGTGGCAACTCTCCTCTTAAGGAGATTGTAGCTCTGGTCAAGAAAGCAGAACTCTCCAAGCGATGTGCGGAGGCCGCGAAAAGGGAGACAACCAGTAGACCACTGATAGGAAAAGTGACAGAGGCCCCGAAGCACGAGAAGAAGCCGCAGGCCATGGGGAACTCAGGGAGGCACAAAAGACCTGAGACGAGGACGCCAATGAGTACACCGTTCCAAGGGGACGTAAAGAAAGGCTGCTACAGATGCGGTAACATTGCTCACGCGGCAACCTACAGACGATGCCCAGCCTTCAGAGCTAAATGTCTATATTGTGGGATCATGGGACACTTTGAGAAGGTCTGCAGGCGCAAGCCCAGAAAGGCGACAGTGAAGTACGTGACACAAGACTCAGATCCGGAGGGGGGAGAAGAGGGAGAGGAAGAAGACGAGGTACTGTGCATCGAAGAACACGTTCTGGGCATGGACGGCTCCCGCACACGCAAGCCGTTGTGCGAATTGACAATAGGAGGAATCCCAGTCTCCACGGTGGCGGACTCAGGCTCGCCATATACCATCATACAACGCAAAGTGTGGGATCGAGACTTCGCCCAAGTGATCGGCACGCACCTTCTCCCCTCCGATATCAATCCGGTCACCTTCACGGGAGAGCCCATACCGATGGTAGGTTTCCGGAAACTGCTGTTCGAATTCAAAGGCCGCACGGCAGAAGGGAAGCTGTACGTAGCGGAGAAGGGGCCATCGGTGTTGGGATGGATGGACCAGGGAGGACTAGGAATCCAACTCAATCCGGGAGGTTTGACGCAAGTACTGATGACCGACCAAGCGCAGGGATATGAAGCAGACAGATGGAAGGTGGAGTTCCCGAAAGTCTTCGGTGTTACGATCGGCAAATTGGCTAAGTTCACACACAAAATATGCCTCAAGGAGGGCGCAAAGCCAGTGAGTCACAAGGTGAGGAACATTCCGTTCAACAGCAGGGAAGCGGTGCAGCACGAACTACAACGCCTGGAAGATAACGGAGTGATAGAGCCGATTGAGAGTGCGGAATGGCTTGCTCCCCTGGTAGTGGCCAGGAAACCCAACGGCAAGGTGCGATTGTGCATCGACTTACGAGAACTCAACAAGAACATTGTCGTGGATAAGTTCCCACTACCTCGGATAAACGAAATGTTGGCACAGACAAAGGGCGTCCAGTGGTTCTCGACCATAGACCTGACCTCAGCGTACCATCAGGTAGCACTGCACCCGACAAGTAAGAAACTGACTTCGTTCATCACGCCGTTCGGGTGCTATCAATTCCGGCGGATGCCCTTTGGGCTTGCGTCCGCCGCGGCAGTGTTTCAAAAGTTGATGCCTAAACTGTTTAGAGACTCTGATGGCATACAGTACTTCCAGGATGACATCCTGATCATGGGAAAGACTAAAACAGATCATGATGCAAAACTCACCAACGTGCTGCGCATCCTGGCGCACAATGGTCTCACGGCAGAATGGGACAAGTGCAAGTTCGGAGTGTCCGCCGTGACGTACCTGGGTCACGAGATAAGTGATAAAGGAATCACCCCCAAAGCTGCCAATATGAAAGCCATCAAGGACGCACCCATTCCTAGAAACAAAGACGACGTCCGGTCCTTTCTAGGCATGGCGGAGTTCTACAGCAAGTTTGTACCCCACTTCGCTACCAAAACACACTGCATGCGTCAGTTACTAAGAGAAAAGACGAATTTTGTGTGGACAGAGGCATCGGATGTAGAATTCAGCCAAATAAAGAATGACATCTGTGAAGCAGTACCCTTACATGGGTTTGACCGGGAAGCACTCTCGATTCTCACCACGGATGCTAGCGACAGAGGTTTGGGGGCAGTCCTCATGCAAAAGTCAGAGAACGGAGTACTGACGACGGTCAGCTTCGCGTCGAGGTCTTTGTCCACCACAGAGGAAAAATTCAGTGTAGTGGAAAAAGAGATGCTGGCAGTCATCTGGGCAATGGAACGGTTTTGTCAATTCCTGTGGGGCTCCAGGTTCTTGCTAAGGACTGATCACAAACCCCTGGTCAAGGTGCTTACGTCCAGCGGCCATGCGAGCGCAACCCCTCGCATAGCAAAGATGACTTTGAAGTTGTTGGACTATGTGTATGACGTTGAATACATCCCGGACACCAAGAACAAAGTAGCTGATTACCTTAGCAGAGCGGCAGCCATGGAGGACGGACCTCAGCCAACAGAGGAAGATGACTACACCATCGCCTTCGCAGAGGATCAGGAAGCAGTCATAAGTGCACAAGAGTGGAGAACGGCGTATGCAAATGACACGTGTCTCACGGAAGTGAAAGGCTTCGTGATCTCAGGGTGGCCAGAAAAAAAACACTTAACATCAGAACAGCGGAAATTCTACGAAGTACGTGAAGAACTGTCAGTCGAGGACAAAAACGTGTTCTTACTTAGAGGGGACAAAGTAGTGCCTCCGGAAGCACTGGTGAAAAGGTTAATAGCCATACTACACGAGGGACATTTGGGCATAGTAAAAACGAAACAGAGGGCCAAGCAAGCCTATTGGTGGCCTGCACTGGACAATCAGGTGGAAAGGCACGTCAGAGAATGTGTACAGTGCAGTAATGCAGACAAGACCCAAACCACGATGAGACCTCCGTTGGGAAAGTTCTACCACCCGGTCAATCCATGGGATGAAGTGGCGATTGACATCCTGGGCCCAATCCTGAACGCACAGGGTACACCCGTGTAAATAGTAGTGCTGGTGGACCGATATTCCAAGTGGCCAGAAGTGGAAATGCACGACACAGTGGACACAGACACAGTGCTGACGTTTCTCACTTCCCTCTTTCTGAGAGAAGGAATCCCCAGAGTCATAACTTGCGACAACGGACCTCAATTCACGTCTGACAAGTGGAAGTCATTCATGGAGAGGAATGGTATCCTGACGAAGCACACTCCTGTATATCATCCCGCTGGCAACGGTCTAGCCGAACGTTTTAACAGAGTGGTGATGGGGTCCGTGCAAGCTGCCATCAATGCAGGGAAGAAGTGGGAAACAGAACTCCAACGTACCATATGGGCTTACCACATCACTCCCACAAAAACTGGCTACAGTCCATTCAAGATCTTAAGGGGTCGCGACCCGTTCACTAGGGATAATATAGCATGGAAACAACGGACAATACAAAGCAAGTGGTCATCCGCAGTGGTGCGGAGCAACCTAGAAAAGGCCCAGAGGATATACACGGATCACTACAACAGACGACACAATGTCAAGGAAGAGTTATTGGAAAGAGGGGAATGGGTCAGAGTAAAACTGGCTCAGCTGAAGAGGAAAGGAGAAAGCAAGTTCAGTACACCCTTAAGAGTGCGAGAGGCATACGCAAGATCTGCCTTATTGAGTGATGGGAAGATATGGTCCAAAGCCAGGATGACAAGATGCAACAAAATATTGCAATGGGAAAAGGCAGGAGACACACAAGTAGGAGGTGAAGAAGAAGATAATCAAGAGGCAGATAACCAGATGACCAGAGCAGAGGTGTCAGGCGGAAGCACCGTGATCAGTATGGCAGAGGAAACAAGTACCTGGGACACACCGGAGAGCGGTGGGGACGAGATTCATCGGGTGCTGCAGGAGAGTCGGATGGATGGAAGATCGGAGGCAAGAAGTCAAACTCATAACTCACCTGGGGTTACCGGTCCCAGTGGCAGCAGAGACAATAACATCAAGACACCACTGAGACACACCCGCTCAGGTAGAGCTGTGTTGTTTCCCAAGAGGTACCGTGAGTATGATGTGGAGATATGACTGTCCTGCACCTTTCCGTCTTCCAGAGACACTTTGTCGTTTGGCATTACATTGTAAAGGGGGGAGATATGTAGTGTCGCGCTCTAGTGTTCCCAGGTCACGTGTGGCCGGGAATGCTGGGAGCGCGAGCGGACATTTTAGGATTGTCGGCTGGCTGCAGTAAGGCTGGTGTGGTTCCCGGCGCTCTTGCCAGAGAGAGTAATAAATGTTAAATATAACCGCCTCGAGGTCCGCCTCTCATTTACCCCAATCGCCTCACTACAGGGCTGATCGAGGACCCAGCCAGCGACGTCGCAGGGATAGTCACTGTGGGAGGCGACGGAGGTCATGACAGACTAGAACCCCTGCGGCCTCACCTGTCGATTTCCAGGATGCCGTTAAGATAGTTCAACTCCCCCACAGAGTCGAGATATGCTCTTAGAGTCCCTGCGCTGCTCTACGCCTCAATGCTATTTGGTCACACCACCAATCCTGCAGCTGCTCTCATGCTGTTTTCAGCATGAGAGAAGTGTCAGGATTAGATGGAGCAGGCGACCCCAGCGCTTCCTTTGCGAGTGGGTGCCTGTGTATGCAATCCAACGGCGGTTATGCAGCTGCTGGATTAGTGCAACAGAAGTGCGCATGTCGGGCTGGCCATCGCAAGGCAGCCGGCCAATCCGACATGCGCAATCTACACTTGTCATGTCATCTCTGCTGCTGTCAATCAGCAGGAATCACACTCACACTCGCAGGTAGCAACTTAAGCACCTCGTAGAAATGATTCAGACCATTTTAATAATGTATTCGTTGTTGGTACTGCGCTTGCATCAGGCGGAATAACGCTAAAGGAGGAACCGCCACTGAAAGGCTGGGAATGTTAAATTGTATCTTATAATGCTGAAAACGAGCTTCATGTCTGTACCAATAAAGCTGCTGGTTTCTCTCTATTGTCTGTCCTGTTTTTTTGCACCATTGCGCCCGATGCACTGATAACAAAATAGGAGATACAAAATTAAGTGAAAGACATCACTGAGGAGATTGTCAGCAATATGAGAGAAGAGTAGACAGTACAGTAAGGACAAGCAAGCTGCCACAAGAACAAAAAAAGCTTGATGAACATCACGGAGGACAGGCAGTGCCCTGGGTCGAAAAAGCAGCAACAGGGGCAAGGGTGGTCCATGGCACTATTGTGGAAAATAAATAGACAGAAAACATTTACAATACAGAGCAGAAATAAGTGGAAGAAAAGGTTGATAGACAGTACTTGGAACAAGACGAGAGAGCAGTGAGCTGAAAAAATACACTGAGATTCAGGACTAAGGAGAAAGGGGATGCTTAAGCACTTAATACAGTTGAATATCAAAGGCATTGAAATATACAGGAATTGCAACCGCTGTACTGGATGAGAGGGTAATACATGTTGAAACAGATCACACTGTAAATGAAAAGCCCTGTCCCATGACTGGGACAGAACTTTTCCAGCCCGGGTTTGTGCATTTTCAGATCTTCTTCCTATTGCTCTGAAGCTAATCCGGTGTTTCATTGACATGGTCCATTCATTTACAAATGTAAAACATTATTAAATTCACACTACCCCTAATTTCCTCTAAGAAAAAAAGACCCAACTGTTTAACAAACTGTATTGTGCTGCAACATTTGTGTAGCACTTCATACCACTGACAAGGCAATTAAAGAAAATTTCACACAGATTGGACTTGCATAGTTTTGCAGTGAAAGTGTCAATATTAAGGGTGGGGCCATTTTAGGGTTGGCCAGGTGTTCTTTAGCCACTGACATAACAGCATTTTAGTTTAAAGAGTTGAGCATATCCGCTTTTCAGGTTGTTCAAAACTTGAAGCAGGGAATAGCAGTTAAAGAAATTCTTGATGCATCCACAACGGAATACCCAGAGAACTGTACAAATCTTCTGTCTGAAGTGCCTTGTTAGGAATAGCTTGCTAAAGGTCTATACCCACTCAAATCTCCTAACCCAGACCTCGAGCAGCTTTGAAGTCTGTGTCTACATTGAACATTCTGTTTGTCTACTGGTGGACCCCTTGCTGTAGGAATCTGTGGCTTGGAGACGCTCCTGTGATTCCAGAGGACATTGCTGACCAGTGTGAGGTTATTCCAGTTAAATGGAGTACTGCAATTTTTAGTGATCAAACTGGTTCTTTGTGGAATGGGGTTTTATAGTGGAACACACCTGCAACATTTTCCCAAAGTGAACAGGAT
Organism: Calotriton arnoldi; assembly: GCA_963921515.1. Classification (NCBI taxonomy): domain Eukaryota; kingdom Metazoa; phylum Chordata; class Amphibia; order Caudata; family Salamandridae; genus Calotriton; species Calotriton arnoldi. The sequence continues at coordinate 2,113,649 of CAWUFW010000281.1, forward strand.
ATTAGGTAGATTGGTAAGGAAACATACTTTGAACTTGAAGGTGGAACAACATCCAAGCTGGCTTTAAATAATGCTTGCTGGAAGTAACTTTGACCACTCCAACAAACTTTTCCACATGAACTTTCCTGTTTAACTTGGACTTTGCATTAGAGGTTCCTACTTATGTGGAACTCAAATTGGATATAACCACCAGGTTGGTCCTGTTGTAAATTTTAGCTCCACATCTTTTCCAATATCCTTCACCAGGACAAAGGTCAACTTCTTTGTGACTGTGGGCACTTACAATTTGGCTACAGAGAATGTCTATGTTTTAGTCAACTTCATGGAAATTACTTTAAAATATTTTCACTAATTTTGATTTTTACAATTATTTTTAAACAATGTATTCATTGTAGTTTTTCTTGTATAATTTATTAAAATAATAGTTAATTATTGGAATATATGAACGACATAAACCTACAGCATCACATTAAAAACACCCACACTGATATTAACGTATAATAAAAACTCTTAACATGTAATATAACCAAACATTTATAAAATCCAGTTTAAAAGTCACACACAGTTTACAGACTACTGTTATCGCATGTGCACTGGACAAGTCCATTAAAATGTAGGTTTGTCACAGTCTAACTCTAACGGAAGAGGGGGGGGACTGGGAGCTGAAAAAAGGTCCAGTGCCCGTGCTCCCACGTAAAGTATGAACAAAAACGAGGGGTCACTGTTCCTGAAGGAGAAGAGTCGGTCTAGGGAATAGGAAGAAGAGTCAGCATGACACTTACTTGTTGCCCTCACACATCCCAGGGGATGTCATGCTTCATCATAGGGCAGTTGGTCCTCGTCAGGCTGGCGCTGCAATGCCCCACAGGTCCCCCGAAGGGTCGCTTTTGCAGAGATCTTTTGAATTCTCGCCGTATGATGCGTGTGAGGTAGGGCTCAAAGGGTAGTGAGTTAGTATAAAATGACTAGAGGATAGAGGCTACCGGACATAGTAGTAGAAAATGTGGCGAGAAATGCATCACTGTTACTTAAAGTGGATTAAAAACGTTTATAAGTTAGTAGTGGCGGTCAGACAAAAGTGTCTCACCACCACAGAATGATATAGATTAGGTCAAGATGTGAGGATGTCATTATGATTAGTATTGTTAGATCAACATAGAGCGAAGTAATCATATAGTTAGCATGATGCCATAATCGTACAGTAATCTTACCAACAAATATGATACAAATATATTTATGTGCACAATCCGCGGGTGACATGGCTTCATGCAAAAGCGGAAAAAAGAAATCACTGTTTTTTCATATCCCATGAATGGCAAACCATGGTGTGTGAGGTTTGATTATCAAGGGGTAAAGAGGATGTACCCTCTTACCTCCTGTGTGTTTGTGGGAAACGCCCTGGGTCATAACGAGAGGGTGCTGTACCGTCAAAAACTGAGACAAGGAACAGAGATATGAGTAAAAATTTGAAATTACATTTGTCTGAATGTATTCAGGCACAGCTGTAGTGTGTGTTCCATGGAAAAGGGTACTCACAGTTCTGGCGTAAGCTCAGAGAAGCTGCACCTACCCGTCCTCTTGTTTGCCCGTATGTGTTTGGGCTCGAGACGATTCCAGTATATACTGTATTTCACGGCAAGCTGCAACACTTCCGGGTCGCGGCCGGAAGTGTATTTGGACCGTGTTTGTGGTAGTGATCATAGATGTGTGGGTGGCCGCCATCTTGGAAGGGTGAGGTTGCCGCGTGGAAGGCATATATCACAAAACGACTAGCGATCTGGCTGATAGAGAGGGGAAGATGTATATAATCAAGACTAACGGGTGGTACCCCACTAATTAAAATCTCTCTAATAAAAAGTATAGTCCCTCTAAATGGTAGGGTGTCTTGATAATCGCTCTCCGAAGGACGATGTAGATTAATAGAATCAGGCCGTCTCTTAGGTCAACATTCTGGGAGTGTATCCTGAAGTGTATACACAAAATAAATAGAAGAATGGGGGTGTGTAGCCACTGTATATACACAGATGAAAAGTAGAGGCCCTGGAGAGTGAGTCTAGTGAAGAAGAGGTCAAGGTGTCGGGTATCCTATAAACATAAGGATCCATGGTAAGCAGTCAAGATAACAGTAAAAAATATAAAGTATCCTGACAGTTACTGGCTGGAGGGTGATACATAGAATTAAAGTAGATGTTATAGTGTGCAGAGTATTCAGTGGGAGATCGTGTAAGGTTCAATGACACTCTGCGATATGGATTTTATTGTAGCTCAATCCATGGGATGTCATCATTCAAACCATGGACATGTGTGTGGAGGCAGAAAACCCATCGTTGTTCTCTCCTAAATAGAGCGGATGTGTTCCACGTAGGGTTCTCCTCCAAAATGGTCCAGGTTTGATTGTCTGCTGTGTGTTTGGAATCGATATAATGGTTGCACATCTTGGTCGCGCTGCGTCCGCAGCGTATTGTGCTTTTGTGTTCTCTGATCCTGACTTTAACGGGTCTGGTCATCATTCCCACATAATGTAAGTTACAAGGGCACGTGACAAGGTATACACAGTTCCTTGTGTTGCAATTAGTATGTTGTTTTTGGGTCAATTTGAAGCTACCTATATCCAAGGGTTTTGTGTGGCGGATGGAGGCACAGACATTGCATCCACCACATGGATAATGACCTCTCACTGCTGGGAAATTCTATAGTGTAACTTGTTGGGTCGTAGTCCATGGTCATGGCCTTGTATGGACTAAGAGATCTCTTAGATGCTGAGTTCTCTTAAAGGCAAACCTTGGGTGTCCCAGATTTGGGTTACCCATGTTGACAATTTTACAGTGTTTCACAACAATGTTCCTAATCCTGTTGGAGAGGGGGGGTGAAGGTCGTGACACAAGTCATTGTATTATCTTTTGGTTTTGAAGTGGTGTCTAATAAGGCTTCACGATTATTATTTTGTGCTCATTTGTTAGCACCTTTGATCACCTTCTTAGGATATTATCTTTCCATGAGGTTTCTACTCAGGACATCTGCTTGTTTGTCGTAGTCAGTAAGATGACTGCAATTCCTTCTTAGTTGTAAAAACTGTCCATAAGGTAGATTTTCACATAATGCCTTAGGATGAGGACTGTTGAAAGGGAGTAAGCTGTTACAGTCAGTTTTTTTCTTGAAAGTTTGGTGTTGAGTTCACCTTGATCCAGGGAGATAAGGAGGTCGAGGAAAGGAATTTCCTCCCTGGACCAGGATATAGTAAAATGCAAGTATGGATCCACAGAGCTTATCCATAAATGGAATTCCTGACAGGTCTCTTCTGTACCCCTCTAAAAGATGGGGATGTCATCAATGTTGTGTTTCCATATGAATATATCTGTTTGATAGGGGTTGGTGTTTGAGAATACATGAGTTGACTCGAAATGGGCCATGTATAGACACGCTAGGCTAGGGGCAAAAGTGCTCCCCATAGAAGTTCCGTGTATTTGATGATACAGTTGGTTCTTATACTGGAAAAAAATATTTTCCAAGGCATCTATTGCACAATCCACATGAAGTCGACAGGAGTAGGGGTAGGGATAGTTCTCGTCCTTAAGAGGGTGTCTATGACTCCGATGGTAGATTCCTGCGGGATGCTTTTGTAGAGTGCCTCCACATCAAGGGTAACTAAAAATGGGATTTCTTGTGGGTTAGGCACATTGTTGATAAGATGGAGTACATCCTTGGTATCCTTGAGAAAGGAGGAGGTTTCTTGCACCAGTGGTTGTAGGTAGTGGTCACAGAATTGACTTAAGGGCTCGAGTAGTGATCCGATCCCGGACACTATTGGTCTGCCAGGTGGAGGTCGAATGTCCTTATGGATTTTTGGGACGATGAGGAAGTATGGGGTCCTGGGGGATGTTTTTACAAGGACCTCAGCTTCATTTTTGGAGATCCAACCATTGATTTCACAGTCACCTTAAACTGTAATGGCATTCAATGACTAGTTCACAAATTTTAGCCAAACAAAAAGAACGGAGGAATAAACTATGTGTATTACTTTCAATGATATCATGATTACCGAACCTACAAAACAATAGCTAGCTGTTGGGGAGTATCACTCCATGATCCAGTTGTTTCTGATGCAGGGCTATGCTATATCCAATACATATATTATTTCTTATATCTCTGTTCAAATAGCAATCAAGCATATAACTATATATTTAATTGTTCCATCGTGCACCAATGTATTATAACAGGTCCAGAATATTGCTTCATTGGAAACTACACTACAATCGGTATCTCTAGAGAACTGGTGCAGTTCCTCCCATATTTTTTTTAAATACATTAAGAAGTAATTTGGAAAATTGCATTAATCTCAGCATTGAAATCCACTCTGTGCAAAAAAAGAAACATAAGGGTCCATGCTATATCATGGTGCACAATCATCTCCTAATACATCGAAGCTGACAATTTAAAGGGCAAAGCTCTTGAAATAGTAAACAAGCATTGGCATAGCCAATAGGTCTCGCCTTTGGGACCTTATAAGTGTTTAGTTATCCAGCACAATATCCTTGGTGCAACAACATCAAGTGTTGCATGGCTAAACACTTATAAGGTCCCAAAGGCGAGACCTATTGGCTATGCCAATGCTTGATGATGCTGAGGTTATGGTGCTGCACTGGTGCAGAGGTGGTGCTGAACTGGTGCTGTATTGGTGCTGAGGTGCTGCTGCTCTGGAGCTGAGTTGGTGGTGCCGAGTGATGCTGTGCTGGTTCTCAGGTGATGTTGAGTTGATGCTGCACTGGAGCTGAGTTGATGCTGCACTGGTGCAGAGGTGGTGCTGTACTGGTGCTCCACTGGTGCTGATGGGGTGCTGTACTGGTGCTGAGGTGCTGCTGCGCTGGGGCGGAGGTGCTGCTGCGCTGGGGCTGAGTTGCTGCTGCGCAGGGGCTGAGGTGGTGGTGCTGAGTGATGCTTTGGTGGTTCTCATGTGATGCTGCACTGATGCTGAGGTGATGCTGCACTGGTGCTGAGGTGATGCTGCACTGGTGCTGAAGTGGTGCTATGTTGGTGCTGATTTGCTACTGAGGTGGTGCTGCCCTGATGCTGTGGTGGGGTTCCGCTGGTGCTGCACTGGTGGAGGTGCACCAATGTGGAGGTTGTGCTGTGCCAATGCTGAGATGGTGCTGTGCGGATGCTGAGGTGGTGATGTGGTAGTGCTGAGCGATGCTGAGGAGATGCTGCGCTGGTGCTGAAGTGTTGTTAAGCGGTGCTGTGGTGGCGCTGAGTGATGCACTGATGCTGAGGTGGTGCTGCTTCATTGATGCTGAAGTGGTGCTGCTGCACTGATGCTGAGGTGGTGCTGCTGCACTGGTAGTGAGGTGGTGCTGCTGCACTGGTAGTGAGGTGGTGCTGCACTGGGGCTGAGTGATGCGGAGGTGGGGCTGTGCTGGTGCTGAGGTGGGGCTGTGCTGGTGTTGTGGCGGTGCTCAGGTGCTGCTGAGTGATGCTCTGTTGGTGCTGCAGTGGTGCTGCTGAAATGGTGCTGAGTGACACTGACTGGTGCTGAAGTGGTGCTGTGCTGGTGCTGAGGTGGTGCTGTGCTGATGCTGTGCTGATGCTGCGATGGTGCTCAGGTGGTGCTAAAGTGGTGTTGTGCTGGTACTGAGTGATGCTGATGTGGTGCTGAGGTGGTGTTGCGCTTAGGTGATGCTGCGCTGATGCTGGGATGGTGCTGAGTGATGCTCAGGTGGTGCTGACTGATGCTGCACTGGTGCTGGGGTGATGCTGCACTGGTTGCTCAGGTGATGCTGCGCTAATGTTGAAGTGGGGCTGTGTTGGTGCCGAGTTGCTGCTGAGGTGGTGGTGCACTGATGCGGAGGCAGTGCTGTGCTGATGCGGTGATGATGCTGTGCTGGTGCGGAGGTGGTGACTGGCACCAGTAGCGGCACCCATGCACATTCAGTGTGCTTCTCTGGGGATCTGGAAAGGGCTCATTTTGCTTTCGAACATGGCTGGCTGCCTGAAACCTCACTTCACAGACAATCCAATTAATTTAGAGTTGCAGTGGCTTCCAGGATGGGAACAGCTAGAGGTCAATCACAGAAGAGCTGGAATATCATACCCGGTCACCGCACCCAGCAGCCTAGCAAGAGAAACAGAAATCCCTTGCAGTATAAATTCACAAATTGCTGAGATTTACAGAAATTCAGTTTTTTTTCTCAACTTGTGTATCTGTGTAAGACATAACATCTATCCATGCTCTCTAAAAATACCAGATATATATTTCAGTAAGTGTGTATTAAAGTACATTATGTATAATCGTCTATAGAACAGGTGATACAAACTGAATTTTTTGGCACTTAATAAGTATTTATCACTACCCATTAAAAGCCATATTAACAATCTTACAATAGCAAAATATTGAGTAAAAACGTATGCCTTCGCAGGCTACACGGAGTCCTTTAAAGTGCGAACATGTCTGGGTGATTTTATTAAGGACCCCTGCAAGAAAATCATTAGCCCACCAAACTACGTAACAGAATATTAAAATAAGCGGCTGGAACCTAGAACTCTGCAGAAGGTACATTAACCCTCTGAGCTATTTTATGATGATTTAGACCCGGTACCAGCGAATGCACACCGATCTCTCCAACAAATGCAAAATTACCAGAGTTATCTCAGCAGCGTCACCCTGAGCCCTGCTGGATGCACATGGACCTCAGCAGCAGATGCCTTTACCTCCAAAGCTAGCTGAAAGTGCAGTCTGTTAAATACCGAGTAAGGAAGCCAGAAGAGCGTGGCCATCACATGCTGCCGTTGCCACTTGGGGGCAGAATATGTAAAAATAAAAATAACGCATAGGGTGTCTGTAATTCACTCATGCTGCTCTTCTGGACTCCTCCCTCATCACTCCGCTCCCTTATGCCACCGTCCTCAAATTATGGGTTCATGGGGTACATTTGTTTTCACCACTGAACAAAAACGCATTTTCATGGCATTTGTAAAATCTTCACAATCAAACCCCCCCCCCCCCTATTAAGAGCGCCGTGAGCCGCGGTGAACTGCCAACACCACGCAGCTGTCTGCGAAACGTATTGGCAGCAATTTTTTAAAATATACATAAAAAAGTATTCCTGGCCTCATTCTGTCGGCAGTTTTGTGTAACTTTCTTCCTTCCCTCCCTCCAAGAGAGGATGTGGCTTAACGGCTGCGTGCACGTTTTTGCCCTCAAAACCGAATCGATTACAAGAGGTCTCCTCCTAAGTAGCGCATGCGCGCTGCGTAGGCGAGACCTAAAAACAACGGAGAACCCCAGAAACAAGAGTACCCAAAGCATGCATATGCCTATTTCTATGCAGATGATATCAAACAGGGTCTAACAAGTTGTAGCACATAAATTTCAGTTTTCGCTGGAGAAGATATTTTCAGTGTGTAAGGGACAGCCAGACTAGAGAACAATATAGAGTGGCAGGCACTTCTTTAATCTTATATGACTTAACCAGGGGGCACTCAATATAATGGCCATACTTCTTAAACCTATGTAAAGTTCATTTCAAAGTTTGCATGGTATTCCTTTTCGCCTATAGGTGGATGAAACAATTTTTGTATCATCACAAACCCGTACCTTTTCCATGCTGTTAAGTTAAATAAATTCTGCGGTTTTAGCGCATCCCTTAGTAGGAGATTCTGGAGGAAACATAGAGGAAGCTTCCATTTGATAGTATGTTGTGTCACTCCCTCCAGCTCCAAGTGGATCTGCACCCATGCGTGGTTCGACAGACCAACTCACGGATTTTACTATGTAACCTGTAACTCGCTGACTCTACTGATGTAGATGTCAAAACTACTTGTACCTTCCGCGGAGCCCGAGCAACCTTGGCCTATGCCCGGTGGAGCTGTCCTTTGCAGCTATAGAGGAGTTGGCCCCCTGGCCGTCACCTACCCAGCCGGTCATCTGACAATGTTCTCCTTGTGTCTCCTTCCCTCCCCCTCTTCCCTCCTCTGGGTTTCTTGAATCATACTTTGTAACCATGTATCCTGCAACTCGCTGATTCAGCTGATGTAGACACCAAAACTGTTTTCACCAACTGCGGAGCCCGAGCAACCTTGGCCGATGCCCAGTGGAGCTGTCCCATGCAGCTATAGAGGAGTCTGGCCCCTGGCCGTCACCTACCCAGCTGGACATCTGACATTGTTTTCCTCGTCTCCCCGTTTCGTGTCTCCATGATCTCTGTTACTCTTGCTATTCCTGACGAATTCCCGTAACATTGTTTCTTTGCCTGTGTTTTACTATGCTCTGGTAACGGTTGTATTCTGTAACTTGTTGACTCATTTGATCCTCATGTAAAGCGCTCTGATATCCTTCGGGATCTGGTTCGCGCTATATAAAACTTTAAAAATAAAAATAAATAAATAAAAATAAGTGTGCCAATAGTTACTTCTTTAATGAGGGCAAACAGGGGGTTATTAACCAATATTAGATCAATCTCGGAATAGGTGCAGTGGACGTGATAAAAGGAATAGTCCCTATCAATGTGGTAAATCTTGTGCCAAGCGTCTGAGAGAGCCAACTCCCAAAGGCACCCCTTCAGTGTTTTTGAGAAGGCACCCATTGAGGACCCACCTTGCCCACTTCTGTTCAATGTCACATTCCAAACTAAGTTAAAGTCCCTTCTTATATCAGGTCACCCACCAATCGCACACTCCCCCAGTGTCTTAAGAAAGCCTATTATGTATTGGTCTTGTGCCTTGTTAGGAGCGTACAATGCATTTATTTTAAGTGCTCTCTCTCCTAGCTTGCCACAAAGAATAAGATAACGCCCCTCCCTGTCTGTCTTAACTCCTTGTGTAAAAAAGAATAGGCCACATTTCTGGAGTCGCAAGCACACCTGTTGTCGAGCCTGATTGGGACGTGCTGCCCTGCAGTATCACTCACGCTCAGTGCTGGCTTGTCTCATTACACAGGATCTTTTAATTGACCAACTTGTTCTGAAGACCAGCCGATCCCCGCATGTGCCTACAGACACATATGACCTGCGCCCGGGGAGCTTCGACTGTGATCATGTGATTATTGTGGCTTTTTGTGGTTTTACACACCCTTGTATTGTCCTGAGAAGGCCACGAATAATTAGGGCAAACGTGTCAACCATATATATTTTGAGAGGCCCACTGCAAAGATCTTAAAATGACAATTCACTTATGGACCATTGTTTCATATTTACCCAGATGCTTGACACACAAGTTAATCCGGCAGTCTCAGCTTGAGTGGACTATCTCTGGACAGTTCATAATTGGAACTCATGTAATGACGGTACCTCGATGGAGTTATGTTTGATATAGAAGGGATGGTGCCCAAGCCTTTATATGTGACTTTGAGATTCATATGTTATATCTAAAAATAAACTTGTTTAGATGTATCTGTTCTACTTTTACTAGATATTGCAATTCTAAGAGGTATACAGCAAGGGATACTTATTTATAAATACTTAAATATCACATGAAAAATTGGAGAAACATAGCCAATAGCAATTGAAGTGTTATTGTGATTAACGGTTTATAATTGGAAATCATGTAATGACCAACCCACAATGGAGTTATGTTTTTTAATAAACCTGTTTATTGATTTTCATATTACATATCAACAAATATATAACAGTAAACGAAAAATAACTGTGCTGCAGTATGCACAAACCTTGCAGAACCTCTAATGTCAGAAATACAGGACTACAATGAAAAAGAGGCTACACCATGGCGGACAGAGATTCCGAAAATGTTAGCCATTTGCCCCAAATCTTAGGGTGCTTCTCCGGGCACCGCCTGGATTTGTAAACACATTTTTCCGCTGATACAGCCAAGTCCAGTCCTATTCGAGGAAGGGCGGGCCAGTCTAGAACACCAGTGGCGGGCAATGTACCTCTGAGTGATAATGAAGGCCAGTCCAACCAGCCGTCTGATGTGATGACTCCCCTCCCATTTGTCTAGCAGGTCCCAAAGGACTAGTTTCGGATCAAGACGGACAGCCGTACCCCCGATCTGGGAGAAAGTGGTGCAACTTCATGCCCAGTGGGGATGGATAACCGGGCACACCAAGACCATATGAAAGAAGGTGCCCGTTGGATGCCAGCACTGCCAGCATCGTGGAGGTAGAGCACCTCCCATCTAGTGTAGCCATGAGGGAATGTATGACGGAATTCCGCATGCATTTTTCATGCATGCCTTAGGAACTCCGTCATTTGAATGAATGCGTCTTTAGCGCGCATTTGTTCTGCACGCCAGTCATTTTAACGACTTGCCTTAGGGGGGGCGGTGATTATTGGAATGGTTTAATTTACTAATCCAACTCCAGTCTGCGCAACAGTAGGAAAGGTGTTGGACTTTTATTCCAACACCACTCCACCATTGCGCCCCCCCCCCCCTAAAGCAAGTCATTGAAACGACTTGTGTGCTAAAGACTCATTTGTTCTGTTGCCGGTGCTGTGAAGGCACAGCGTGATTCCAGCTTCGTCCTAAAGGATGTTTCCTGCCATGAGGGACTGTAGTATACGCGGTAGAGGTACTTCAACTGGATACGGTGGAGTTTCATCGAGATTGCTGGAGCCCTAGGAGCCATTTTGACCTCAACCCAGTCATCGTCATCCATGGGGCCCAGGTCCTCCTCCTATCATTTCCGTAAAAGAATCATGGGGTCACGAGTATTAGCTATTAACGAACAGCAGAGGCACAAGATGCCCTTTCGGATTAGACGTGACATTAGAGTTATGTTTGATATACAAGGATGATGTATAAGCCTTTATATGTGACTTTGAGATTTATTTGTTATATCTAAAAATAAACTTGTTTAGATGTATCTGTTCTATTTTTACTAGATATTGCAATTCCATGAAGTATATAGCAGGGGATATCCATTTATAAATACTTAAATATCACATGAAAAGTTGTAGCAACTTAGCCAATAGCAATTGAAGTGTTATTGTGATTGTTAAAACATTTTTAGATTGGTCCCGCTAGAGCCAGTGGCTGCTTACACCATTAATAAATGGTGGGGTACTTGCCATAAATGCTGCTGGCCACCGGGCCATCCGTCCGGTGCTCCTCTTCCCGTGCCGATCCTGGGGGGTGACAAGGAGCAGAAAGGAAAAGGAAGGACTCCCAAGTGCAGAGTGAATTCAACCAATCCTGGAGCTGTTCTCATGCTGTTTTCAGCATGAGAGCAGTTCCAGGATTGGTTGGAGTAGGCTAACCCAGTGCTCATTTTGAGGCTGGGGGCCTGTGTCAACAATCCCCCAGCTCAACCCTGGGATTGCTGGGTCTGAAGAGTGCTTTTTCTTTATGCTTTCAGTGGTGCTGCGCAGCAGCCGCATTGCTTTACAACATGGCATAAATCCATTGACAAGGCCAATAGCTCTCTCATAGGCAAGACCTATTGACTTTGCCAATGCTTGTTTTAATAATACATAGAAATTTGTATACTTTTGGTTTTCTCCAGTCTAAACCAGGCCAGCCCATCTCATGAGTTTGTCTAGCCACTGCTCTTATGCGTATTGTAGAAGTAGGTAATGGATTAGTTAAAAACCAACTGTTTGAGAAGGGCATTTGAGAGATAGGACACCTTAAACGAGACAGATGCATAGGCTGTTGTCTAAGAGTGCTAGTGTGACTTGAAACACTCTGGCTAGATTCCTGTGCTGAGGAAGAGTTTGAATAGCCTGGAGAGAGGTTAAACATTAGAGAGGACAGACAGTAATTTGGCAGTCTCATGACACGCAGGATCAATCAGTGGATGCGAAGCAGGCGATAAATGTTTTTAGGATTTGACGAGTTTCTATTCAGAAGGGAGTGGTGAAGTCGAGATTCCCTGAGTGGAAGTGCAGGGTACTGGTGAATATCAAATGTCAGGAGGGGCTTCTAGTTGGTGTTGAAGTATATCTTATATTATGGATTTATGTTTGAGGTATGCATTTTAATCAGTAGTCAAGAGGTTGGATGTTGTAATACTGGTAGCAGAGGGACTGAAAAGTATTAATACTGTGGGATAGGAATTTGGGATGGAGCTGAAGTGACAAGATGGGGTTTTAAAAATACAAAGCTTCGACGTTGTCAGAAGCATCCGCAAACACATTACAAGACTATTTATGTTTCTAAGAATGTTGCAAAGTGTGATTTCCATATTTAGAGGAGGCATGTAGGCCTCTTGTGACTGAGTGGAGGGAAACAGTCTAAGCTGAATACAGGAATCTGCCAGGTGAGGCTGAAGAATAGGAAGCAGGTATTAAAGACTCATGGTGGAATTGTGTTTGATGTTCTTACAAAACTCAAACGAGCTATGCCCTGTGTATTGAAAAATATTGTAACCCAACTGTTATCATTCCTACACTACTATATGACTGCACAGGTGGTGGGTGAAGGATTTACCTATACTGACTACGGAACTACTGGGAGCCAGCACAACAGTATCTCAGGTATTCCTCTGTCAAGCTGCAGTACCTTTGTCAAGATAACAGAGGCTGCACCAGGTGCAGTTTTGTAGCCGTAATCCCAGGGAGGTCATGCGACCTTTCCGGCAGGGTCGTATTCCATTGTGTAGAGTTATAGTAGGAGGCTGGCTTAGTATATGGTGCACACTTATTTAAGTGATGCACCTTGCACTAATCCAGGCAACCCTTATGGTGACTTTAGAGGTCTTTGATAACCTTTGAAAACTCTCAAAGTGGTAACTGTGGAGAGCAGCCTTCAGGCTTATCTTGAAGGAGTGTTAAGCAGCTTGTTTTACCAGGTTAATCATGTAATGTAGGTTAAATGAAAAAGAACCACAGTGTATATTTAAAAATATGTCTATTTGTTATACAGCACTCACTAACACATTGGTATGTCTCCTACCCGAAGATATAAACACAAATACACAATAATACTTCAATTGCAATAAGGTAAGTAGCACAAAATACAGTGGTCGACCAAACCATATATTAAGAAAGTGGAATGTGAACCGTGACCGAAGTCGGACTTGGACCAGGAGACTCCGAGCTGGGGACACAAGGAACCACCCAAGGTAAGTACCCAGGAACCCCACAGAGGCTGTGTGCAGACTGGAAACACAGCCGCGTGTTCAATAGAAGTCAACTGGGAAGTCGCTGTTGCAGTTTTTAAGAAGAACCCTTCCCAGTGGACCCTGAAGATACCCTGTGGAAGATAGAAGGTTGGAGAGTCACCCCACTCATGGATACCCCAGGAACCAGGATACCTATACAGGGGAAGCCAGGTGCATAGGTGCGAAGTGATGTCGGAAACCACCGTAGACCACAATGGAGGACTTCAGTGAAGATGCTGCTGGAGAAGACTGTGCAAGCGTCCGATGGAATCCAAGGGTGGATTCTTGAAGAGGACAACCTGTAAGCAGAGAGGACAGAGTCTATACCACTTGGAGCTGACCAAAAGGCACGGAAGAGCAATGCCCACCAATGTCGGACGGTTCAGAAGTGTTGACGGTGACCTTGATGCTGCAGCTGTGAGGATCAGGCAATGCTGTGGAAGACCAGGAGCCATGCACGAGCTGTCCCACATCGGAAGTCGAGAATCAGGGGGTCGGTGTCCGGTGGGAGCACCAACTTGCCTTGGCAGCTGCAACTGGCGTGGAGAGCGAAGAAGGAGCAACGTTGGGACCAGCAAGGTACAAGTGACTCACCACCAGCAGGAGAGTCAGAGCAGGCCCTGAGCAAGCAGGGGAGCCCACTGGAGCAGGAGAAGACCCTCTGGAGGACTCACAGGCCGAAGGCACAGGAGTCGCAAGAGGACCTCGAACAGCTCACCAAGAAGGAAGGCCCACGGTGCAGGGGATGCAGTGAGGATGCTGTACTTGGCAGGAAGAGATGCTGGAGCCTGGAGCTTCTTGCAGCCCGAAGATCTCTGGAGTGCAGAGCCAACAAGCCTTGGCAATGGCAAGTCAACGCAGTGCACAGGGGTCTGGTCCCAGTGGTTCCAACGAGGGATATTGGCCTCAAAATTGCAGAGAGGACAGGTCAGGCCTCGAGGGTGTTGCAGAACCACCACCTGTGTTGTTGAGCCTCTCGAAGTCCGTGGGACGTCAGGAGCAGCAGACCGGTCAGCTTTCTTTCTGTGCCTGCAAATGCAGGGGTGTGACTCCTTCACTCCAAGGAAGATTACTTTGGGTGTCCTTGAAGCCCACAGGTCTGTTGAAGATCCTGGAAGAAGCACAGACACAGACGACGAAGAAAACTTGCAGAACAGCGAGACCAGGAGCAGCAGCAGTCTCGGTTCCAGGCGAAGTCCAAGTATTCAGACGGTCGAAGAGTGATGTGGTTTTAGTATTGAGTCTTGTCCAATGACGAATCTGAGGACCCATCCACAGGTAAGCCCTTAAATACCCTAGAAAGGGGGTTAGGACTACTCAGGGGTCCCTCCCAGAGGAGGGGCTGGACAGAGGGGAGGATACTCCCAGTTTCGAGCAAGAGGAGGAGCCAAGGGCTCCTTGAACTGGCTCAAACGGCAGTATGCAAGGAGGGCACCAAATGTGCCCTTCAAAGCAGTCTGGCAAGCGCCCCCACCCCAGCACAATACATTAAGTCCTGTCTGGGAGGTGGTCACACCTCCCAGCGATAGGAAACCTATTGCTCTACCTTCCCTTGCTCGAGCTTGGCTCAACAGTTGGAGGGCAGAATCGTGCCTGTGGTCGGCAGCAGCACTAGCTTGCTGTCAGATCCTGAAAGGCTGTAACCAGGGGGTACCCCAAGGGAGCCCCTGGTACATGGGATCATACCTCCAACACTGGAATCGGTGTTGGGGTAGGATTCCAACATGTTTGATACCAAACATGACCGGGTTCAGTGCAGCCACTATATAGTTAGACATCTTGTAATGACTGATGCCAACTATATGTATCAAAATGGCTAACTACACTTACAAAGCTTGGCGAGTTGACTGCGGGGTTTGTAGGGGTGTCCTACTCATGCAGGGGCACCCTCACACTTATAACCAAGCACCCTGCCTTGAGGCCTGAAAGGCCTGCCATAGGGGTGACTTATAGGTTTTAAGTGTAGTGACCTCAGATATAAGGAAATGTATGTCTGTCGTAAGAGGTGCAAGCACCAACTCACAAAGGCTGCAATGGAAGGCCTGTAGTCACAGTTTGGGTGGTCTCTCAGGAGTGGCACAATGCATGCAGCCCATGGGAGACCCCTGGTGTACCTCTGCCTTGGGAACCTTGGTACCATATACTAGGGACTTACAAGGGTACACCAGTAGCCATTTGTGGATGTACAACAGTACTTACCATGGTCAATTTAGGGAGAAAGCACAGTGACCGGGGTCCTGATGAGCAGGATCCCAGTCAGACTAGTCAAAAAAACACACTGACACCAGCAAAAAGTGTGGGTAACCATCAAAGCAGATCCTACTTTCCAACGGTTATCCATAGTACAAAAGGATCCCCTATGCAAATGCACACTAAAAATATATATATATCTGCCGTGCAAATATTTTCCTCTGAGAAGAAAGCACTTCCACTGCACCCCATCAATCATGGGGGTGGTCCATTCTTCTTCCCTGGCCTGAAGGGTACCGGCGCTTCCCTGTGCTGAAGTCAATTTTCGACTCGAGGGTTGGGAAGGGAATGGATCAGAGTTTGGGAATGCCTTCCTAAACTTCCAAGAGAAACCACACCTTGGACACCCACTTTGCCAGCCCTTGAATTGGATTTATGGCGTCAAGAGATCTCTGCACCAGTGAATGGGTTCATGTCGGCCAGTAATTCCTGACAGGCATAAAAAGGTAAATTCAGTCATGAACACAAGTTTTCGAATTAATTTGCCTTTGTGAATAGGGAAGTCTTTGCGCAATTGTAGAGTTACCACAGAAGACAGAAGAGTGAGGGAACTGTGGAATGGCTTGTCGGCGACATTGCCAGGAGACAGCATAAGAGATATGTACTCACAAAACGTTATTGTCTGCTGTGTGGCATAATGAGTACAGGGCCATTGGGAGGGAGCGGGTTGGGGGGAGGTGAGTGTGTGTGTGAGAAATTAAAAGAGAGCTAGAGAAAAAGAGAGGCAGAGAGAGAGATGCAGTAAAATACTATTCTGGCTGGCATATGGTGACAATTCCTTATTTCCTCACATATGCTGGGCTTCCATGGTATGAAGGGGCACATCTGTGGCATAATGCTGTTACTGCCACTAGGGTAATAATTTTTGCCAGATCGTGGGCCTTTGTTGCGCAATTAATGACATACGGCGCCCATGGTATGAAGATACCCACCCTGGCATTATGGTAGATCTGGCTTAATAGTAGTAATTAGGGGTATATTGTTGGCATATAAGCCTCTTAGGCCAGGAATGACAACGGGTACCCCCACCATCCCCCCATTATACGACCATCTCTGGATTGATGGGCATGTCACAGGCGTAATGTTGGCCTTACCTTAATTGTTGTAATTCCTGGCATATTATGGACATCTATTGCAGAATGGTGCCACTCCCTGGCATCTATATTACTTGTACACATGTTATGCTCCAGCAATATGTAATTGTTGTTACATTATAAAGCACTCTCATACCACTTGGTGAAGTAGCGCTATAGAAAATAAATAAATAATGTTTATCCTGGCACAGTAGAGGCGCAGTGGAGGTAATTCCAGGCATGTTGTGGTCATATTCCCATCACTAGGATCTTGATCTAAGGTAACCCATAGCATCTGATGCCCCCATTCTAGACCGGTCTCTGTCATTATGGAGAAAACACTGGTATCATTCTGGTCCTGGCATCATAATGGTAATTCATTGCACATTGTGGCCGTTCACTGTATGATGGTGCCCTCTCTGGTATAATGCTAGCCAAAGCATAGAGGGGCTAATTCCTGCCATGCTGTAATCCCAAGTATTGCAATATGAGGTCAAGAATGCCACCTACTGCCCCATCCTACAGCCATTTCTGGCTTGATGGGGCACAACCCAGGCATATTCTTATCCCAAGCTTAGTGGTGGTAATTCCTGTCATATTGTGGTCAAATAGTCACCCCTGGCATCTCAATATCAAGCATCAATGTAATCTGGTGCCCCATCCTGTGACCATCCCAAACTTGTAGGTGCATGTTCCTGGCATAATTCTAGTCCTGGCATAATGGTGGTGATTCGTGGCATACAGTGATTATCAAAGGCATGATGGTGCCCACTCTGGCATAATGCTAACCCTGTCTAAATTGAGGCTATTCCTAACATATTGTGGTCAAACAAAAATACCTGGCATCCAATCTCTGGCAATCCATTGTACCTGGTAACCCCATCCTAGGGATATCTGTGCCTTGATGGGAGCAACATCATGGAATAATGCTGGCACTGCTGGTGTGGAGAGCAAAATATGATGGCTTGAAAGCTACCCTGAGTGATTGCCAATGATTAGACAATTTGCAAGCATTCATCCCATTACCTTTTGTGTATTTGATGTAACACACTAAGCGGCCAATGGTATACCCAGACATCGACCCTAATTTCACTGTGCCACCGGAATCAAGCTGCACCTTACCAAAGAGGTCAAAATAGAGCTAAAACAAACTTGGGTTACTTGTGTTCTGCTTCACACAGGACCTGGCTTGGAAGTTCAAGCTCGACTGTTCCTATTGGAGGAAGACCAAGGCTGGGTTTAATCTGAGGTGGCATGAAAGGCAAAAAAGCAATAGGCTGGAATGGTACCCCAAGTGACTGAAAGTGGTTAGACTATTTACAAGCATTCCCTCCATCACCTTGTGAGTGTTTGATGTAATGCCCTAAGCAGAAGTGAGTATGCCCAGATGTGGTTTCAGAGCTCACTATGCCAATGAAACCAAGCTGCACCTGAGTGGAGACCCAAATAGGCCAAAAACAGTTATGGGTTGAATATGTTCCAGTTCTGAGAGAACCTGGCTTGGTAGTTTGAGCTGAACTGTCCCTATTGGAGTAGGACCAAGACTGATCTAGTCTGAAGTGGCAAGGTGGGCAAAAGAATGATGGTTTGGAATGCTACATCGAACGATTGACAGTGAAAAGACTATTTGCAAGTATTCCTCCCATCACTGTTTGTGTGTTGGACAATACTAGTACTGCCATAATAATGCCAATTCCTGGCACTGTTTGATGGTGCTTTCCTTCAGCATAAAGTTGGTCCTCACACAACATGCCTCACCATACTTAGTAGACCTCATACCTTTGAATTTTAAAGCTTGTGTGTACAATCCATCCATCATATTGTGCAAGACTAAATGCTAAAGAATGGGATTCATCTAATTTCCTTATAGGTCAATACATGGGCAGGACAAATACAAAAGTTTACTAGTTGAGAAAGTTAGAACGAGTTGTTTCTCATTGCGTGACCATTAAATAATTCACAATGAGGTCTGTCTCTTTTGAGACCCATTCAAAAAATTTGCTAAAAACTGGTATCGCCATTAGTTGAGCCTAAGAGACTGCTAAAATCAACATACATGTACAGAGTCAGATATCTTGGCATTAGCCATTGTCAAAAGCAGCATCCCAGTTAATTTTGAGTATTTGTTATGCCATCACTGGTACGCTCTTATCAGAGTGAAACGTGTCAGGAGTTGCGTTTGTGAAAATTGTCAAACTAAGATGTCCAGAATGCAACTGAGACAGACTGTAAAGAAGTAAAATTGTGGAATTAGAAATTAAAATATGTACTATTTACGACATGTGTGTAAGCTGCTGCATAATGGAGATTAATCCCAGATGCTTATTTGTATGACTGCATCTGACTCATTGGCTTTAAATTTAAATAATGAGTCCCCATTGGAGACTCCTGCCCAATAAGCAAGAAATTAGGTGGTTGAATGTGTAAGTGCATTTTGAAGACCATGTAAGGCTAAAGTCTGGTATCTCGGTTTGCCCGCTTGTTTCTACAGAGTAGTTTTCGCAAGCCAGGAGTAGTTGCACATCCTCCCGATGGATGGTCCACTGACATCCTGTAATAAATGGACGGATACCCTCTGATGGGGTTTTATATTATATAAGAAGAAGCTGATCATAGCGATGACGTATCTAAAGATGGGACTGTGAGCAGCGGTATAGGAGGCATTGGGGGAATGCTGATCAATGCAAGTGATTTCTATATGAGACAGTGTAGCCTGGAGGTTAAAGACGACTGTTTAAGAATTCCCAGAGTAAACGAGATAACAGAGGTGAAATCTGAGGGTCTGGAGGAAATAAATAAAAACTTTCAAAAGAAAATATTGATTTCCGGCCGTGACACTGTAGTGCAGTTAATGAGGGATTTTCAGAATGTTAAACAATGAGAATTTGCTTTACGTTTCGTGGCTCTCGCGAAACGAGTGTAATATGGAGGGAGCTTCTTAGAACTAGGGCTACAGGCGACCATTATGAATCAAAGAACTTCTAACTGGTAATTGAAATACCAAGCAAAGGAAAATCAGACCATATTAAACACCAGAAATAACAGTATTAATTACAACAGAAGCCAGTTCCAAGATCCATCTGCAAATAACTCGAATTCCCTCCAGCCAGAGCACTGAGAGTCCCTAGTGTAGGTTAACTGCAAGTGGTGCCAGCTGACGATTTCATCATGTTCACGAGGCATTTCAGTTCACAGAACTGTGCTATACGGATTCTGTCATTCATTCATTCATTCACTAATTCATTCATGGAGAAGGCAGCCTTTACCTGCTTCAGGGCGCCCTCCACGCTCTGGGCCAGCTCCCCAGACTGCCTGGACAGGTCCCCTTGCCTTCTGTTAATCTCTGCCACTTCTGCCAGGAGGTTGTAGCCACACCATCCTGAAAAGCCGGCTAGGGACAAGAGAGCAACGTAAAAGAGAAAGTTACAAGCCTTGCCGATGCCCAGCGTGTTAGCAGCCGGCTCTGTCCGGGAGCTTCCTTTGCCATCTCTCTTTGCCACGTCCCCCGGCGCAGGCTGACCGCTCCTGTCGGAGGAGCCGTGCTTGTGCCTCTGTTTGGCAGAGGACATTGTCAAACACCTTCAAGCAAGAGGATCGGGGGTCCCGGGGCGCTTAAACTGCACTGTAAGCAGTGTCAGGGCACAGAAACGTGTCACCAAGGGAGAAGCCTGACAGGAACGGGCCTCGAATGGAAAGCAGTATTTGAACTTCTCAAATTCAAGACTGCCTCTCCCCCCGAGCCTGCCCCACCACGCCTCCCGGGGAGGGGGAGAAGTGCCACGCACACCAAAAGCAAGGCATCCGGGGTAGAGCGAAATCGGGCCCTAGGTACCCCCTCCTGGAGAGACTGGTTGACACGCAGGCGAGGATTATAGCGTTACTAATGACCCTGAAAAGGAAAAGAACCGTAAAACACCGAAAAACACATGGTGATGCTTGAAACGTGGCATTCTAATTGAGTTTCCTAGTGTGACTTTTTAACCACGACTGGAGAGTGTGCCTGACCTCACATTCTGACCAGTGCGTAGGGAATAAGATCTCCCCGAGCGGGACAGGAGCACCGGCGGCGAGGAAGGGATGGGAGATGCCCGGGGGATGCCCTGGAGGTGCTGCCTGCATCAGCGGCAGAGGTTGTCACACTCCTCGGCACAGGAGGACGTGTCTAGCGAGGCACGCCTTCCAGAGGTCTCGCCGTCTTCCTGCGTCTCCCCTCCGCCTCTTCCTCCTCCTCTCCCGCTCCTCCCAGTGCTGTCATCGGTGCAGAGCCGCCGGGCTGGGGGCGGCCCCGCGCCGATGACAACACCTCCAGCCTAGCGTCTCTAGGTGATGCTGCAGCCAAGATGGCGGCCGTCTGACTGGCGGAGCAGGCCAGCGGGGGCGACTGCGGGCACCGCGTCCTAAGGGGGCAGCACGGCTCCCCGACGGAGATGACACGGGTCCCGCCACTGCCCAAACTGATTCTTCCTGGACTGCCCTTCTACAGCAGCCAGACGCACCATGGCTGGCATAATCAAGAAGCAGATTCTGAAACATCTTTCCAGGTCAGTGTGGTCGCTAGGAGGGCACATACGAGGCACTGCCCACCCTCCAAGTCTCTGTGGGCGCGGTGCGGCAGTGCTATTCTTTGGGGGCAATGACATCAGGGATATCCGTTACAAATAAGCATATCTTAATGGGAACACGGAGCCCCACTACTTGTGAACGTTGTTCATTTACATTACTGCTTTCTAAGAACATCACTTGTTCGCATAAATATATTTTTAATGTATCGCCATGTACTGAGCGTTAGCATGTTTCTAAGTGCTTTCCAGTTTAGTGGGCCTAAGAGAAAAGAGACAATAAGAAGATCTGTACAAGATCACACATCGCTGTCCTTGTGTGATATCGTGGCCAGAACTCTGATCTCTTGGTTTCTTAGCCTATGTTTTGGACGCAATAACCCCCAACTACAGCTCAATTTATAACAATTACTAGAAACGGAGCGCTCCTTGAGCTGCGTATATAACTGCTATCTTCTAAGCCCCACTGTGTAAGGTTACAAGTTAATAAGATTGTTTGCCCGGTGGTGACTGACTGGTGGTGTCACCTGGCAGTGGACTATGACCAGCTGGTGGGGGGTGGCTACGCGACAGCGCCGCCCTTTAACAAAGTGTTCGAGCTGGAAGTGGGACAGGCACACTGGCCCTAGGCATGTACTGCAACGCTGATCGTTACGGGAGGTTAATGATTTTATACATTGTGGAGCTAATGCAATTCTCTCAGAGGCCTGGAGCTCCCACTTGTGTTGCTGGAAGCCTGGAACACTATTAGAAGATAAGAGACTGAGAAGAATTGTATTCATTCAGAATATTGAAATTGTTGAAGGAGCGGAAGGTTCAAGGCGCTACATTGTGGCTCTTTCTTAATTAAAGTGATGTAGACATTGAGCTTGAAGTTCACTGATCAATTTTTCTACAAATCTAAAGAACGCAGTGCACGCCCAAACAACGCTAACCGACAATGCGAATAATGTATTTTTTTATATGCCGTTTTTATTCAACTTGTGCCGTTTCTTGACGGTGTAAATAACTGGCTGCAGACATCTGACATCCAGAATATATGTATTTTCTACGTTCTTAAATACTGATTTACTTCCAACATTGTGAAAATTCATACCTTTCAAGAAGTACGAGGAATTAAAAAGCAATGGATGTATATGAAGGTCAGTCATATTGTTATGACTCATAAATAAGTATGGTAGTTGTGAGTATTGGTAGGGTGCGTTCATATAGATATGGAGGAACTGCTAAACAATGGTGTATTGTGTAAGAATTCATACTCCACGGTTAAAACCATTGAGGTGCCGCAGTGGGGTTTGCAATAAGTTAGATGTAAATTCTCTCGGGCCATTTGAGATTTTGTTTGTGGTGTAACTTAATGCATCTTTCCCAGCCTTCCAAGTCCCTGCTGCTCAGCCAGTGCGTGAGGTCATGTAGAATTTTGAGAGTGTTTGTGTTGGAAGGAGTCTCAGTTGAAGATATGGGCTGAGCAGCAACGAGGCTGCTCCTGGTGGGGCTTACTTACGATCTTACCAGTTACTTGGAACTGACTGTAACTGAGTCTTAATAAACCTTTTTCTACAACCTACACTACGGCTGCTGGACTTCCTTCCATTACAACAGTCTGCTGCAGATGCCACTATGTTTGGTACCTCTTCCGTCGTACCATTATTGTAAGATCCCTGCATTGGTGTATTCTACACAGGAATTACCGTTACCCAAATTAATAGTATTCAATTTACCGAACTCAGAAGGATGGAAGGCTGTGTCAGCCTTGTCACACTGGGCATCGTGATCTTCCGGTCATGTGTATTATTGCCGTAAAGGTTTAACCCACTGAGCCATTCTGTGGAATGGCATGTGTTATGCTTTAAAACTACATAACCTGTATGTGATGTTGACAGGTTAGCTATGAGAAGGCTTAACTAACAAATTGGTTATGTTGCTTAACTACTTGCCAAATGTAAACTGTTTCAGTCTTCCAGGGCTTGAGATTTATTAGCCCAGTAGTCAACAGCCTACACCGACCTGTAGACCTATTGATACAATAAGTGCCAAGTGTTGCAGGAGCTGCCTTGTTACTTTGTTTCAAGTGACACCCCCAGCTCCCGTCTGGCGCCCCCCCCTGTGTGAACAACAGCTGTTTCCTTAACTATAGGCCCAGAAGAGTCAGAAGGAAGGTAGCTGAGACAGGGCAGGGCTTCAGAGGTGAATCAACCTCTGTGGATGCCTTCTTATGACTACGTCATCAGCATATTACACAGACACCTGAGTAGAGCGTTCAAATAGTGAGAGAGGCCACATGGCCTGGCTCTACCCTAACAGATGCCGAGACGCTGGGTTTAGGTAGCCTCTTTTTTCTCACTTACTGGCAGCATTTCAGCGAAATCTTAGAAGTGACCAAAGTTACGTTATTCACCCTTTGACACTTGGTGACGTCATATGACCTTAGATGCTATGCCTCACAAGGGATAAAAAACTTAAATTGACTGAAGCATATACAGAATATGCATTGAAGTTGTAACGGGGAGCATAAAGGTCACAGTTACAACCCTTCCTACATCATGAATGACACCTCTGACTTTGATAAAGGTTCCAGAGAATGCTAGGCCTTTAGCTTCTTGCTGCATCCCTGAGGGAGTGTTTGGTGCACAAAAGTGTTAATGTCTTTACTCCTTTCGGTTCCAGACCATCAGAATATGGCCCATCTAAGAGCTTCAAGTGCATAGGAGTTGGAAGTGCCCCTTCCTGTAACTAATTAGTGATGTGATAGTCTACGAGGTACAGGTTATATAGTGCTGGTATGTTCTATTTAATATTGAATGATCACAACCTCATCCACAGAATTCCAGCAAATATATACTTTAGATTTGTGTTACAAAAAGATAGGTTCTGAGCGTACACCGAAGGTGAAATAAGTGCTGCGAACCCGATCATTGATGGATTTAAAACTTAAAAGGATCACATTCCAGAGCAATGATACCTTGATCGAGAAGACCTGACCCATCACTGGCATTTCTCCCACTTGGATACTACAAGGTCTCGGAGCCCAGCTGATTGATGTGTCCTTGCAGGTTGATCATGATATAAATTAATAGAGTGCACTGCTACCCCAAGCAGTGTCCTGGTGTTAAACATGGAACCAAAATATATGGATAGAGAGATCAAGGGAAGTAGAGAAAAGGAATGTTTTGAGACTCTTCCAAAAAGACAGATAATTGGGCTTATGTCGCAGAGATAGATGGAAGTAGTTCCAGGCCATAGGTGCAAGGAAGAAGAAGGACCTGACACCCATGCAGACTTTAAGAATCTTGGGAACATGAAGGAGAATAATAGATGAGCAAAGAGTTCATGGCGGCAAGAAATGCATCAACTACAATTGCACGGCTCTGAGCACAAACACCCTTATGACAAAAACAGAGGGCTTTGAAAATGCATAGCTTCTCAATAAGAAGCCAATGACGTTGCATTATACCACTAGAAATATGAGAGTGATGTGATAATTTGAGAAGAAACAGTGTCAGAATTTTGAACCAGCTGAAAGTGTTGAAGAAGATATTTAGAGAGCTTAGTATGAAAGGAATTGGCTTAGTTAGGCCTACCTGGTACTGCAGCTTACACAATTAACTTTCTGCAGTGATCAGGAAGAGGATGAGTAATCTTCCTGATCATTCTTAGAGTGAAAAAACAACTGGAGAAAACTGTAGTTCTGAGCAGAGAAGTTTAAATGGCAGTCAAGAAGACTGCCAAATGTTTTACAGAATGCTCAGGAACATGGGGGACTCTTACTCGGATGTTCATCAATTAGATGTCCACATGTTAGAGGAACCACCAATAGTCAAAATGTTTGTTTTGTTGTATTAGGTTTATCCGGCAGACCTTCTTCTTCCCGTAGGTAAGCACAAAAGTTGGACTAAGCAAGACAAGAATACTGTTCAAAGCATAAATAATGTGAGTATCGTCTGCATAGGCTATTACAGACAGCCGATATGAAGCAATACGCCTGGGCAGTGGAATGACATAGAAAGTGTGGGGCTTAAAGAAGACTGTTAGGTTAAACCACAGGAGAGATAACAAAAGTTGGATTCATGAGGTGATAGGTGGACATCCTGAAACTGACCCACAAGAATAGATTCCAACCACTGAAGCACATTGCCTTGAATACCACAGTCTGTAAGACAGTCAAGTAGTTTGGAAAGATTAACAGTGTTGTACCCTGCCAACAGATCAAGGAGGACCATGGAAGGAGATAGCAAATTCCAGTATCTGACAGGCAGGTTGGAGAAAGAACATTTACGAAAGTGGCCAAGCTTGAACCGTGGTGTTGTTGAAAGTGTAAAGCACGTGAGGGATGGGAAAGTGAAAGCTTACGTATGAGATAGGTGGATCCAGTGTTGTTAAGAACTTGGTGAACTAGAAAAGAGCTTTAAAAGTTGACCGGTTTTGGATAGGAAACCATCTAAAATGCTTATTTTCCCTCCCCAGTTTATAGAAACCAGTTGTGTTTCCATTAAATAATGGTTTATTATTAACATCACTGATGCAGAGGGCCTATGGCATGCGGCACCTAAGACGTCAACCATAGATACTTTTCCATGCCATGAAGTGAATGCAGTGTTGGAATGGGTTGTAGACTGGTTAATCCTGATTGCCCATTTGGAATGCAGAGCCTGCCTGGTTAGCTCCTGTGAGTGCTGTTACTCATTAGGTTATGGGTTGAGTAGTAAATTACATATTTGGTAATGAGAGTGGCATCCGACGCATGAAGAGAGGAACACATTTTGAGACTGACTCCAAAAAAACATGACAACTACAGAACTGGCAGGTTGAATGTACCACCCTTGTATTTAAAAAAAAATTACAATAAATAAATAACTTTCACCATGTGAGATTAAGGTGTCACCTCCTGATGGAAGGACGCAGGTGGTACATTCTAGAGACAGATACTTTAAAAGAAGAGGAAGGGTCTCTTGAGTGTGAAAGAGGGCGATTACCTCCAAATTAAGGCTTCCAGGCTCACTATTCAACAATAAAAGGATCAGCAGATTCAGGCACGTCTTTCACGTCTCTGCGAAAACATGGATTTTATTGCCACATCGAGGTAATGGTCACGGTGTTACTAAACTCTTGTAGCTCGATGTTTCTCATAGCTTGATGGTATTTCTTGTGCAAGAGTATGGCATATAAATCAATAGTGAAAGGAAAAGTATGTATTACTAAGAAAGGCATAGTTTAATCTGTTAGAATCCCTAAAATGCTTACACTATAGCATAAAGGCTGACCAGTGAAAGTATGTATGTTGCTGGTGAGCAGCTAGTGTGGGCTGGAATAAACCTAAAACGTTATGTCTGATATTGTATCCTGCCTGACTATGGCAATATGTGCATGTGAGCGAATACTCTTTCGTAGATGATGTAACACCCAGCGACACTCACAAAGTGGTGGGGTTAGTTTAAATGGATGTGTGCATTGCAGTAGCCTGAAATAAGGGACTTTACCATTCAAGTATGAAATGAGTCAGATTCTCTTGGTATGAGGGAAACATTTGGCAGTAGGGCTGGAAAATGCATCTGCAGAGGGGGGTGGTTGAACCTGTGCAGTCACCCGAGTGGCTAGCAGCGCTAGGGTCAGGCAAGAATTGCTTATCAGAAACATGTGGCACCTTTTTCATGCCCAATACTGGTGGTGATGAAATGGTCTGTGGGTTATTATTGAAAGATGACTTCTAATGAGGCATTGTGGGTAAGAAGCGGGACTTGTTTTTCGTAGTCCTGGTTGGGAATCGTCGTTGAGCCAGCACTCCCACCAAGCAGGGTACATGCAGCGCAGCAACATAGCGTGGGTTGCCAGTGCCTGGGGCAAGGCAAGTATCCTTCCACTTTTGTTTTAAAATTTTGCGCCCCTAAGAATTCCCCTAAGAATTTTGTGCCCGGGGCAACCGCCCTTGTGGCCCCGCCCACGCTATGCCACTGCATACAGATGCTGCAGGGAATATTCCAAGATGTCTTTCTGCAACACTGGGAAGCAGGAGAGAGAATGGGGACTTACCATGCCTGTCCCTGAATACTAATAGCACTGTTTTGTGCACCTTGTACTTGCTGCATTTATTGTGACCGGCTGATGCTGATCACTTGTTGTACCTCACTGTTTAAACCTAACTGTGCCGGGTTCCTGCGTTGTCATGTAAACAGTGTATCCTTTTACTGTGTGTAGTGTTTGTCACTGCTGTTCCATAGTGTACGCTACAATTCATCAAACTGTACAGCAACACTAAGCTTACAGTGTGCTATTTATTAATATTTGCCGCCTTCCAAGCTGGAAGATCAGCCTTGTGTTAACAGAAGGCCGCCCTTGGGGGTGTTTGTGGGTTAGAATGGAATACCATTTTAACAGAACACATGTGGTTGAAGCCTGGACATTGGGCACAGACAGAAGCTATGGTTAAAATTCCAGAAGTCCAAAGAAAGCTGAGAATTTGAAAGACTCCTCAGAAAAGTGGAATTTCTCAAACTCCGCAAAAGGAAAATTGAGAGTCAAAAGTAATCAGCATTAAAAGTAGATTCTGTTACTGCTTGTTAGCCGTGGCCTTAAATTCACCGAAACATATAGGGGAGGCTTTTGTTCCAGTAGGGTGCCCTTTCCCTAGAGATCTACATTTCAATTATAGAAATGGAAAGGCTCAGACAGTGATGCCAGTATTTGATAAGTTAACCACCAAAATAGGTGAAAACAGATTTTTTTTCCTAGACTGTAGCTTAACAGATCACAGACTTCGCAAGTATATCATTTAAGCCTCAATGTTGTAACAGTTGCACAGATGGCCCGCTAAACGTGCAAAAGTAGCTCAAAAATCAAATATTTGATCTTCTTATGGATTTAAATCGATGCCCTTTAGCTATATTATTTTAAGATTTGTGGAGAATATTTTACCTTGGGCTCAGTGCCTGCCATACAGATTCTTAATTGGGCATTGTCAGGATACTTGTTAAATCCTATAATTACATTTTTGATTTTCAGGGCTGCACGTAGGAGTGGGTGCAGTAACACTCATATCCTGGGTAAAAATCCAAGTGAAGAAAGCATAAGTATGGAAAGCAATATTATGGTACACATAAACTTTTCCAATCTTTGCTCTGTTTTAGAAACTAAAAATGTTAGCAGGTCCTTCTTTGATGGAAAAAACATAATCTCGGCTGTGACATTTTTACAGCGTGAAATGAATAAGTACACCTGCATAGTTTATGGTGTCTGCTACAGCAACCCCAGGGCATTCCATTTGTCATGGGTTCAAATTCCAGTGGTTGGGCACAGCCTTTCATGCTCTCAGGTTGATAACATGAGCATCATCATGTTGGGTAAAAGTCACACCAGTTGCTTACTGTATGATGAAACCAAAGGACTGTGGCCCCGGTTGTAAAAATAGTTACTAATCCACATTTGTAAGACATATCTACTCAACAGAAATATCCTTGACTATATGATAGAGCTATTATCAGTTCCCTGTGCGTAATGTGAATTCACTGATGTTGCGAAATACAACTCTATGCAAGTTATGCTGCATTGTCTGTTATGAAAGAGTAGGAGATCCTAGAGGCCCTCTGTGTTACCAAGAGTATGGCGCCTCCTGTTGGGCTTCACGGTGCTGGTTATGACTGTTGCCTTTTGAAGTATGCTACATACCTACCGGTGTATCCCACACTCATCAGTGTCCAAAGCTCTTGATGTGGCCAGAGTAGTCTTACGGCTGATGAAAGAATGGAGATTTCTTCGGTGCATAGTGTGGCATGTGAAGGGCTCTCAGGATTTTATGTTTTGATAATTTGGTTGTTAAAGAAAACTGTGCTCACAACAGTTTAAAGTCTGAAAGTGGATCCTCTAGAATCCCATGAGCATTAAAGCTAAAGCACTCAAGCACGGAGCCCAAATCTATGTTTTCATACACAGGGCTCCAATGGAGATCACGTGACGAACCTGGCCCTGCAAGATTTATGCAAGGGCATAAAGTGAAATTGTGGGATAGGACGCAATCGACCTTCGAACTGATACAAAAATGTAAACTTTCACAGCTGAGCAAGCATTTCACACCTACGATACCAGGTATAAGAGCAATGCTATACATGTCACAGATGGGCACAACCTGGTAGCATTGGTTGGCATTGAGCGAAAGAGATAGCCGCACCATTAGTTATATTAAGGCAACATTTTCTATTCCACACTAGCAAGAATGGAAATGACTGAATCTGAAACATAGTGCTTATGAGGTGGGACCTTTGTTTTGAAGCATTATTAGGGTGGGTGTGTGCCTATTGGATGTATGATGGGACCACGCATTCCGTTGTAACACATCCTGTTACAACGCGAATGCCATTACCACGCATAACCTTTACCACATATTTTTTTACAATGCATATGCCTTAAACACGAAGGCCTTTACAACGGATTTCGTTGTAAAAGCATGAATCTTAAAGGCACATGCGTGGTAAAGGTTTTTTCTTGTCCTTTTCAAAATACCAAGCTAAGGTATCACCTGTGCATTGGGGTGGGTGGGTGGGTTAGCCCTTGGTAATGGGCAGACTCCTGGTCAGCCAGTTAAGCATGACAGACAGGTGTAGGTTTGTTACCTGTCAGGACGCGTTCCTGGTATCACAAGGGCCAGGTCTGTGGCATAATCCAGGGGGGTTCCTGCGATGCTCATTTCATGGAGGGAATGTTCCAACAACCATCGGGCCAGCCATTGCAGCCGGTCTACCAAATAATAGTATTCATAATTGTGGGTACCCAGGTCACCTTGGTCGGATGGGAGCTGTAGTTTAGAGAGGACTACTCTGATATGGGTTTTGTGCCAGATGTGTTCCCAAAGTAGTTTATCAAGGCTGCAGAAGAATTTCCTAGGGAGAAACACCGAAATTAATACAAAAATAAGGGGTGCATTACCATTTTCGAAATGGCAACACACCAGTGACCGATAGGGGGTGAGTTCTTCAAAAACCAACCTGAGTACAAATGAAGGTCACCGATGCATTAAGATTATAATTCACCAAATCCCACTCAGCATGGAATATGCGGATGCGTAGATATTTAAAGGAATATTAATATTATTCCTTATTATTGAGGCTGCAGTTTAGTAGGCGATTTCCAAATTACAAGTGATCCTTTAACCACCATTTCCTTCTTTATTCAATGAGCCTGTGCCCGCCTTACCATATAATATTATATCATAATATTGAATTAGGCAAATATTTGGATTTGTTTATTTAAAGGAAGTTCTTTCCCATCGGATTGGGCCAGTTCCCAGATTTAGCTGAACTTGAGCAACACCTGGATTTAATGTAAAAGGAGGCTAACTGTGCCCGCCTTACCATTGCCACAAGCACTGTGCCCTACATTTAGTGCTTTCCAGTCTGTCCACGTGACCTTTTACCTTAGATGTAACCATTCCCATACATTCTGGGCAAGCGTCTGCTTCCCGCCCATACGGATGACCTTTCACTTCTGGCATAACCATACCTTTTCCTTCCGGACAATCGCCTGCTTCCACCCCAATCGGTTGCACTTTCATGTCCGGTGTAACCATCCCTTCTCTTTCCAGGCAAGAATCTGCTTCCAGCCCAGCTGGGTGACCTTTCACTTTCGACATAACCATTCCTTTTCCTTTTTGGGCAAGCGTCTGCATCCAGCTCGCCAGGTGACCATTCACTTCTGGTGTAACTATTCATTTCATTCAGGGCAAGTATTTGCTTTCACTCCATTAATGAATTGGTATCCTGGGTGAAAGTCTCCACCCTTCCTTGCTAAGTAACTCGGTCCTATCCATTTACTTCTTCCCGACCACAGGCTATGTCATTGATTGTTTCTTTCTAGCTCAAATCTCAAGGCCATTGCGGGAGGCTACCAGTACCCTCTAGGTCCTCACTGTCACCTGCTTCGGCCTGTTCCCCTAGGAACACATTATAAGTACTGCCATGCCTTGCTGACGACTTCCTCTGCTGGCAACCTCCCCCGCCATAAGTGCCCCTCAGTTCTTCCAATACTTGCCAACAACCCCTTACATTTAATGCCTCCCTTATGTTCCATAGAAATACACATGCACCCCATCCGGAACGTAACAGGCCGAGGGCCATCAATTAATTAAGCTATGCTTAATCCCACCACAGTCCTCACCCTACAGGAGTTTTGCCATGAGGTTGTTTAGTCCCTTCTTGACAATTCTATACCCCTCTGGGACCAAGCTCCTACCCATGGCCTCCTGGGAATGATCTCTGACCATACCACTTCTGTGGCATCGATGCTCCTGGCCAAGTCATTGAGGGATTCCACAGTAATGACTTTATTACAGTTAGCAAGCATGTCATTTTAGCATACATCATCGCACCAAAGT
This sequence comes from Calotriton arnoldi, assembly GCA_963921515.1. Lineage (NCBI taxonomy): Eukaryota > Metazoa > Chordata > Amphibia > Caudata > Salamandridae > Calotriton > Calotriton arnoldi. Next base: position 2,144,936 of record CAWUFW010000281.1, read on the forward strand.
CAATATAAAGTCCACCCCCAACCTGCCTCCCAGTCGCCCATTCCTTCACTGTTGCTTGGGCGTGTATATACCTGGAACCTATCTGAAACCCATCTTCCTTTTTTTTTTTGTTTGTTTAATATCTGTTTATTGAACAGAAGCAAATAGAAAACAATACACGCCACAGGAAGCGAAGGGGAGGGGCGGGGGGATAGCAAATAAACATCAAGGAAAGTGAGGTCCCCAATTTGAGGCCACGACATCAAGGAGGGGGGTAGAAAATTCAAGAAGGATCATCACATATGGAATTGGGACAAAGCAAAAGTCCAGGACTTAAAAGTCAGTCTTATGGGGAGGGTTCTCCTTCAGTTCTCAGGGAGAGGCCGTGGAGGTGACCAAGGGACCAAGGTCCAATAAGGACGAGTTTGACTACCATGAAAGGGTCCCGACTATATGGAGGGAAGCAATTAAGGACTCAAAATTAACAAAAGTTAGGCAGAACAGAGCCCCCGTCCACTCGTAAGGCACAGGTCACAGTGCAATATCACCATTACAGTTTGTGGCAAACAACATAGAAACCATCATAGAACAGAAAAGAAAAAAAAAAAGAAGGAGGGAGATAAAGAAGAGACAGAAGAGAAAAGGAAAAGACAAAGAGGAGAGGAAACAAAAGGTGACGAGGATAAGGAAGAGAGGGGCGAAGGGAAGCGGATGCGCCAGGGAGGGGAAGGGGAGGGACCGAGGCCAAGTTCTAGAGTGGAGGACGGTGATCTCAGGGATCAGGGGGCTCGTCCAGCAGGCGTCGCGGATTAGTCTGAGAGGTCTGGCCTCCTGCCTCGAGAATAAGGTTCCAAAGGATCGTCAAACAATTGCAGAGCAGGCAGTCTAGGAGGCATCAGACGGGAGTGTTCAATTTTAGTAAGGTGGTGCACGAGAGGACGCCATATGCGATAAAAGCGTGTGTCAGTATGGGTAAGACGGGCAGTAAGCAACTGTAGGGAGAGGACGTCCCATAGTCGGAGAAACCATGCAGCAATAGGCGGGGGGTGGGGCCGCTTCCAGCAGGAGGCAATGGTCTGTCGCGCTGCGCCCAATAAGTGAAGGATGAGGTGACAGTGGGCCGAGGTCATGGCTTTTAGCGTGTTGGGTCGAATGCCCAGGAGCACCAGGGACGGGGCAGTAGGGATCGGGAAACCCACCACCTCCTTAATGTGGCTGAGGACCTCCTTCCAGAACATAGTGAGCTCCGAGCAAGACCACCAAATATGCAAAAAATCCCCTCTATCAGTCTGGCATCTCCAACAGATCGGAGAAGTGCCCGGAAACATCTGATGAAGGCGAGTAGGAGTATAATACCACCGCGTCATTGGTTTATAGGCGGATTCACGCTGAGGAATGCTACGGTACACCTTAGGAATGTCCTTCCATAAGCGGTCCCATTCCTCCGGGGAGACATCAGCAGCCAAATTAGCGGCCCAGCGAGTTTGATAACCATGGAGTGGTAGACGCCCAGAATGCTGAAGAACCGAATAGGTTTTAGAAATGAGGCCCTTAGATCCGTCAAATCTAAGGACCAGGGATTCAAAGGGGGTGAGTTGCCGAGTCACTTCCCGGGAGTACACGGGAGAACACAGCCAGTGACGTACTTGGCAGTATTGTAAGCGCTCCTTGTCAGTTAGGCGGAAGAACTGTTTACATTGATCGAAAGAGCGAAGAGCAGAGCCCTGAAAGAAGTCCTGGAGGACATGGCGTCCCTCTATAGTCCAAGCATCAAAGGACCGAGGCTGAAGAGCAGGGGGGAACGCAGGGTTGCGTGTGAACGGGGTGTTAGGGGAAGGGAAAGTTGTGAGACCCCGGGAGAGCGCCAACCTATCCCATATCTCCAAGACCGTTCTCGTTGGCGTTGCCAAGTATGCACTGCGTGGGCGCGCCTCACGCGGAAGCCAGGCGAGGTCCCAGAGCGGTCTACAAGCCACCATACGGTCCATATGGAACCAATCCACTCCGATATAAAACGGAGGTGGCAGGCCCAATAATATTCCAGCAGATTAGGCCAGGCCCCCCCGAGATCTGGGGAGTAGGAGTATCCTGTGGGAGAAGCGGGGACGCGATTTACCCCAAATAAACTTAGTAAATTCACGTTGCAGGGCTTGAATATCCGCATGCGGGATAGGGGTGGGGAGAGACTGGAACAAATAGAGGATTTTAGGGAGAAGGGACATCTTAACAGCATGAAGACAGCCCAACCATGCCAAAGGAAGACCCTCCCATCGTCGCATCTCCTCACGAACCGAGTTGCGGAATCAAGGCCAATTCGTGGAGGTCCAAGAAGAGAGTATAGGGGTTAAGTCTAAGCCCAGGTACCGAATCGACTCATCAGTCCACTGCACTGGAAGCAGGCCCCGTAAGCGCTGGACCTCCGATGCCGATAGCGTGAGATTAAGAGCATGGGATTTCTCCAGATGAATGCGATAACCCGAAGCAGCCTTAAAGGAGTCCAAGAGCTCGGCCACAGCAGGCAGGGAAGACGATGGAGAGGATAGAGATAGCAACAAGTCATCAGCAAAAAGAGAAGCCTTATGCTCCAACCCCCCCATACGAATACTTTGAATCTCCTGATGACGTCGGATGGCTATAGCCAGGGGCTCGATAGCGAGCGCAAAAAGAAGGGGAGAAAGCGGGCACCCCTGCCGTGTGCCCCGGTGAATAGAAATAGGGGCGGTGGTAGAGCCGTTAAAACGTATACGAGTAGTAGGTTTGGCATAAGAGGCCATCAATTTAGAAATAAAGCCCGCTCCCAGGCCAATCTTCCGAAGAACCGCTCGAAGGAAGCCCCAGTCCATGCGGTCGAACGCCTTCTCAGCGTCAAGAGAGACCAAACCAGCAGGGATTTCTCTGATACGCGACTTTTCCACCAGGTGGGCAATGCGCCGGATATTATCGGCGCCCTGACGGTGCCGAATAAAACCCACCTGGTCAGGGTCAATAAGCCCCGGAAGGTGGGGTTCCAACCGGTTCGCTAAAATGTTTGTGAAGAGTTTGGCGTCAGTATTTAACAAGGCAATAGGGTGGAAGGAAGCTGCCAGAGTCGGATCCTTTCCAGGCTTAGGGACCAGGACAATCTCCACTTCATTCATCGTAGGAGAGAGGCCCGTACTATCCGTGAAACTATTAAAGAGATGGAGTAGATGATCCCGTAGTTGCGGGTAAAAGACCCGGTAAAAAGTTAGCGGAAGACCGTCAGGACCCGGTGTCTTGCCCGACGGGAGCTGCTTCAGTGCCTTAGCAAGTTCCCCATGGGTGATAGGTTCATCAAGTAACCCCTTGAAGTAAGGGTCGATAGGGTCCCAGGGGCAGTCATCAAGAAACTTCCCAACCGCCTCCAGGGGGCAAGGAGCATGAGCATAGAGATCCTTATAAAAGGCCATGAGGGTACATCCCTTGTCCTTCTCCGAGGTGGCCCAAGAACCATCAGGACGCTTGAGCTTGGAGATGTGAGAGCGAGCAACCTGGGCTCGCAAGCGGCGCGCTAAACACGCTCCAACTTTATCGCCCCGACGTAGAATTTCTGTTTAAGATTGACAAGTAGCCGTTCAGCCTTATTAGTACGTTGCAAGCGTAGTTGACCGCGCAGGGCAGCCAGTCGGCGTTTATTAGCAAGTGAAGGAGAGGCATGGTCTTCACGTTCCAGATCTTTAAGATCGCGGGAAAGAGTGGTCTCAACCAAACGGGCCTCACGGGTCCTGGCAATAGATATAGAGGTGATGACCCCCCGAACAGTAGCCTTGAAGGCATCCCAGCGAACATCCTCCGGCGTATCGCCAAGAGTATTAGTCGCAAAGAAAGATTCGATCTCCTTACGGATGTCCGCCACATCCACCGGGTTGCGGAGAGCTTGGGGGGGCAACCGCCACTGTGGAAGGGGATCATTTCGAAGAGTGGGAAGTTGAAGCGTAAGCAAAACATGCGCATGATCAGAGATAGAGATGTCCGAGATATCCGCCGTGCAAAGGTCACGAGCCAGGGAAAGCGAGAGGAAGAAGTGATCAATCCGCGAATAGGAACGATGGACATGGGAATAAAAGGAGTAGTCCCGGGAGTCCGGGTGAAGATACCTCCAGGCATCAACCAAACCAAGGTCAGTTATGGAGTTTTTCAATTGCGCCGACATTGCCCCCGAGATATGGTGCGCCTGCGTCGTGCGGTCCCGCTCAGGATCCCAGACTAGATTGAAATCGCCTCCAAGGACAATAGGGGTAGAGACCGAACGTAATAACGTCCCTAACTGCTGTCGCAAATATACATCTTGTTTCTGATTGGGGGCGTATATATTAACAAAAGTGCAAGAGCCCGACCCCAAACCATATCAATTTTGAGAAATCTCCCGTCATCGTCAGCTATGCTTTGGGAGGAGGTTGCTCGCCAGCCAGGCTTAAAAAGAAGTGCCACCCCCCCAGCCTTGGTAGGGGAACACGCCCAAAACTGGGTGGGATATTTGCGGTGGGACATAAGGTGAGTGTCAGAGGAAAGCAAATGAGTCTCCTGAAGAAAGACCACATCAGGATCGTGCTGGGAGAGATAACGCCAGACTTGCCGACGCTTGGAGGGAGAGTTGAGGCCCTTTACATTAAGGGAAAGGAATGTGACGGAGTGGGTCATAATGTAAGAGAGGGGGGGCAGCGTGCTTCAGCACCAACAATGCGCAGGAAGGAGCAAGACTCCAGACCAGCCAGGGGCAGGCCCAAGGAGCTAAAGGAGATAGACCCCAGACCTGGGAGATCCATAGCCCCCCCCCCCCCGAGTCGCACATGAGAGGGGTGGAGGCAAAGTGACAAGGGCAGCCGCAGCGAACACAAAGCAGGCGTAGGGGCAAAGGCCCAACCGACCCCCCACAGTGGCCAATAGGTCCTCTCTGCGATGCAAGCGTAATATTGCCGCTCAGACGGTAGGGAAGGCGCATCCGGAGAGAGCATAGGAAAGAGAAAACAAAAAAGAAGAAATAGAGAAAAGAAAAAACATGAAAGATAAACAGGCCAACTGGGCCAATGCAATGTGGAGTCTATTCGGGACAGTCCGGTGTCCCGAAGCCGGACCATCTCGGAGAAGTCACTCTCCTATAGGACTACAAGGAGGGGGGGTGTCGGGTACACACGAGGCGGAGAGCCTCCGCCGGCAGCATCCCGTGCATGGATGGAAGAGAAGCACACTGAAGTCCAGCCACCAGGTCCTAGTTAGGGGACCCCAAGGGTAAGGCGCAAGGTGAAAACACAGCCAGTCACATCGCAATGTCGAAGACAGCTATTTCGTGAGAGACGGGGAGGCACTCAGAGAATGAACTTGATTGATGGCCTCCTGCTTAGCTTGAGAAGATTCCAGATCTCTGGAGAGGCGCCTGGAGCGAGGAGGAGGAACAGTGGACCACTCCGGCCGAAGAGAGCCCAGAAGACGTGTACCAGGGGGCGGAAGGTCATCGCTCTCAGGGTTAACAGGAAGATGGAGGAGACGCTGCGCCTCCTGCAGGGATCGGATACTCCGCCTTCTACCTTCCCAAGAGAACATCAAAGCAAAAGGGTGGCCCCACTGATATTTAATCGCAAGATCCCTTAGTTTGTCCGTCACAGGTTTGAAGCTCTTCCTCCGCCTGAGCGTAGAAGGTGCGAGGTCCTGGAAAATCTGGATAGAGAGTCCATTGTAAGAGACCGTTTGAACTCCCTCTACTTTGCGGAGGATAGCTTCCTTGTCAGCGAAGAAGTGAACCCGCGTAATGATGTCCGGGACAAAGTTAGGGCGGTTGCGAGGACCAGATAGTCGATGGGCCCTATCGAGCATAGGCGGGGAGGAGCCCTCGCCTTCACGAATGGCATGAAGGAGGTCCGCTGTGTATGTCAATATGTTCGGCCCCTCCGTTCCCAATGGAACACCCCGGATGCGGAGGTTGTTCCGCCTACTGCGGTTCTCCAGGTCCTCCTGCTTCAGCTGAAGGGTGATATTCTGGTCCTCAAGTTCAGACACTTTTTTCCAGAGACCATCTACGTCCTCCGTGCGTAGGGGCTGCAAGGTGGTGATCAAGCCCAGGCAGCGGCGGCTCCGGAGGCCGATGTGAGGCGACCAGGGAGCAGCCAAGCAGAGTCAGCAAGGTAGAGATCCCTCCCAAGGCAGGGTGCAGGCCCAAAGCGGCGTGGAAATCACAAGGCTGAGATGAGGTTGGGTGGGCCAGGAAGGGGCCAAGGCGAAAGTCACTGGGAAGAAGCAAGGCCTCACCGAACTCAGAGCGAGTCCCCAAAGGCCACGAGGAGCAGGTACGTAGCAAAGTAGGGCCCGGAAAGCAGGAGAGGCCAAGGCGAGCAAGCAGAGGGGAGGGAACCACGACGTGAGTCCCCAGGCAAGCCGTCCTCCACAGCCGAGGGTCAGGCGACAGGCAAGGGCACCAGCGTCAGGGCCAGGGGAGCGCAGGACGCAGAGAAAGACAAGATGGCGGCGTCAGCACCGGGGAGCACACTGAAAGCCTCCCGGGCCACCCGCGCCTTCAATGCTGCACCCCCCGTCCCGGTACCTCCTGACTTAGAGCAGCACAGCGATGTCCCCTCCGTCCGCAGGGCCCGTCGATGGCGTCGCTCTCCCTCGCGGCGAGGTCCAGCAGGCCCCGGGAGCCGTCACCGCCGTCCCCCGCAAGCTTCAGGGCGCAGATGGGGAGAGCCGGCTACACACAAGACCCCAGATGGTGCAGGAATGGTCCGGAGCCTCCGAACCTCCCCAGAGTGCGAGCGCTACTCCAGGGCAGCGAAGGAATATCACCCGAGGTTCCACCGCAGTCTGTAGGCAAAATGGCAGCGGGAGCAGGGCGGACCATCGCCGATCAAGATCACCGCCAAACAGGGTTCCCGGGCAGCCTCCGCAGCGGCAAATGCTGGCAGCAGATATCCCCAGAGGACTCAGGGCTCCACAGAGGACATGACGGTCCCGGTGGCTGGGAAAACAGCGTATTCGGGAAGCGCCGGAGCGGAGACTCGATGGCACACGTCTCGCTCCATGCGCGCCCAAGCCACGCCCCCCTTCCTTTTTTTTTAATGACATTCGCAGACAGTTCTTCCTAGAAGGCTGTTGTGGCTGCCCCAGTGCAAAATGAATGTGTGGTAGCACCCCTAGAGCCCCGCTATATTTACTGCTGCAGCCTACACCTTTTTAAACTGATATATTGTCGAAGGTGTCCCATTGCTGTGGGTGAGGAGGTATGCCTCACCTTTGACCTCTGCCCGTTCATTCTTGTACTCTACCAGAGGCCTAATCGGGCGATATGAGGTGTAGCCCTCCATCTTATTTAATGTAATAATCTGTCTTAGATTACCTGGCTCGTAAGGCCATTACGTGCAGGCCCAATCGCATATCCTTCACCAAAAGGGCCTTGCTGCTTTTGTCACCCTTGGCTCTGGCTACCAGCTAACTAACCAGGAAAGCCCCAAAAAAGGCAAGTGAGAAAGCTGTGCTAAATAGCGAAGTCTCAAAGTGTGAGTGGCACACTGAGGGCAGGTGGTCAATGAGAACTTCCTCTGCTGAATTCCAAGAGAAAAGAGGGCCCATTGGCAGGACCTGCGGTTAAATATGCTCCATCCCCAAGGTCAAATTCCTTTAGATAAATTTACGACTGGGATGGACCCCGTGTCTCACACCAGTGGTCAGGATCTTCCTTGCATTCCTCTATCCCTCCCATCACCCCTGCCCAGTCCGGGCTCAGCTCCCTGGGGGTGCTCTCCACCAAGGCGAATGGACCAGCCATATCCCCACCACTTCCTGAAGGGGGGCTGAACCAAGGGGGCATAACCCTAGCAGCCTGTGGTGCATGTCATTCAGGGGAGCAGATGGGAGATACTAATTGTTGTCCCTAGGTGCAACTGCCCACATTTCCAAAAGCAGTGCCCTACTTAGGCAGGAAAACCTTTTCCATGGCTCTTCCAGGCATCCAGTGTGCAGACATGGTCGAAGAAGTTGGGGAGTAAGTACGGGAGCTCCCAATTGTAATTGGCCATCTTGGGTATCAGCCCTGCCCAAGCGAGCCAGATTTAGGCTGATAAATCTATGTGAAAATCACATTTGAACTCTAAGCTTGTATTACAGAGTCTTCCGACTTAGCTCAGAAAAATGGTGTTATCTGTTATCTCACAGCTTCTGTAACTGCTACTATTAGCAGCTGCCTTCAATCATTATTTTTCAGTCCGGTTAGGAATGGAGTCTATGCAGTTTGAATTACAAATCGGCTGCTATTGCACCCACTCTAAAACACTTAACCATCAGTGTTCATCAGGTCACATTGACTGCAAAGCTGGCATAGCTAAAAGAACATGCGTTATTGTGATCTTCCTCACTGTACAAAGTAAGCAATTTAAAACCATTGGGTAATAATGAGATAGTTAAGGAGATATTTCCTGCCCCCCTTAACACATCATCACACTGCTGTTAGTGACCTTTCTAACCTGCAGTGACCTTTTATAGGGTCATCTTCAAACATGACACTACAAATTTAGTCAACATTATCAGCAACTTTGCTTAAAGGTGCTATCACAAGGAGATGTTATACGTTCTATATCTTTATAAGATAGATATTATATTCAACGTTGAAACCCCTCACTGAAATGTAACCTGAATTCCAACTTCCTTATGTCCATGAAACTAGATCGCTTCTCTCCCGCACTTAAGTTAACTGTAAAACCTCTCAACTTTACCCTAGACTCCTCGCTGCTTCTTCACATCAAGCAGGTATCCAAATCCACCAACCTTTTCCTCAAAAAAGAAACTTCATCCCCAAGGATCAAGTTAAAAGAGCAGTTTGAGCCTTAGTAATAGCCAGACTATGCAGTTCTATTTTAGCTGGTATTCCTCAATCGTAACTAGCCCCACTGAAGGCCATATTGCATTCCCCATCCAAACTGTGACCCTGAAAAAATCCAGTCGCATTCCTCCCATACTGCGTGAGTTGCATGGGCTACCACTGAGAGTACTCTAGGTCCTGTCTCAGCAGCCGAAAGACCCTGAGAATTTAAGTCCCCAAACGTCTTTCAGGCTGAGCTGTTCCTTCTACAGGGCAGCAATCTCAACCTGGAACTCTCTACCAGCAATTGTGAGTACTCAGTCCAGCTTTCTCAGAAAACAACTGAAAACTCACTTACTCCATCTTTACTTGGACAAATAATATATAATTTGTAAACATACCACTGCAGCAGTCCTCTCCTCCCCCCCATTACCCTGTACTATTCACCCCCTCTCTTCCATATAAAAGTACTGTTGCTCCCTGGTCTTATCTGTTAAGGCTCTTAAATTGTTAAATGAATGGTTTCCCAGATGAAACTACTGTTGCTCTCTTTTGTGAACGGTTTATGTTCTTAAACTACTAGTTGTATGGGTTCCAAATTTGACGTAAAGTGCATAAAATTCTTTGGCTGCAAGTGCACTACTTAAGACCAGTATTTAAATAAATAATAAAGAAGTCTCAAATCACACCCTTGATTTCTTTTTTTTAAAAATATTCGATGTGAATAAACAAAAGATTTGTTTTAGGGTAACAATCCCTTCTTTTTATATTGATGGAATTACTAATTTTACCTTTCTCACTGGAAGGTTAAAATCTTGGCAGTTTTCCATGAGTCTTTCTGCAATCAATCTAAACAATATTCCACGTGTTCTGTTGTGACATAATATTGAATTTCTCCGGAATCTCGGGTACTTTGTCTTGATGTTTATTTTAGATTGGGCTCTTCCTTTTTGCCACACTCTTGCATTTTTGCAAAGGATTTATGGAGACCATTATTAATCGATACTTTCTCTCCCCATCTTAAACCTATGCACTTGAGCTGGGTTTCACAACAGTCCTAATCTGCTGCTTCAGTCATTTGCAGTGGCGTCATTAGAAGTGACTCCATTCCCCAGGGCCAGTAGTTAAAATCAAGGGGAGTGAGGCCATGCGGCCCCCTTTCCCGAGTATCGGCCCTGGTGACCCCTTCCCCCGGGGCCAGCATTACTTACAGGTGGGTGCCCACCTAGGGCACCCACCATATACTCCTTGGGGCGCGCAGGGGAGCCCCAAGGCCGCTGCTGCCCCAGCCGGCTCCCTGCATGCTGCAGGAGCCAGCATTGATCCCACCCGCAGGTAGCAGCTAATTATGCTGCTCCCTCCAGGTAGAAGCAATATTTTAATCTGTTTCCTTGCGCCCATCAGTGTGGGCAGGGAAACAGATCAAAAGTCTGCTCCCACCCAGGTGGGAGCAAACACGGGTTTCCCTGCCCGTGCGGGCAGGGAAACCGCTAAGTTCCAAGGGTGTGCAATCTGGGACACAACATGTGAGCCAGCCCTGGTGGATGAAATGAAATGAAAAGACGATTTGTAAAGCGCGGTAGCTACCCTGGGGCGTCCTAGCGCTATAGACAAAACACGTGCAGGAGGATAGATGGGGCTAGACAGTTTTTTTAAAGAGTAAAGTTTTTAACAGTTTGCGGAAGGATAGCAGGTTGGGTTCTGCCCGCAGGTGAAGGGCCATTTATTTTAAGTAAAGGGGACGTGGCAACATGGCCTCCCTCCTCAAGCTTCTAAAAGCCCGGGCCACAAAACTTTGTAAAAGGGAGGGGGGGCTGCATGGCCTCCCTTCCTGAGCCTTCTGTGGCCACAGGAGCCCCATCCGCTGCTGGTAATGCTCAGGGAAATATTAAATTAATCTGAGTGGTTAGTCTGTTATTTGTATTGAAAAGGAAAAGTGGAGGGATAGAAGAAGGAAGGGTCTAGAATGTGTTTTTTTGGGGGGGGTTCATAGCAGTAAGAGGGGGTTTGGGATGGAGGGGGAAGAGTCAGAAGGAACGTGGCAACATGGCCTCCCTCCTCAAGCTTCTAAAAGCCCGCATCAGCATCACTTGCAAGTACCACCCATCCATAGTACCACTGTCCGGCCCACTCAGCAGACACGGGGGCAGGTATCTGTGGCATCACTGCCCCAAGCCCACACAGCTGAACTGGGGCCTAGCACGCGCCCCTGACACCACCTCCATCACACTTGTGATGTGAGGTGAGGACACACCAGGTGTCGCACAACTTCACAGCCATCATTCTCAATGCAGGATCTCTGCTCTCACTTCACCATGTTACACTACAGCCCACCCAGTAGTGCAGAAACCGAATCCAAGCACCTACATCCATCGATGCACAAGCATTGTGGGGAACCAGGGCCTAACATGTTATTTCCAACCAAGTAACGCTCTTCAGTGGCAAGATTTGTTAAAAATGATAAAAACGGATTGATCATAGAACGGACCAGTCAAGCATTAAATTAAAGAGTTGCTTTCCGCACGGCTGCTAGCGCCTTCCTATTAAAAGTTGGGCCACTGTTGCCAGCTTCTGGCGACAGCGCCACCCCAGGCACCAACTGTAGGGGCTTCCATGCTCTCTACCTCAATGTGCCGCTTTCATAGCCAGCGCGAGCACTGTCATCAGTGCCAAAACCCACTAGGCGCTATATCCGTGCTTACGCACATTCACAGCTCCTCTCCACCCCAACAACCACTTCCAACCAATGAAGGGGCCATAGGAAGCAATGAGCAGCACTATTGCGCGCCCCTCTTCACTGTGTTCAGTCAGGAAACTGATAATGCGTGTAAACCTGGGAAGTACTGTGCGCACAACGGCGGGTCACACGAAGAATGCCCGTACAGTACCCACAGGACGCGCGTGTGGTGCGCTTGACACAGCCCTCTAACAATTACCATTGCAATGTGTCTCCTCCCCTGATGCAGATCTGCGGATTGAGCGCGTGCTGCATCGATCTCATGTGTAGCCTACGCATCACAAGCTTGATTCCCGGCACAGCCACTCAACTTTTTATCCTCCCAACAACAAAATGAAGAGCACCGAATCTAACAACACTCCAAGTACAGACTGGATACAAGTAAGGACAGCTCCTGAGAAAAAATCAGTTGAGCTGTTCCTCGAAAAGCTGTGTCGAAAATGCCCAGGGCAGGCGGGTCCTCACTTGAGAGGTCAGTCATGAAACTCAAGCTCACACAACAGGACTCTTGGCGCAGGGAGTGGGAAGATGTGCACAGCAGGGGTAAAGGGATGGCCAGTGCAGGTGACGCTTTTCCTTTGTAAAGGAATTCCTGCTGGTGTCATATCCCCCTGCTGTGCACATCTTCCGACTCCAGGATGCACAGCGCATCAAACGTGCTTAGGTGAAATCCCTGCTTCAGGCAAGGATATCACCTCGGTGGCACCCCTCAAAGTAAACAAAAGGTGGGGGGCAGGGAGGGTTGCTGAACCCTTCAGAGGCTGGCTGCCTCCGGCTGGTTCTGGGCCTCTCAGAAGGGGTCATTAAAATCACAATCTCGGATTCTAAAGCATCCGAGAATAAAAGTGGAGCCTTAATACAAATGAAACTGGGGAAACGGTTTTCATACTTTCATTATTTTAGATCATTGTAAATCAGGAAAGTGTGTCGTGCTGTCATCTGAACCTTGGCAGCCCGGGCTGAATGACGATGGGGGGTGGGGGGGAGGGGGTGGGGGGGCTGAAGCCCGTTCAGCCCAATGGGTGTTGCGCGCCTGGCTGGGAATCAGATCAGCTCATCACAGTGAGCGCGGTCTTTAAAGGCAAAGCTCAGTCTAACAAACCGTGTCACGGACTAGCTCACTCACCCTAACGTCTGCTGCTGAGAACATCTGCCTGATCTACCCCCGGTCAAAGCAGTGAGGTATCTGGGCTGTCCGACTGACTTGAGCACAGCACTGTCTGAGCAGCCCTGAGCAGTGCAGCTGTCAGCAGTGTTCGTTCCCCACTGCAGTTTACAGACTACTAGAACAGCATCTGCCTGAGGCAGCATAATCCCAGCAGAGTTGGAAATGTGGCCTACAGGCGGGGCAAGCGCTACAGAGTTCAGTGATTTTTGTGTTTGGAGAGCGATCAGGTAATATGGTACAGTTTAAAATGAAAAAAGAGATGATTGTAAATCTAAGTTGCAATAAGGTGTTCCGTAGCCAAACATGTTCTGGCAAATTTACAATGATGTCATTTGTTTGTGGTTCTGCAAGCAGCTGCAGAGGTCAGAACAGGTGTAAAATCGTGTAGGATGTAACTAGAATGTAGTTACACAATTCTTTTACAGTAGGATCAGCTTACAAAGCTGCAGTAGAATAGTGCCTTTCCATTGCAGGTGCTTTGTTGCAATTATAAGATCTTTTTAGAGCTTCTTCTTGCTCAAATGGATACAATTTCTTATTTTTATCTGTTTTCATGAACTCCTTTGCTTGATTTTGCAGGTGAAAAAAGTGTGACTTCTAAGTGCCACACATTTATTGGTTGAATGTCACTCATAAGTACACTAAAACCATGAAAATGTCACACATAAGCAATCTGAAAACTTGGCAGCTATGCGTGCAGCTCAGAGTGAGAGAATCACATGTCCTCTTTGTTTCTCTCTGTGAAGGGCTTGATTAATATAAACATTTATCTTGACCCACAGCACCAGCAGAGACCATGCCCTTATGCCCTCATGTGGATCCTGATGGCGGCACCTTGCTGTTGTCACTTTCCGGCAAAACGCTTGCTCCACAGTGTCCTGCAGTATCTCATGCCTGACAGAGCAGGCACTGAGGTGCCCTTCCATTTCTGGTGCTTTGAAGCAATTCTAAGATCGTCTTAGAGTTTCTCGTTGCTCACATTGGTGTAATTTCTGATATTTATGCGTTTCCCTTGTCTTCGTTGCTTGAGTTTGCTTGCGAGAAAGTGTCAATCATAGTTGTTGAATGCCACTCATAATTACACTGAAATTATGAAAATGTCACACATAAGCACATTGAAACCTTGGTAGCTATGTATCTAGCGACAAAGCTTTCAGTAACACCTTAAACAGGAAAGCTAGCTTTTAGTATCAGACATTGCTCTCGGTAATGACTGAGCTAGCCATGCTGTTCCAAGCGGCTGTAGAGCCTTAATTGAGCCTCTGACATCAGTGCTGTTCAGACCTGACAGACGGAGACTTACGACAGTTATCCCAATAGTTAACTTGGGCCCCTTCCTAACCGGAAGTTGAGCTAAAGCTTGTACCTGGACCTTGTAGTCTGGAGGCTACAAGATTATGTAGCCGGCATGCCTGTTACAAGAGGAGAAATAGCGCATCCCAAGAGAAAGGCTCCAACCAGGTTCAGTCGCTGCCTTCGAAGACTTTGTAGCGATTTGTTTTAAAGAGCAGGATACACAGTTTATTTGTTACACGTGCACATCCAGTTTATTTTGTTCTCATTGTGACTTTGTTGCTCAATGTTACTTGATGTTTACTATAACCATCCAATCATGGAGGAAAGCATCAATCCTTTAAGAAGCTTCAGATGTGGAAGGCCTAAAGCGTGTGGCTTGCCAGAAGTTCACCCCAAAGAGTGAGGCGTGCATGTTGTGCTGGTTACTGACTCCCCGTTAGACCATCTGGGTGGACACTCAAACCACCCTACTCAGAGAAAACACCCTGTCCTGAAATCAGTGGGAAAGAAGCGGCAGACCCTTGGCGCACTAACCAAGAATCTGCAGGTGCCCCCCAACAATGATGTATTATGAAGTGTTCAGCCCATCTGTAAATATATCCCTTAAATACCTTGTTGAGTGTAACCCCCTATAAACCACCAACAGGGATTTTAGACCCTCTGTAATTCGAGAGCACACAAATTACAAAAGAATAGCACAAGCAAGTGTTTTTAGGCCTGTTTCTTCGTAGTACGACTCCATTTTACAGCTTTTGCAATCAGAGAAAAGCATGTCCACAAATACCACTTATACCTGATTTTGACTAAAAGTTATAGAGGGATCTGTTGCTACGGCGCCATGCCCAGCATCCCAGAATTAAATAAAGACCAGATGAGTTGTTGGATGCCTGTCTTGCAGCTGCCAGTGTAAACTAAAGGCCCATTTGATTAATAAAAAACAAATCTCAAACTGCAGTTTCTTGTAGTGATTTCATACCATACTATCTTCACATCCAAGCACTTGCTCTTTACTATCGGAAATTCAACCTTCTTAATATGCTCTGTGACTTTGTATGCAAACATGGTCATCTTTACACATTTGTTATGCTCTCATCAGTCTCCACGTCAAGACAAACCCAGATGTATTGCCTGTGTCAGTGGGTGGTGCAAAGGCTGTGGGAAAGTGTTGCTGCGCATGCGGCAGGAAGTGTGTACTGTGTTCTCACTCTAGCTGTTTTGTAAGGAGTTGGTCAGTAGGAAGTACATTTACTATAAAGTTTAATTAGGAACAATCTGTTTTCTCATGCTCTGTGGACAAAACTACTCCATGTAGTACACTTTAATTCGCCAGATATGTTTGTACGAATACCCACAACAGGACTCTTATAAATGTATACTTGACTCAAACATTATTGTCCTTTCTTTAGAGTATGTTCTGTATTTTCTCATTAGTCAGGGGATTTTCAGTACTTTGTAAATAAACATCTTTTCAGAGTTTCCTGATTTTAATTCCTCGATTTTGAATGAGTCATTAGTTTCTCAAAAAGCTTCCCATTTAGTGGCAGAGCTTCACTCCAGTTGGCATTTGGACAAGACTTCCTTGAGCTGCCTTACCCCATTCACTTAAGTTGCATTACATTTGTTTTGTTAATAAAGGATGCTTTTCAGTTCCGCTAATTCGCTATGGTCCTTGGATAAATCATTAAAGAGATCATTTTCACTAGAACTTCAGCTAATCCTTTCTTTAGTTTGTTTTAGCATGTCACATGCCCACTGGTCCTGGCCAACATTTATGAAGCCGCGGTCCCAGCATTGTGTCTGGTCTGACTCATGTGCTGTGGTTTCCAGTTCTAATTTCTACCAGCCTGATTTATCAAGGATTGAGTGAAAACGTGGTGTGTGGAACCACACGCATCACGATACGTTTAAAAACGTGGAACATGTAAGAATTATAAGGCGGTAGTCATGAAATACAGCGAAGTAAAAAGAGCAGAACCAGCACTGGCAAAGCCAGTAGGTCTGGCTTACATTTTTTTTAGTCGGGGCTAAAATATTAAGGCCTATTGCAGTGAATAAAAAAATGATTGCTTTCTGTTTATAGTGCACCCAATAGATAAAGAATTTAGTGTATCACGATTGACTATATTTTAAGATGTAAAATAGTCTCCATTATGAGAAGTGGAATGCTACTCTAGACAGTCAGTTGTATGAAGTGAGGGACTAATATTCTTCTGGGCAGTAACAATAGGTCATGCAAACAGTTGTGCTTTCCAGCCAGACCTAAAAAAGCAACACTACTTTGATGTAGACAGAGTTGAGGTTCTCCCAAATACAATGCTTTACCGGTGGTCGCAAGGAGAGTTAATTCTGTTCTAGATTTGGGTTACTGCTGCTCATAAGGGCTTCTTACTCATATTTAGCACGTGTTGAGCTGTAGCTGAGTACAGGGCTAAATAGCAACTTAGTATCTCAGTTCTGAGTAGGAGTAAGAGAAACCCTGTTTAACCGGATTTTGCACAACAATGTGAGATTTTCCACTGTCATTGTTTTTAGGTCGAGCCTAGAGTAGCGCGCAAGCGCTGCTTCTGGCAAGACTTTATGTAGGGGGTTTGAAAAAGCTGACCAGACGCTCGTGCGTCATGGCCTTTTCCCTGCGGTTACCCGCACGGGCGCCATGTGGTTTCAATTATCGTGCCCTGACACGGGCGCGATAATTAAAACCAGATGTCTCGCTGTGGTGCGCGCGCGCGCACCACTCGCGTCGCCCCCCCCTCCTCCCCGCTCGTGCCTTCAAATGCTTGTTATCTTTTGCAGCTTTATATAGAACGAATTTGGCCCAGGAGCAATAAAGCGCTTTACATGTACACAGATTACATTACACGTAGATTTGTTAGGCGCAGGGAGATTAAGTGATTTCCCCGAATCACAGTACGCGGAGTTGAGGCTGGGAATTGAACCCGGTTCCGCAGTTCCAAGGTTACCCGCTCTGGCCCTTCGGCCACATCTCCTCCTGTTTCCACGACACATCATATTGACTACGCTTTGTGTTGGAAAAATATTTCTAGTATATTTCAAAAGGAATACGCTATTTACTTGGTCTCATATCCTAGTTACCAGTTCGCTTATGTAACAAAACAATATGGGCAAAGGTAGCCTGCTTTTAAAGTAACGCTCGATTGGATAACAGTGCCAGATAATGGCAACATCTAGGGTGACTGCTAGTGGCAAATGTATGCCTTGCGATTCACAGAATGAGCAGCTGACTATATAAGAGCATCAGGAGTTCGAGTCTCCGCTTGGATGTTTGCTAGCACTTGGTTTACGAAGCGGCAAAATAATAGGGCTGCTGCAGGCTCGAAAAGAACCATAATTCAGCTCGGGACGCGTGTTAGTCATTGGCAGGGCTATGTCTCTGTCTGAAAAAGATTTCGGGGGACGGGACGGGGGGGAGCCAATTCTTCCGGCCATAGGCAGAGTGGCTCTAAGAAGGGGTGGAAACACAACAAAAACCACATTAACAAGTAAATGGTCTTTTAAAGACCTGTGAAGTACTCGGGTGCGGCTGCAATTAGACGGTCGCCAGCCCGCGAAGCTGTCTGAGCCCGGGCTGACACACACGACGGGGGGGGGGCTGAAGGCCGGTGAGCCCAATGGGTGTTGCGCGCCTGGCTGTGCATACCTTTAAGAACATGTTTCATTGAGGCATAGGCTTCATGTCAGTAGCATAGTTACCCGTTATTTGAAATTGCTGCATTGTTTACTAGGAGTGAGCGAATTATCTGTCCTCCTGGACCACAGAGACAACAGTGTGGGAGAGAAGGCTAACGGAGTCAGTAGCATGCTCCTTGCCGGAAAAACGCTTCGACGCCTCGTCGGGTGGTAGTAAGCGCTATATATTAGGCAATTAAAATACAAAACAACGCCGCTTCTGTTGATATTAATACACGATGCTTAATGATCTGCATCGTCTTTTTCTCCTTGGTTCAGACTGCATTGCTCCTAGGAAGCGATATTTAAAACTAGTTTGGGAGCACGGTAGTTGTATATTTATTTTCCTTTGCCCCAGGACCAACTTTCATTTATTCCAGTGTTCTACTCTTTCACCTTTCAGGGCTTCTTTGAGACTATTCAGCCATCGTAACATTGCTGAAGTTGACTTCTGTACCATTCGTTGGAGAGTTCTCTTTATCCACCACGTACTTAGCCCTTCCTTCATTAATTTGATTTGGCAAATTTCACGTATGGTTCTGTCCGAACTATACAGAAGCCAAACGTGTTTTTTCTGCGCTGTGTCCGTTACTGAGGCAACAAAAATGAAGCGGTCTGAGCGCTCACTGAGTCTGCACAGGGAGGCAGTGTCTCAAAGCTTTGACAGATGTGTAGGTCGCCCAAAACACATGCGCAGATTGTCAGTTTCCGCGTCTCGCTCTCTTAGTTTTCACTCTGCCGTGTGCTTACCCTTTCCCGATTGGACTGTGGCAAGGGCTTATTGCCGATCCCAGTGTGTGCTGTGCATACCTTTAAGAACATGTTTCATTGAGGCATAGGCTTGATTTCAGTAGCATAGTTACCCGTTATTCGAAATTGCTGCATTGGGTTTCTCAGATTTTTAAGTCCAATTTAAGCCTGGTGTTCTTTCACAAGCTATAATTTGGAAGCCTCCGGTCACTTTTTATGGGAATTCAGGATTCAATGAGCCGAACATTCACAGAATGCACAGAGCAGCTCACACTGAGTCTCAAAGTCAACTCAGGTTTAAATGGTTAATTTTCATATACAGAATACTTTCACAAATCACTAGTGTAGATTTTCTAAAAACCGATCGTACCATTCATTTATCTTTGAAGATGGCAAACCAAATGTAAGGATAGAAGAAACAGTCCCACTTTGCATATTCAGGATCTCATCTGTATGAGAATCACAAACAATTCTTTACGTCGTGCTATTTACACCATCTTCCCTTCATGGTACAGGTAATTGTCTGATTTACCACACTCCGCAATCAACAGCATCTGCAGCCATCTAGATTTGCTATACAATTCTGCCCTGCTCGCAGTCCCAAGTCATATGCTGTCGGAATGTTTTTCTTCAGCTAGGAAAAAACATCCCCTCAGCTCCCTATGCTGGGGCACAGAAGTCTGTGTGTTTCAATAATGGGAAGTGTAGAAATTAAGGCAGTTGCCGGAAAATTGTATGACGTCTCCGAGCACAGGTTGGGAGCATCATTCAGTAGCAGAGTTAACAGGTCTACCTAAACAAGCATTGGCATAGCCAACAGGTCTCGCCTTTGGGACCTTATAAGTGTTTAACCATGCAACAGTTAATGTTGTTGCACCAAGGATATTGCGCTGCATAACTAAATACTTATAAGGTCCCAAAAGCGAGACCTATTGGCTATGCCAATGCTTGTTTAATTAGGATCCACTTGAAGGATTGGGAGCCTGGTTTGTTACCATAAATGCAACTCTCATTTAGAGTTGTCTATGAAATCCGTGGTAATGCCACACATCTGTACTGGCAGTGTAACACCCGGTGTTTATGGTCTTGCTACAAAATTATCTGTTAAAAAGCCTAAGGAAATGGTGGTTTTATGTCTTTTCCACATTCAACGTTTTGGCATTACCCCAGGGTTTTAGCTGATGTTAAAAGGCATGGCGCTCCCTTGCAGTGATGTTATATTACCACATTTGGAATGGGTAATGTCACTTCATTGTAGTAAATGCGCAATAACTACTGACTGCATGCCTTCCACTGGAGTCTCTAAATGAGTCTTCCCGTCTCAAAACAAATGGTTTGCCTGCAACATTTTGTATTTTCTGCAAGTATATGAGTATTTTATTGAGACTATCTAAGGCTGCATTGTTATAGTACTGCACGTGGGACATGGTGGTAATGTTACACAGTGATTCCCAGATCAGGCATTTTGATTGGTCAAATGTGTGCTGGAATCTAACATAATGTCTGTTTTTCTTGCTCAATTGAGAATGGCAGGTCAGAGCGAGAGGCATGCAGTGGCGTAACGAAGCCTGAGGGGGCCCCCTGCAAAGTAAATGGAGCCCCCTCCCCCCCCCAGCCCACCACCTATCACTTTGGTCTCTGTGTACTGTGCTGAGAGGGGCTCTCTGGAGCTCGGTCCCCCGCACCGTGGGGGCTAATGTTACCCCACTGGAGCCATTATCTTTGAGGGAGCAGGGGTCTCACTTCTCTTCTACGCCCTGCCATCCACTCCATCCAGGAAAAAAACGATTTCAGACTAACCTAGAGACAATGACTGAGCCAGGGTGAGCGCCTTCTGCTTTGACTAGACTGGAGTCCACACAGAAGCATATTGTGCTACTGTAAGATATCTGCAAGGGGCTGCAGATATGTGGCAAGCAGTGCATAGGTGAGCTATCTGGCATCACACTGGCAAACTATGGTTTCAGTAGCACCTTAACATTTTGATTATATTTTATAAGAAAGGTCCATAGTGTAGGCAGTTAAGCCTCGATCCTATACAAACATAAAGTGGGCCACGACTTTACTAACTGCTGCCAGCAGTTTCCATGGAACCAGTGTCACAATCTACCTTCTAACCGTGTCTGGTTCTCGCGTACACCTGGCATAACTGCATCCCTCCCTCGCATGTCATTTGGTGTGAAGTTGCCTAGCGTAGCATCCTTCTCTAGTTGCTACTGCAGTTTGACTTGCACCATTTTAACGTATGATGTGGAACAGAAAAGTTGGTTATAGATGAGCCAATAAATTCCCTAAATGCCAGCGATGATCTTTTTAATAATGAAATTAATGATTGTGTTGTGCCTAAAGTTTTCGGGTATTACTGTTGTAAGCAGAGGGTTCAAGCAATCTGTTCCATGATCCTGGTTGACAGGGCCATAGAGTTCTTGTATTAGTGAAGGACTCAATGGTATGGCTCATGATTCATGTCTTCTTATTAGGAGCTGAAATATTATTGAGTTAATAGCTTCTACTTTACCTCTCCATAGGAATCATCAGCCCCCCTGCATTCATTGCATGACTTTCTGTTTTCCTACCACTACGGATCCCAGTGTGAGTCTGTGTTTTCTGTTCTTGTGGCAATCTTTTCCTGCAGCTGGTCAATGGCACTATCTCTTGTGTCTTGTACAGGCACCGCTATGATGCACTGCTTATGACCTCACATATTACATCACTGATGACATCTGAAATCTGTGGCAGTTCAAGTTATATTTCTGACAAATACATATAACTGGTGAATTCTGTGTTTTTTGGGGGGTTTAAAACTGTAATTTTATTAACACACGACCTACGTACAACACCTCTTTAAACTTTGTGTTTTTTCAGCAAATCTGTATCATACATACAGGCATGTGTGGGGATAGGGCAAATGTCTTAGACTGGCAATAGTCTTTTTAAAAATACTTTTTAATTCAGTTTTAATATCTTTACAATGCCCGTATTGTGAAACCAGACTGTTATTAGCCAGACAGTGTTCCAGTGCATACACATTAATTGGGCAAGAGTTATACATATTGAATATAGTGCCCCCCCCCAAAAAAGAGGTTTTGGGTGGGGGCGTACTATATTGAATATGTACAACTCTATATTTTCTATTATTTCTGGTGACACCCCATCCCTTATACACGGTGTTTAAGCCACCATAAACCAATTCGTGTAATGTTACCATTTCAGATTGGTTGGTGGTTCTGTGCACCCCATTTTTTTGCAATGTCTCTTTTGGCTGCTGCCATACTTTGATTCACAAACAATTTTTGATACTTGGTCAGGTCTGTCGCTTTCCATATTCCTAGTATTGCTGTTTTCTCCATCGGTGCCGGTAACCCCACTGTTACTTTTAGTGCTGCCTTTCTTTTGGCAGTGTCTTTTTATCTTGGGACATTACCATAGTACATGGATAAATCTTCCCCTCTATCCAGAAATATATGCTCATTTATCATTGGCTATTCTCCCGAATTTACATAGCTGCACTCCTGTGTAATATTAGATTTGCCATAATCGTGAAACTTTCTGGGAAGGGTGTTTTGAGAACTTAGCATGGCTTGGAATAGTAGTGTTTAGATGTTGATGAGTTACTAAACCTGCATAGTGTTCTGGGTATTTTCGCCCGCTAGTGGCTCATTCTTTGAAAGCGACACATTAGAAGAGCCCCGAAAAAGACCCGGACCCTTTTTGATTTCTTACAAACTCCGCTGGACCACTCAGACACTTGCTCTTCTTGGGTAGATGGGGCAAAGTCTTGCTCAATTGTTGTCTATCCTTCTTTAAGTACTGCTGCAGAGGGGTGGCAATAAAGGAGGTACTGCATTATACTAGCGCTTTGCATGAAATCAAAAAGACGCAAAGTTCACCCCTCTCGAAGGCTAAAGACGTAAAAGGCACAAAAAGAAATTTGCAGAAAACTAGTCTTCACACACAATTGAAGACTATGGAATGAAAATAGACACTCCTCCAAGATTTACCCAGCAGTACCGTTATCCTTTCCATGAAGCTGAACGGGAGCGGCTCAGTGCTAGAGGCCCCAGCGTGTGTTGTCTGCAACATCTTTTGAGCAGAAGAGACATTTCTGTGGGGTGGAGTCTGTAATTTTCTCTGTGTAGCATTGTGAAGCAGAGAAAGGGATGTGTAATACATGTAATCCCTTTGCACCTGTATCTGAAGTTTTTGTTTTGCTTTATTGCTTTCCAAAGGAGCTAGAGCTGCTGTGGCCCACAGTAGGTGGGAGCAGCGGTCTAGACACAGACTAGGTCACCTTACCTGCATTTCTCATGGTGTGTCTCAGATCCACTACCATTTGTGCTATAGAGTTCCTCTGATAAATCTCTGAGTGATATACTCCCACATTTGCACTTCTTATTTTAATAATCCAATATCCCAGGCCCTTGATGAAGGAAAGGGGTATCCCAGTTAGCAGGATAATCTGAAATGAATTTACTGTGTAAGAGGTCCAGTGTTACAAGCAAACATCTCTTCTTCACAGCATATTTTCTAAAAATGTACTTTTTACTTTATTGCAGGTTTACCAAAAACTTGTCTCCCGACAAAATCAACCTAAGCACTCTAAAAGGGGAAGGCCAATTGACAAACTTGGAGCTGGATGAAGAGGTTCTGCAAAACATGTTGGATCTTCCAACATGGCTGGCCATTAACAAGGTTTTTTGCAATAAAGCGTCTTTAAGGGTAAGCATGTTGTTACATGAAAAAGTGATGGTAGCTGTATTGATTTGTTTAAAATATGTGATATATGTGAATATTGCAAAAGGTGTATATATTGTTTCAAATTCGTTTAGTTAACTATCTGTTTATGGAATCATGATTAATGACAACAGTTACCATATTTGAGAATTCCTGAGGCAATCCCTCAGCTGAGGTTTGCACATTTTGTACAGTGGTGTATTGAAGTGTAAATTGGCACTTTTCTTGATTTTTGGATAAAGTCTTCTGTGATTTTTCAGAGGAACTAATAAGTATTTGGTGGATAGTTTTGCTTTCTGACATACACATTTATACTTTGAGAAGCAGGCAGTTTGTTAGGAGTAGGAATGTTTTAACAGTCCCACATATGTGAGGTTCTTATGAAAAAGGTATCACTTTTGCTTCTGCATTATTTGTTCATGATCATGGGTACCATCACACACATTTTTCCGCTAGCGCCAAGATGCTACTTGTAGTGAACGTTGCGCTTTACAAATGCACTCATTCATTCATGGTGGGTACAATTGCAATGTATTTATTTTGCTGTGTGCCTTCTAGGATCCTGACCATTAAATATGAGGTGATGACCCACCCCATTTTGAGTATAGTAGCCTTGAGCAGTGATCATGGCAAAGCGCTTGAGTGAGTTGTCTAGGAACACAGCTTTTCAAATAGTCAGATGGACCTTACTGGAGTGACAAAGCCTAACATGCATAGTAGAGGGTCTAATAACAGATAAGATGTGAGGATCTGAGGTCCTGAACTCCGGGTTAGACTTTATAGCCTGGTCTAAGATTTGCAAGCCCCATAAGTAGCTGAACCTGGCTTGACGTGAAGTCTCCAGAACCCAACAGTTCTTGGGCCCCTTGAGACACACCTTTGGATCTCAAATGGAGGCAGCCTGGACTGTGCAGTGAGGGTCGAATACCCTGTTGCATTTACTTGGCTTGATCCAAGATTCAGACCAGCAGAGTGGCTGTGTTGCCTTAGAGGGCAGATTTAACCAGCAGTGCTTCGAGCAACAATGCGACTCCCTTGTGGTCCTTGGAATAGTTGGTGCATCTCAACACTGTGACAAGAACTGTAGGGTTAATGGAGGATAGGTAGGCGAAATTGTCCTGCATAGAGAAGGAATTGTTTAATTGGCCTCCGAGTGAAAGTGCCACCTTTTCTGTGGCCTGGCTCCCCCAGTGGAGCCCACGGAAAAGTTCAATGTTCTCTTTTTGAGAGGCATTACCATCCTTTCTCGGCTTCCACCCTGAGGATGAGCAATCGAAGTACTACGTTGGGTCACCTGGTAGGAAGAACGTCCCGCTAATTTGCATGACAACACTGATAGAAGAGTCTGTAAAGCTGTAGAAATATTTAGATTGGCATCCTGTGCAGGGAGGATGTCCATGGCACATTTTTGATTTATAGCAAATAGAAAAGCCATCATAGGAACTAATTCCACTCCCCTGTATTTACCAGCACACGATGCTGGCAAATGCAAGTAACATGAATCAATTTAAATTCAATTTTTATTATTATGATTTGGGACTCCGAAGAGTTCCACATAAGAAATATACATCCAAGATCATCACAACCCACCCATAAAAGAAAATGTTCCATTTTTACCATATAAAATTCATCGTTACATTTAAAACAAGGGAGGAACATATAGACAAAAATCCATTTAGAAAACCATTCAAGTACCAGGTGTACAGGGACATAGCGTGACAGATTACAACCATTGACTCCTTAGAAAACTTCAGTTAGATTTTTACAGTAATTACAAAAATATATATATACAATATTACAATTAATGCTTGGGGATTAAAAACTCATAGTAAAAACAGGGTTTTACGATTCATGGTACAGTACACAATAGCTAGCAGCATAGTGATTAGCAGAAAAGTGTAAGTGCTCAAATAACGGAGTTATAAGTAACTTGATGTTCAATTATGCCTGAAGATATTCATAACATCAAACAAGAGAATTAAAATGTAAACACACCACAATGGCACTAATACTATTCAATTTTTAGGTACGCAATGAAGCAATACTGTTCTAAAATATTTTTAAAAATTGTTTAAAGAAGCAAAAATCTTAAAACATACTAATTCAGAAGGGGGGCAGCAGGCAATTATGGGCTTCCTCTGCTGTAACAATGTTAAACTTTAGAAAAGAAGGTCTTAAGAATCTACGGCGTAAGGGTTGTAATATGGGACAAATGAATAGAACATTATTTAAATCTTGTACACAGGTATCACATAAGTGGCAGAGTCTTTCATGTCTAGGAAGCCCCTCCCAAGCTCCTGTTACAATTTGTAAGGGGAGTAAGTTCAGCCTGAGCATCAAAATAGTTTTACGTACTCCATGTTGGAGATTCCATAAAACATAAGGTTGTGGCTTTCTATAGATACTACTTCCTGCTATACAGTCATTATTACCATTCTCTGTGCACAGTGAAATGTCTCTTTTATGAGATACATCGTAGATCGTTTTTTTAATTCTAGTTTTCAAAACTTGTTTGGGAAGAGCCCCCATACTGACCATCTCAAAGCCGAACAGATTTTGGCTTTTTGATAATTCCTAAAAAGAACACTTTTTTTCTTTCAAGGTGTCAAACATTTCCACACACAGTGCTACCCGTAGGAGGTTCTCAGAGCTATTCTATAGTGCATTGCTCCATCTTAAGCACGCGGCCATAGAGTGCACGTAAGTGGAAAGTAAACCGAATTCGAGCCGAATTGCTGCTATATAAGCGGAGCGATTTAGATTACACATTTGGCGCCAAATCCGACCCTCAACTTTATCAAATTTATCCCACTCCTGTGCATCTACTGTTTCACAGGCATAGCTCAATGCTGGAGGTATCTTAATTTTATAGACTGATAGAATATGTGCAAAGTGTCTTTTCCCGTAGTGTGTATAGAATCGACTGATTGCGGAGGCCTGTGAAATTGCCTTGCCTCTGCATTGATCCATATGATTACTACTGGAACACCTGCTTGTAAAAATTCTTCCTAAATATGGATATAACTTTACTCCGTCAAGTTTCTTGTTCCCCAAGAACCAGTGCAAGTTCTTTCTGACTCTGCATCCCCGGTATCTAAAAACCATAACTTTACTCTTTAAGATATTTATTTTTAAGAAGTAATCTTCTGAATACCTTGCTAAGTCGTCTTTGAAGTCCAATTGGGGTTAGATCAAGTAAGATGGCATCATCAGCATATAGTAGGCAGCTCAGCTGTAAAGTTCCTAATTTTGGGGAAACCCCTTTGCTGAGCCCCACTCTGCTTGGCAAATCATTGACATAAAGAGAAAATAAAAGAGGGGCCAGAAGGCACCCTTGCTTCAACCCATTATGGGTCTCTATTTTTCTTGACAAACCCTGTGGTCCCCCCAATAGGACCCGCGTCCAAGTGAAGGAGTACAGTGCAATGACCAGTCTAAGTAAATTCCCAGGAATCCCCAGAGTGACTAGTTTTCTCCACAAAGTCCCCCGATCAACCGGGTCGAAGGCCGTTGAGAAATCTATAAAGGCCGCATATAACGGCATTCCCCGGCTCATTGGATATTTTTCAATTAGGTTTTGCAGGGCAGTGATGTTATCAAGGGTACCACCATTTTTGCGAAACCCTCTTTGCTCTATAGGGATAAAACCATTTCCAAAAGCCCAATCTTGAAGATGGGTATGAATGCTCTTGGCAAACAGTTTACCGGTTGCATCTAAAAGTGCGATCTGTCTAAAGCTAGAGGGGGAATTTTTTGGACCCTTTTTATATAACGGGACAACTATACTGCCCTTCCAGGACGGCGGAATAACCTCATGAGTGTAACAATAAGAGAATAGTGGACACAAAAATTCTGCCCATGCTTCGCCGTCCTGTTTGATTACAGCTATCGGTACATCATCAGGGCCCATCGCACCTGAATACCTTGCCCCTTTGATAAAAACCCTCTATTTCATTACGCGTGGGAGCTACATAATCGCTCCCCACGAAGGAGTCGGAGACAAAGTCGAAATTCCATCCGACTGAGGAATTTGGCGCGTACAGCTGGGAAATCTATATAGTCCATTCTGCATCTGATATTAGAATGGGTTTTGCCTTAGCTCTACCATCACAAAATTTGACTATTAAGGCCCAATATTTCCTGGTATCACCGGACTGTGCAACCTCTCGTAGTTTGATTCAATTTGCGTCTTCCACCCTTCTACGTTCAGATACCAATTTTCTTTTCCTTACCTGTTTCAATCTATTAATTTCCCGTTGCCTAGATGTTAAAGACTGCCTAAATTGATCCCTGATCAAGGCGTTAAACTCCCGATTACATTTTTTAATCTCCCATGATTTGGCCACTAAAGGAGCAGAGCTGATAACTTGCTTTTTACTTCCTCATGTTCTAATTGGGGCCAATATCCTCTCAAACCTAGAAATGGGGTATTTCCGAATACGATCAGGAGCCACATTTTCAAATATTCTCTTGAAACATGGGAGCGTATTATTCGACCAAAAGGTACGCCCATTACTACAATTATATAGAATGCTTTCGTC
Organism: Calotriton arnoldi; assembly: GCA_963921515.1. Taxonomy (NCBI): domain Eukaryota; kingdom Metazoa; phylum Chordata; class Amphibia; order Caudata; family Salamandridae; genus Calotriton; species Calotriton arnoldi. Next base: position 2,172,631 of record CAWUFW010000281.1, read on the forward strand.
CCTTTGATTCCAGGGTTCTGGCAGCTCGAGTTCCATATTAACATCCACTGCCAAGACTCCATGGTCACTCATTTTTGTAGGCAGTATCTTAAATTGCGTGCATGCACCAAAAAATTGGTAGGATACCGCCATATAGCCGATCAGTGAGTGTCCATGTGGGCCCTGAAAGGTATAAAAGGCGGGGGAGTCCTCTGGGAATCTACCATTCAACATCACAAGATCAAACATTCTCAGATTATGCAAAAGAGAGAGGCCTCGTCTATTTGATCTTATATGGCCGGGCAATAAGGATTCTGGGATGGACCATACATCCTCCAACTCAAAGTTGGAGAAGGACATGACAGAAACATTCGAAATTTTAGCGTTAAAATCACCCACCATCATAAACAAGGAGCACTCTTCTGAGGTACTTATCCCTTGCACATAGGAACATATGGATTCAGCCAGTGAGTCGGATGCTCTCCCTGGGGGAATATACACATTTACCAGTAAAAGTGATACAGACTGCCCTCGTGTTTCTTTACCTAGCCTCCGCTTCACTCCCATACAGCACTTAGCCGGGTGAATATAAACCACAGGATTCCATTTTATGGTACAGCTAAGTAAAATGGCTAAACCACTGCTAGCATGTCCTTTAGTAGAGGGTTTTGCTGCGCAACAATATACAAAGAAATTCTCAAATTCAAAATCCACACAACTCCATGTTTCTTGAAGACAAATTATTTTAGGATCATGTACTAGTAGGGAATGTAACTTACAGTTAGTTTTTCATACCCCTGCTAGGTTCCAGGATAAGATTTTTCCTGAATGGCTACCTCCGCAGCAAGGGCAATTTTGTGGTTTCTTTTGAGCCATTCAGAGAACTGGCTACCCAACTCCACTGGCCCATCTCATCCTCCACTACGGGTATGCTGGGTATTTGAACCTGGGGGCTTATAATAATCTCTCTTTTTCCTGGAATTCTCCCCACTGATATTTTAACGTCTTTTGGATTTGTAACACCCATGGGAATGGAGAACCTACTACCTGGCTCCTTGTGGGTTATCCCAGGGGAATCAAGCGGGACCACCCGGGGTTCCACATATGAAAACACATCTATCCCTCTTTTCCTAAAAGAATCAGCATTAGCCAGTACTAACATTGAGACCACCCCTGAAATGAGAGTAACTCTGGTGTTTGGGGTGCCGCTCCTAAGGTCTAGATAAATCAACTCAATATCTTTGCTAGTTACTAATCGTAAATCCTCTATTTCTAGTAATAGCTGCAAGAGGGCACTTCTATTGAGTAGGGCCAAATCTGTATCAAACAGGGATGCAAAGATCAAAATGGCAGTCACTTGCCCAAAACTCGACCCAGCATGCTTCTTATCAATTAACTTGAAGTCAGATCCTCTCTCCGACATAAACCTATTACTGCCAGTAGCTACGATAGGGCCCCCCTCCCACATCTTCCCCAGGCCGGGATCAATTCGTTCTGGTAGAGTATCCCGTCCAGGGGGGGAAGAGGGGCACTCCCCCCAGCCGAACTCTGTTCTAACACGGTAGCATATGTATGTGTTAATAAATTTCCTGGTGTAAGATCTCTACTTGCTCCTTGATAAGCCACGCCAATGTCGGTGTAGCTTCTAGAAATCTCTATACCACCCATGGTAACTTTTGGCGCCCCTCTATCTCCCTGGCTTTCCTGCTCCCCTAACTTGTTCAGCGATGGGTCAGCTACTATTGGGTAAAGGGTTGGCGGATTTCCATTAACAGGCCCTGAAATTTGGCCATCAGTAGATACTGAGGGCCCAGGGACCTTTCTACTTGGAAGCAAGTGTGAACTGTCTTGCTCCTCAAGTACCATGGGGAACCGCAGTATTTTTTGCTTCCGTTTAGGAATACGTCGGATCCTATTCTTCTTCTTCTCCCTCCGACCTTGTGGGTCATTAGTTTCTTTCGAAGGGGGAACCTCCCCAAGAGGAGCCTCAACTAAACTAACAGTAGACTTTTTAATAAAGTGGGGATCAGTTGGGGATCCTATGATGCTTGATGTCTTTATATTACATTTTTTAAAAATAGGTTATACCTGCAATGGGGTTGCGGCTGGTGTTGCATTTACATTGCCCCCAGAACTGATGGACTGATTACCCTCTACACGTTGTTTAATAGGGACTGAGCTTACCAGGGGACTACCTCTAAGCGGGGAAGCTATGGAGACCCCCTTGTCTTCCTGCACCTCTGCCTAAATTCCCAATGTAGACACCCCCTTACATGTCTGGCATGAACAGCATTCTACTTCAAGGCCCTTTACTAACTTATTCGTGACTTGATTACCCGAATTGAGCTATTGAATCCCCATTAAAATTGGAGAAAGAACCTCCAGTATATGATCAGAATTCCCTGTGGTTTTCTCCAACAAAGATAAAATTGAAGAGAGAATTCTCTCTAAGGCATAAAATATCTCTAGGATACCCCCCCATACATTCTCAGCTGAGTTCAAAGTGTCATGTACCCCCTTATCTTGCAATGCGGCTGATGCCCCCAGATCAGACAGGTCTAATGAGTGGACTTGAGACACAATAGAGGGGGTACTACTGTACAAGACTGGCATATGAGGGCGACCAACTGATATAGCCGAGGACAATCTCAGTACCGGGTCCCCAGTGATTGGCGTTCTTAGATGGGCCTCCAAATCATTGTTTGTTCCAGTGGTATAGCAATGTCCGGCACGATATAGTCCTCCAATTTCCCCTATTCGGGGCTAAGGTCTATAATCTGTGGCATCTGCTCGAACAGTTTGGGGGGAAAAAGATCCGCACTATGCTCAGTGATTCTCCGGGGGCTGGATTTGCCAATCAAGGATACAAGCCCTGCTAATGGTGACAATTCCTTTCCGTCTTGATTCACAGTTGGATAGACCTCAACGCTATCCATGGGTATGTCTGTTTCCATCTCGGTATCTTCTGCTACTACCAGTAAAGCATTTTCATCAGAGATCTGTATTGATGGAGACAGTGGAGGTGTTTCACTAATGTTCTGATGGAGAGGTTTTAGAAAAGAAGGCACTGTCAGCTCCCGGAGAACGGGGCAAACGCCCACCTCATACTCATGTGTTACACAGGAGGCCACCTCCTCCTCCTGGGCCTCTTCCTTTACTGCTTCACCCCGTAGGGAGCTCCTCACACCTTTCCCAAGCATTGACATCACAGAGGGATAGGATTTCAGATGTGAGAGGTGCCCCCGGGTTTCCCTTCGCCTAATAGTTTTTTGAAGCTTAAAAGGACTAGAATGGTCCGAGATGTGACTAGCTGGTCCTACAGGAAGCATTGACAATCCCGTGGGTGATCCTACCGGTGCATTTGCATTTACGCGCCCTGATCGTAGGAACCAGGATGGCATCCCCAATGAGTATTTTAGTTTGAGAATTTGGAATGGATTTGGAGTCCAAAAGTACCTCTACACCAGCTCTGATCTGGCACAAACACAAGCGCAGTCAGAGAACAGCGGAACAGAATGGAGGCAACCCCCACCGACTCGCAAGCTGCACCGGCCTAAACACCGGCCCCTCCGCGAGACCAGGTGCTGCCGAGTCACTAGCCTCTAACTCTGCCGTCCGCGTCTCACTGTGTATTACCACTCCCTCCAAGTCGTGAAGTCTGCGTCGGTTAGATGCGGGGTAGGGTCCTCACCCCTCCAATTCCTCCTTCAGGTTGGGAGAGGTCCGGTCAGATCGCTGATGGTACTAGCGTTGGTACTGGCGTCAGCGTGTGCGGCAGCGACACGCTCCACTATGTCCACTCAGCTGGTCATCAAGCGAGTGGGGGCCACTAGACGGTCGCAAACCGCACCCAACCTAGTCGGGCCGTCTCCGCAGCCAGTCTGTAGTCCACATTCCGCGGCTACCCACTAATGGCAGCCGCACTCGCTAGGCAGAGTTTTTAGGCACAATTCCACGTATGGAAATGGTGTAAAAAATGGTGAAAAACGGTGGCTAATGGGGGGAGAAGCATTGAAGCCGCCGCCACAGCCGTACCCAGCCTCAAGTCCTCAAATCCCGGTAGGTGACAAATAAGGTCCCCGGGGGTCGGCTGACGGCCCGGCGGGGGCAGAGAAACAGCAGCGAAACAGCCGAAGCGGCAGCCAAGCTCGCGGCTCGTAGCTCCGCCCCTTCGCTGCGTGGCATAGCGTCGTCACGCACTCTCTCTCAACAGTGATGCAGTAACATGAATCATTAGGCGCCTGTGTGCATATCTTTGAGCACTGTCCATGCACGACCTGAAGAATATGCTCACATTTGTCCTCTAAATGCCAGCGTTTCTCTTCTTTGAGGTGCATGGGTTAATTGAGGAATCGCACCTATATCTGGGTGACCAGAGTCTTTCGAGTGAGATATTAATAATGGCAGATCAGTGTCCACTTCTACAGGAAATGGAAAATACCAATTCTATTTACTCAAATTCTTAAGTAATATGTTTGGGCGAAGCAGAAGTTCTGATGCTCATTCCCCTGACGGCAGATAATAAACAAAGAATGAGTTTGCCACCAGTTTGATAAGAAATTCACTGCTACAGATGTGATTATCTAAACAGTAATGATAGAATATACTGGGCAAAATGCCGTCTATCATTAAGTAATTAGTGGAATGTCAGGTAAGATCGACCCGTTTGATACCTAGCTTTAACTGCAAGTATTTATTAATTATTGTTACTCTTTTCTTAGATGTTTATTGACTTTTCCTGGCTTTATTTTTTACAACATAGTAAAAATGGACAACAGACATATTTCATCCTCATATGGCTAGTGAATAGGGCTTTTTCATGGCTGAAAATACATGGTTATAAAAGAAATGTGATCAATCACAAAATGTCCATATTTAACTTATGTACAATAGTCTATACATATGTGTTTTATGTGCCACAGCAACCTGCAAGGTCTGAAATGAAGAAAAATGTTAACTCAAAGATGAGGGAGTGTTCTATGTGTGAATTCTATTCGTGCAGCCATGCCTCCTAATGGTGTTTTAGATCACATATGGGATAGAGATAACTTCATCCCTATTTGTGACTAGGATCGATTTAAATTGTACCTTAGCGTAAAGTACTTCAGTCAGTACATTTGTAGGACTTGCCCGATCCATTTTCATCCAGTCGATTGATAAACTGGGCAATACAAAATGGACTCATCAATTACATCTAAAAATGAAATATTTTGCCAATATCATCTTTATGGCCCATTCTTGAGTGAAAGTAGCTAAAAGTAGTATGCTTAATCTGAACTCCAGGTGTAAAAGTTAAGCAAATTTAGGTTCAATGTTGTTCTTTTAAATCTCAAAATGGCCTGTATCAGACTACATTGCAGGGGTTCAGCAATCCTCTTGATATATATATGGCCCAGTAGAAGGCTTTTTGCCGAAACACGTCGGCCTGGAATTATCAGCACGGAGCACTTTGGTCTTGAGAATGGAAAAAATTAAATATGTGTGCAGCCATACCGGATTTGTGCCATCTCCTGTTTCAAAGTTGGGAGGTGAATAGAATTGTGTTGAGGAAAGACAGGAACTGTATGTGTGTATATATATATATATATATATATATATCTTCAAATCGCCGACGCTTTCACTTTTCGCAGCAAGGCTACCACGGCACCATGAAGACAATCAGGTCTGGACAATTATTCCTTTTTTCAATATTTTATTTCACCATTCGTGCAGAGATGAGGACGGTCTACGCGTTTCGGCGCTATGCCTTCAACTGGACCATAGAGTCCGGCTGTCTAGATCGCCATTTTAAAGTGATAGGTGCTCATTACGATCCCTTGTTTGTTTCTACCCTTGTGCATATTTCTAGACTGCTAACCCACTGTTCTTACTAGATGGCTTCGTTTTTCCGCCATTTTTACCTTTCATTTAAATGTAAAGTACATTGATAGACCTCCTGTTTCAAAGTTGGGAGGTGAATAGAATTGTGTTGAGGAAAGACAGGAACTGTATATATATATATATATGTGTGTATATATATATATATATATGTGTGTATATATATATATATATGTGTGTATATATATATATATATGTGTGTATATATATATATATGTGTGTATATATATATATATGTGTATATATATATATATATATGTGTGTATATATATATATATGTGTGTGTATATATATATATATATGTGTATATATATATGTGTATATATATATATATATGTGTATATATATATATATGTGTATATATATATATATGTGTATATATATATATATATAATATTTTTAAGGTGTTAAGACTAATGGATGCTGGATTGTTCCAATACAGTGACAAGCCTATTGTTTCTAGTGCTAGATTTATATGTTGAAACCAAGGCAAACTCTGAGTATTCCCCATCTGTAGAACCCCATTTGGTGTGTGTTTATAGGGACCTAGAGCTTCATTTGAAGAAATCCTAGCCCAGAATAATCGCAGTATAAATACACTATAGGATTTATATTATAGTGCACCACATCTAGAAAGGGAGAAGTAATGGGAGTGCTCATTTTTATGAACTGATTCTCGGCTGTTGCCAGGTTTTTCGAATTAGCATACCCCCATATATGTGATCCGTAAAAGTGCATCTATTGGTGCCTGGACACTATACACCTAGAGAGCAGGTGAAACTGCTCAAATGCTTGATCTTCTGGCAAAGCTTAATGCAGCATTGACTGTGCATCATAGTTAAAGTACTCTTCTCGAACTGATCTGTTTGGACCATGATGCAATAGCTACTAATTGATCTCCAAGTAATGAAGTTATTTTACCCCTTCCAGATTTTGTCCTCCAAGTAGAGGTTACCTCTACAATATTATTGGGGATAAAAGGCCATAAATGTAGTCTTTGCTGCATTAATTATAATTCTCCGTTCCTGGCAGAATTCAGAAAACTCATAAGAGATTGGAATCCCATTGGAGTCTTGGAAATCAGGAGAGTGTTTCCCACAAATAATAAAGTGCAGTTTTTCCCCCCAGCCAATTGTGGGGAATTACTAAAAAAAATCAGTTAGATATTGTGTTACACATAAAGCAGTCCACCATTGCAAGTTAGTGTCCTCTTTTTAAATGATCTGACTGTAGAATATAGCTTGAACATTCCATTGCATGTTCTGAAAATGTTGAAGGAGCTCTGAATGTTTGTGCCTAGAGCCTTAACTATGGAGGATATTAAACGAGAGAAGAGGTAGCACTCTATCGAAGAATACATCCTGTCAAGATCTGTGGTCTTTTAGAGTGTCAAGTTGCCCATAATCATTTTGTGATTGAAATGGGTGAGATATTTGACGGCAAAGAGGCCTTTAAAAAATATTAAGACCTGCTATTTATGCTCCTCAAGGAGTACTTTTACCTAGTGTCCTCAGGTTGTTCATATAATTATAAATAGGAGGAGCAGTTCTCATAAAGCTGCTTTATTGCATCTAAAAGCTTTCAAAATACTCATTGGCATTACTAAGTGTGTTATTGTATCGTGCAGTTGGTGGGGGGAGAATATGGCTATAATTAGTAAACAATTATAGAATAATAGGCAGAGAGAGAACGGTGTCTTGTCATATGTGATGTTTAGTAGTAGTCTTTGAATTTCTGAACTATATGTTCAAACCATACCTTAAGTAAGTATCTGTGAGGTGAGTTGTCTGCACATTGACCTGCTGCTGTTTAATCTTAAGATAAATGGCTATTTTAAGTTTTAGAAGGACATTTGTTAAATTGTATATTATATGTAGTTATATTGTTTGGAAGTATTTGTACAGGTCCACGTGTATATGTACTATGTTCAGTATGTTGTCCACCAGGCTCCTGGGATGCTATTTCTTTGCAAGAAGGACTGCAGCATTTTTGCGTAGCATAAACCATATTTATTTGATGTCTGCGCATGTACGTTACTTTGTCACTACACAGGTTTTGTCTACCAACTTCCATGCCCATTCCCTTAAACCTCAGTCAATTGTCTGCACTGCTGCCATAGTGAAAGTTTCTACCATGGGTACCACTGTGGTCATGTAGGTGAATGGGTTTTGCTACGCTTACCCTGTACCAGCAATTTAACAAGCAATTTAACAATGAGGCCATAACCCCAATAAGGCATGGCTTTCCTATATGTTTGGATTGGCAATGTCTCCGGAGCTCTGCATTGATTCAAAGAGACATTCTGATCATGGGAGTCAAAGAACTTTCTGAAGTTTCCTTTTTCTCAAAGGATAGCTTTTATGAGTGGTACTGTGGTTTTTTTTATGGGGTACAGAGTCGTGGCCCAGCGTAAAGAGGAGCCATCTCAAACTATTCACCGATCTCCTAGTATGCAAATTAAAAAAAAATAACAAAGGTTATTTTCCCAAACTCCAAAAGTAAATTATTTATTGTTTTGATTAAAGTTTTAAAAATTTGATTTCAGATTTCAAATGTTCTTGTTTTATATCCATTTATAAACTGCTAAATGAAAATGTTTCAAATGCCCAGAATTCCCCTTGACTCACTGAAAAGCCACCTTCTTATGGGCATATCTTGAATATTTAACTCTATTGAAATACTTTTGGAGCAAGTCATTGAGAACTTTAAGGATGAACCTTTTGAAATTAAGTTGCAAAACATATATTTTTTTGTCTTATCATGGCACGAATTGATTAATAACAATATAAGGATATAAAATGAGAAAATCTCTTAGAAGAGGTCTTTGGCCTGTGAGTAACCCCCTAGAATCAGTGGGAGAGCATGGAATGAAATGAAGATTCCACTCTCTTTTTTTATTTACTGTTTTCTGCTCAATCTCTTTTGAAATCCATTATTCTCTTTAGGTGATTTCTACATAGACTCTTCAAATACATTTGTCTCCTGGGATCCATTCTGGCTATTACATGAAGTACAAATTCTACTCATATGCGCCAGTAGCCTCTTCACCAAAGGATGCCTCTCAAATGATCAAGCATCTAGGCAGTTTCCTCCTTTTAAGACTCTTGCACCGTACCCACCAGTTCTTCAGCTACAGGCTTCTGTTCCATATTTGGCCTTGTTGAATATACTTAAGACCTTTTTGAATTGTGATGGTATTAGTGGTTTTCAAGGTGCTAGTTGCTAAGTATTCCACACACAATAGACCACTCTCCTCCACACCTATGGGTTAATTTAACAAATCTCTAGACCTGTCTGATCACTTCCTTCTTCCTTTGCAACAGCTAAAGTCTGATTTAGAGTTCAAGAACGATTAGGAGGAGGCTGCGGTAGAGAATTACCTTTCACATTTCAATGACATTTCTGCTTCTTAAGATTGGTGAGTGATCCACTTCATAGCGGTGGGGTAGGGTCTGCAGTCTTCCATCCCTTAACAGGAGAATGTGCTTAAAGCAGCCTTTACGACATGTCAAAGCCTAACTTGCCTCCTTTTGTTTAAAAAGAGCAAGTTTGCCTTTCACCGTGTCCCAAATAATTATTGATGGTGTTTGTTGCTGTCAGTAGCCAGAAATTTCCTTTTACTTTGGCTGCTAATCATATAGATAATCATTGGAGAGGCCAGGAGCCCTGGTTTTAATGTTGGAATGTATAACACAGACATGTAGACATTGCATTTTCCGATCACATTAACCCAAAACTTATTGGATTTTCCAATGCTTGATTATAGTGATTGTGGTATTGGTAGTGCTGGTTGCGATATCAGTAATGGTATTGGCGGTGACATTGGTATTGTGGTTGTAGTATTGATGGCATAGGTGATGATATAAGTGGTGGCATTGGTATTGGTGGTAGTGGTATTGATATTTGTGGTAGAGGTATTGGTGGTGGAATTGGACCACAAAGGAACCTTCAATGTAGTCCTGTCTCATCGTATTCGGACCATGTGGCCCTTTTATTAACAAGGCAAACACAAGGAGATGATGGACGGAGCGCTGAAACCTTTCAGACACTCACCCCCCAGTCACAGATCTGGGTTGAATCCATCATTAATCCACTTGATGCTTGTTTCCGGTCCATGGAGGAACTGGCCTGGCAGTTCGGGCTGGACTGTTTCCATGAGGCACAGGGTCAAGACTGATTTGCATATGGCTGGGTCCAAACTGGGGTGGCGAAGTGAGCTAAAGAACGATGATGGATTCAACCCAGATCTGTGACTGGGGGTGAGTGTCTGAAAAGTTTCAGCACTCCGTCCATCATCTCCTTGTGTTTGCCTTTTATTAACAAGTACATCTTTTAGACATTATAAAGGCCTGACTCCAAGTTGACAGTCCAATGTGATAAACAAAAAGCAGTTAGAAGGTGGTGTTGAGGTCAGGCTTACACTCGCATCATGACAAAAGAATAAAAAAAATACTTAAAAAAGAGATTGTTTTCTGTATCCATTACATGCTTGAGCCAAAGAACTGAAAGGGAAATGGCTGAGTGTACTTGTTCTATGTAAAATAACCGTGTCAGCATTGCATTGCAAATGATTGATGGAAGACGGAATGATGCCTCAAATAGGCAATACCATGATGGTGAAAGCGAAATTTTCCCTCAGTGCTAATCTAAGAAGTGATTGACAATGTCTCAAGCCATTGGGTGAAAGAGCCTGATCCCAAAAAGCTAATGTTTGAAGGTATGTGACTCTCAAACCATTTTATGTATATTGTAAACAATAGTACACGCATACAGCTATGTCTGAAAAGTAGGCAATATTAATTGACTCCAGTTGAGGCAAAGAAATAGTCAAATGCATCTCTTTCCAAAAACATTTGTAGGAATGTAAAACATTCATGCAGTTTGAGCATTTGAACTCACACCTGACTTGAATGGGAAGTGCACTATGAGATGGTTGCCGCCCTGTTCATAATGTGCTAGGCTCTGAATGTTGACCTATCTGCATCCTAACTGAATGGACCACTTCCCAATAGTCGAATTAATGTATTCAGTGAAACGTCGGGATAAAAATTACACAAAGTGCACCACACCCGGTACTTCATGTTTGGCCTTGAGGAACAATCCATTCAAATTAGTTTGGACTTGTCCAGCACAGAGAAAATGTAATTGTTATTAAAATCAATGATTCAAATATTTTGTGCAACTACTCCCTTAACTGCAACTCCCAAGAGCAATCCTAACAAAACAATAACTGATGCTACATAATGTAACAAGGCCAAGCTTTTTCTCCCCTCTTTTGATTATTTGGAAAGACAAAGAAATCACACTTGAATTTGAATCCAGCTCAAACTTTAATCTTGACTTTAGTACTGATGTTGCATGGGAGATGTCAGGCTCCGTGGAAAGAGAGTAAAGAAAAATTAGCAGTGTGTGAGATGAGCCCTAGAAAGTACTGGAGGCAACAAATCTCATTTGTGAATGGCTTATAATGACAAGACATGACAATCGGATAATGATAGTAATCAGCTGAATAGTTAGCAGTATAAAGCAAGCCTCCACACACCACCCAAATGACATCTATTTTAGGAATCTACTGCCATGAGACTACCACAGGTCATTCAGCTACCAAAATGCATATTTAATCTGCTCAAATTTAATGTGATCTCAAAAGGCTCAAAGTAAAAGATCTGAAAGTGGATGCATTTGACTATCTGCTGCCTTCAGAACATCCTCATGGATGCAATTAACTGCATAGATCTAATATGCCATTGTGCCTCTAGTCGACTCTGCCCTGAATCTTGAATTATCAATGGCCATTTCCTCTAGAGCGGAACCGATCCGATGATGGTAACTGCCTTTTCAGGCTTCTGAAGGAAATCAAGAATTGAGCCACAGAATTAGGTCTGAGAGAACCTGTTAAAGTGTAAAGATCTAAAAGTATAGAAAGAAAACTCAAGAGGCTTTTTTATTCCATCCACATATCTTCTATTGAAAAACACCTTTTTAAATCCAAATCTCTTTAACATCTCATACTCTTTTTAAGAATTAGGAGCCAGTGATTAATGCCTGGAAAGCTGATATTTACATTAATGAATGCCAGATGTTGGGGATGAGAGAGAAGATAATACCCCTCATGAGTTGACAGAGGCCCTTGTCCAAGGGCACTCAGGACACTAAGAAATGTCTCATAGGTATCTGAGAATAGTAGATGGTATTTTAAGACAGGCCTAGTCAAAGAGATAAATAGAAAATTAGCTAGAAGGACATGGCATGCATTTTCAGAATCCAGATTTTTTCAGTCACCTGTGAACACATGTAAGAAAGTGCCCTCTTTCTGCATGGTTGCCCCCACGTTTTGCTGAACTGCTGATGTGCTTTGACTGAGTGCACCCTGGGTTCCTGCCAAACAGGTACCCAGGGCCTATGTTCTTTCCCTAAAACTGCATTGAAAACAAAACCCAATAGGCACTCTTTGGCCACAGGTCAGTCCCTTGTAAATGGTACCACAGGGACCAAGGGCACTGTGGCCAGGGAAGGCCTCCAAGGGCTGCAGCACTTATTGTGCCACCCTTCGAGGCCCTGTACCTTTACACTCGCACACTCCCTTTGCAGGCTGCGTGTTTTGGTGCAGAACAAAGTGAAGAGTCGACATGGCACACACCCCTGTGTGCCATGCCAACAACTCACTGCCCTGGCATAGGTCAGCCATCCCTCTAGCTGGGTGCACTATACCAGTGGTGAGGGTACAGGTGCATGAGCCCTGTACCCCTACAGTGTCTAAGTCGATTTTTACGCGATACAAAAGGGGATGATGGACGGAACGCTTGAGCCAATCAAACACTCACCCCCAGTCAACTGATCTGGGTTTAATCCATCATCATTCTTTAGCTCACTCCACCACCCCAGTTCAGACATGGCCATATGCAAATCAGTCTGACCCTGTGCCTCATGGGAACAGTCCAGCCCGAACTGCCAAGCCATGTCTTCCCTGGACCGGAAACAAGCATCCTAGGACCGGTTTCTGGCATTCCAGCCGTCATCAGCCAGGCTTGCTTGAATCCAGTGGCAAAGTGAGCAAGGGACCCACGCCTGGGCATACCCCCGCCAACTTAGGGCGAACAAAGCGATACAAAAGGGGATGATGGACGGAACGCTTGAGCCAATCAAACACTCACCCCAGTCAACTGATCTGGGTTTAATCCATCATCATTCTTTAGCTCACTCCACCACCCCAGTTCAGACATGGCCATATGCAAATCAGTCTGACCCTGTGCCTCATGGGAACAGTCCAGCCCGAACTGCCAAGCCATGTCTTCCCTGGACCGGAAACAAGCATCCTAGGACCGGTTTCTGGCATTCCAGCCGTCATCAGCCAGGCTTGCTTGAATCCAGTGGCAAAGTGAGCAAGGGACCCACGTCTGGGCATACCCCGCCAACTTAGGGCGAACAAAGCGATACAAAAGGGGATGATGGACGGAACGCTTGAGCCAATCAAACACTCACCCCCAGTCAACTGATCTGGGTTTAATCCATCATCATTCTTTAGCTCACTCCACCACCCCAGTTCAGACATGGCCATATGCAAATCAGTCTGACCCTGTGCCTCATGGGAACAGTCCAGCCCGAACTGCCAAGCCATGTCTTCCCTGGACCGGATACAAGCATCCTAGGACCGGTTTCTGGCATTCCAGCCGTCATCAGCCAGGCTTGCTTGAATCCAGTGGCAAAGTGAGCAAGGGACCCACGTCTGGGCATACCCCGCCAACTTAGGGCGAACAAAGCGATACAAAAGGGGATGATGGACGGAACGCTTGAGCCAATCAAACACTCACCCCCAGTCAACTGATCTGGGTTTAATCCATCATCATTCTTTAGCTCACTCCACCACCCCAGTTCAGACATGGCCATATGCAAATCAGTCTGACCCTGTGCCTCATGAACACAGTCCAGCCCGAACTGCCAAGCCATGTCTTCCCTGGACCGGAAACAAGCATCCTAGGACCGGTTTCTGGCATTCCAGCCATCATCAGCCAGGCTTGCTTGAATCCAGTGGCAAAGTGAGCAAGGGACCCACGTCTGGGCATACCCCCGCCAACTTAGGCTGAACAAAGCGATACAAAAGGGGATGATGGACGGAACGTTTGAGCCAATCAAACACTCACCCCCAGTCAACTGATCTGGGTTTAATCCATCATCATTCTTTAGCTCACTCCACCACCCCAGTTCAGACATGGCCATATGCAAATCAGTCTGACCCTGTGCCTCATGGGAACAGTCCAGCCCGAACTGCCAAGCCATGTCTTCCCTGGACCGGAAACAAGCATCCTAGGACCGGTTTCTGGCATTCCAGCCGTCATCAGCCAGGCTTGCTTGAATCCAGTGGCAAAGTGAGCAAGGGACCCACGTCTGGGCATACCCCCGCCAACTTAGGGCGAACAAAGCGATACAAAAGGGTCGCTGGAACTGGGGAACTGGGGTGGTGGAGTGAGCTAAAGAATGATGATGGATTAAACCCAGATCAGTTGACTGGGGGTGAGTGTTTGATTGGCTCAAACGTTCCGTCCATCATCCCCTTTTGTATCGCTTTGGTCGCCCTAAGTTTGCGGGGGTATGCCCAGACGTGGGTCCCTTGCTCACTTTGCCACTGGATTCAAGCAAGCCTGGCTGATGACGGCTGAAATGCCAGAAACCGGTCCTAGGATGCTTGTTTCCGGTCCAGGGAAGACATGGCTTGGCAGTTCGGGCTGGACTGTTCCCATGAGGCACAGGGTCAGACTGATTTGCATATGGCCATGTCTGAACTGGGGTGGTGGAGTGAGCTAAAGAATGATGATGGATTAAACCCAGATCAGTTGACTGGGGGTGAGTGTTTGATTGGCTCAAACGTTCCGTCCATCATCCCCTTTTGTATCGCTTAAGTCGATTTTTAGACATTGTAAGTGCAGTAATGCCATTAAGAGTATATGGTGGTGCTGGGAGTTTCATTACGAACTCCACAGTACCATAATGGCTTTACTGAAAACTGGGAAGTTTGGTATCAAGCTTCTCAGCACATTAAACCCACACTGCCAGTGTGGGATTTAATGAAAAAATGCACACAGAGGGCATCTTAGAGATGCCCCCTGTAAAACGACCTAACACTAGTGTCCAGGCTGAGTGGCTGCTCACCAGCTGCCACCACCAGACATGTTTCTGGACCCATGGGTCGAGAGCCTGCTGCTCTCGGGGGTCTGAAAAAATGCACAGCCAGGTGCGAAGCCTCCTCCCCCAGGATGGGCAGGGTCCACGAAGGGGAAGCTTCAAAGGCTTGCCGCCTTTGTGAGCTTCCCCAGGCCCTTTGCTGCTTCCAGCAACTGGCCCTACCTGTTCTGACGCCCACTTTGGGCAAGAGAATCGGCGGGAAAACCAAGTGAGAAAGGGAAGTGTGCCCACCTTTGCCAACCCCACCCCTCGGGTGGGGGAGGCGAGGTGAAGCACAACTCTGTCCCCGCCATCTTGCAGATTGGGGGACCCAGCCAACCAGAGTGAGGCATATGCCCCCCTCCCACTGGAGGGTGGCATAATAGGGGGTGTACCCACCCCAAGGAAGGGACCCAATGGTCCCAACCTTTACCTACCTGTAACGCCCCTAAATCTAGCGTTTAGGGGCACCCCTGAACCTTGCCTCCTCAGACAAGAAACGACCAAGAAGAAAAGAAGAAGGACCTAACAGCCGTGCTGAAGCTAAGAAGAGGAGGGCGCCCACTGACTTGGCCCCAGCCCTACCGGCCTGTCCCCACCTCGAACCTGCAGAAGCGAAACTCCGGTGTGTCCTGCAGCCAACAACCTCAAGAACCCCGAGGACCTGCCCTGCCTTCCACAGAAAAGACTTTGTCTCCCGTGAACACCGGATTTGTTCACCCACAGACTCTAGCTCCGGCCAAATCCGCGAGTCTGCACCACTCTGCACCCGTCGCCCACAGCCTGAGTTTGAGTGGCCCAACACCACGAGGAGGTCTCCCCGGCGATCCTGACCCGAGATCTGGTGATCTCTGCCCTGCCTCGAATCTCCTAGCGAAGCCTGCAGCCTCTTTCTGGAGACGCCCCCCGACCGCGACTGGAGCTGGTAAGAGAAACCCGACGCCTAAAGACACCCCTGCACCCAAAGCCCCATGGCCTTGGGTGGCCCAACCGGCAGTGTCCCAGCATCCCCAGGCATCACAACTTACCTGTCCAACCGGTGGTCACCTCCAGAAGATCTTCATCCCTGAGCCTGCAGTCTTTGTTGAAACCGGAGAATCCCCATTGAAACCAACAGGGCACCCGACGCCAAAACAGCACCCTGCACCCAGCCGTCCCTGCGCCGCTGCTGGTGTACTTTGGGTGCTAACTCGGATCCCCCTTTGCCCTGAGCCTAACACCAGGAGCTTGGCTCCCACAACCCAGTGGCCTGCTCGTAAGCAGCCACCAACCGGAGGCCCCCTATCCCCCATTGGATAACATTGGGCCTCAGCACTCTGCACCCGGTTGCCCTACTGCCGCTGAGGGTGTTTTGAGAGTGCATCCTTGACCCTGGGGGAACCCTTGTTCTAACACTAGAAACTCAACCCCAAAGACCGAGTACTTACCTGGTAACCAATAACCTCATTTCTCTCCATAGGAATACATTGACTGTTTTTCTCTGAAAAATGTTCCGTGTGGAGTTGATTTGTATGGAAACCCGAAAAACTACACTTGTGAAGAACTGATTTTACTTACCTTTTCCCTAGGAAATGTCCCAGTATGATATCTAGGCATATCACACTGAGTAGAAAAAGTAACTTGAAAAGTAATCTAAAAAGTAACTGAAAAGTAATCCGTACAGTAATTTCTTTTTTTTTTTTAACTCTTTTATTAATTTCGCTCAAAAGACCATACAATACAAAAAACACATGTGCATGTACATCTTTAACATGAGTCATCCCTTTGCTGTTTCTTGGGAGCAGTATGGAGCCCCTCGCTTCATGGGAAGCCAACGAAGGACTGAATTCGCACAACCCCCACTCTCCGGTCTTGGGTCCAAGCGTACATAGGAGCCCCTGCTTAGTTTCCCTGTTGGTTAGAGTCACTGCATCTGTTCGGGACCCCCATCGACATTCTGTATTTGCGCCAGGGTGCCCATATCTTTTCCCACTTCTTGACACATCCCCTGCTTTTATATACTGTTTCCTCGGCTCGCTGACACCAATCTAGGTCTTTTTCCCATTCCTTCAAAGTTGGTGGCTGAGGAAGCCCCCCCATTGCTGTGCAATGTTCCTTTTGGCAATCCCTGCAGCAAGGGCCAGCCAGAGACCGACATATCTGGGGCTGTCTATTTCCCCCTTAATCATCAGAAGGAGCCATTTAGCGTCCATTGGAACCTCCACCCCTGACACCCTGGACATCACCGCTGTGACCCTCTGCCAGAACCGGGCGATTTCCGGGCATTCCCATATAATGTGAAAGAAGGAGCCCTCCTCCTGGCATCCCCTAGCCCAGAGTGCTGTTTGTGCCCTACCCCATTTGTGTAAAAGTGTGCGGGGATAGTAGGAGCGGTGTAGTATTTTGAGCTGAACTAACCTGAATCTTGTATGGATTGCAATTTCTCTAGGGCTCTGCAATGCCTCTAACCATTTGTCATCTTCAATGTTGCCTAGGCCATGCAGCTCTTAGGGTCGCCAGGGGGTCTGGTATATTGTTTATTAGTTTGCGGTATACTGTGGAAGTCGCCTTCTCTGGAATGGGATCAATTAACAATCTATCTTCTAGAGGGGAGTGATCAGGGATGAGCGTGCCCCGCTGGATGTGTCTCTGTAAGGCGTGTGTCAACCTCAAATAATGATACCTTTGTGCCGGGGAGAGGCTATATTCCCGCTGTAAATCTTCTAGTCATTCAATGCCTATCGTCTGCCAACCTCTGAAGCCCTTTAGAGAGGCAACCTCCCCCAGTAAGTCTCCTGCCCACAAGGGTGTCCGACTGGTGAGCCTCCCCTGCCAGCCCAGACACCTATCTGCGTCCCGCCAACATGCCGCCACCGTCGCGGTATGCACAGGCCATTCTGTGCATGCCTTGCGGGCGTATAGGAGTGGCTCGCAGTCACCTCTCGGCATGGCCGCCCTGTCCACTCTGTAGGCCAGCTCATTGCTGTCAGCATAGACCCCTTCATTTATAACTAGTATCTGAGCGGCCCAATAGTAAAGCTTAATATCAGGCACCGCTAGGCCGCCCTTGTATACTCCTCTCTGTAATTTTTGGAGTGCTATTCTGGATGGGCCCCCCTGCCACACCACCGTCCGGACCTCCTGGGCCATGCGCTGGAAGATTGTCAGAGGGATTGGGCAGGGGGTATTTTGTAGGACATACATGAGACGCAGCAGGGCCATCATTTTAAATAAGTCTGCTCTGCCCATAAGGGAGAGCGGCAGGGTGCGCCAATGAAGTGCATCTGCGCTGAGCCGATCAATCTAGGGGGTAAGATTTCTCTGCAGGAACACCTGGTGATCTCTGGAAATATAAATTCCCAAATATTTAAACCCCTCCGTCACTACCGGCGCAGCACACTTCGCCGGCACTCTTGGAGAGGGCCCGGACAGCGGGAACACCACCAACTTAGACCAATTAATGGTATATCCGGAGTAGCTCCCAAACAATTTTCTCGCGCCTCTAATAGCATCTTTAATAAAGGTGTCGTTATTATGGAAGACTGGCATTTATACAATTCAACTGGAAGCCCATTCAGGCCCACTGCCTTTCCTGATTTGAGGGATCCCAGTGCTTCTGCCAACTCTTCCTAAGTGAGGTCAGCCTCTAGGGCCTCACACACCTCCTCAGTTAGTGTGGGTATTGCGAAATCCCTCAGTAATTCCTGACAGTCGTTTTCAGATCTTGTACTCTTGGATGCAAATATACCTTCATAGTAGGTAGCGAAAGTCTCCGCTATTTCAACACTGGATGTCTGGAGTGTCCTGTCTTTATCTCTTACCCCTGCCACCCATGATCGTTCCCTGTCTCGCTTCTCTAGCCAGGCCAAAAGCTTTGAGGCCTTATCACCCACATCATAGAGTTGGTGTTGCGTTGCCAGCGCATACGCCTTCGCTTCCCCTTCAGCCAAGGCGCGTAGTTCCCGCTGGCGCAGTGCTAATCTGTGCCGCTGATCGGCGTTGGCACCGCCTGCTACCTCGGCCTCCATCTGGAGTATTTCCTGTTCTAGTGACCAGATTTGTAGGGATTCCTCTTTCGTTTTGGCCCCAATTAGTGCCTGTGCCTGCCCCCTCAATACCGCCTTATATGCCTCCCAAATAGTCAGATGCGACTCCACCGACCCCACATTCTCTTCAAAGTAGAAGTCTGACCCTTCCCGTATTTTGTCTTTGAGTTTGGGGTCCCGTAGCTGCCAGGGTTCAATCCTGGGGAATGGTGCTCTATTGATGGATGGACCACAAATGGTAACCCCCACTGGGGAGTGGTCTGAGATACCCCAGGCCATATGGATTGGGGATGTAAATTCCCCTACTATGTCATTTTGCGTAAAGAGATAATCAATTTTAGAGAAGGAATCATGCAGCGCTGAATAAAATGTGTATTGCTGTATCGTTGGGTTGTGTGTTCCCCAAAGGTCTGTTATACCCATGGCTAACAAGAAATTCAACAAGTCTCGTTCCCCCTGCTGGCCCAGACGTGCGCTGGATCGGTCCAACTCCGGGTCTATTACTGCGTTTGCATCGCCTCCCGCCGCCAAAAAGGTGCCCGGGGGCAGTCCTATAAGGATCACACTAATCTTTGGGAGGGTGATGGTGAGTAGCCTAGGGGGTATATACAATGAGCACAGAGATATCAATTGCCCTTCCCACCTGCCCGCCACTGCAGCGCAGCAGCCGGCATCGTCTGTCCATGTGCCAGTTATAATCCGGGGTAGCGTATTGCGGATTGGAATTCCCACACCCTGGGCGCCTGTCGAATACCCGGAGTGTGCCACCAGTTTGTAACCAAATCTGTCCAATGCCCTGCAGCGGCTCTCCTTAAGGTAAAATTCTTGTATAAGTACTACATCTGGGGAGTGTCGTTTAATGTATTGAAGGACAAGCGTCCGTTTGATTTTATTCCCCAGTCCATTCATATTCCAGGACCACACACGTATATTAGCCGGTTCCCCCATGCACCTGGTCTAAATAAATACCCATTACAGAGCTACTCCCCTCGGAATATGTGATGTTATATCGCATGCGATACATCGCATGCCATTACAACGCGGTCGCTACAACGACCGCGTTGTTACATCGCATACCATTACAACGCAAGTCGACTTGCTGTAGGGGGCGCTGGATGTTGGAATAGTATAATTTACTATTCCAACTCCAGTCTGTGCAACAGTAGGGAAGGTGTTGGATTTTAAATCCAACACCTTCTGCCCCCTATAGCAAGTCGTTGTAACGACTTGCATTGTAATGGTTTGTGATGTAACACCTGCAGCCCTGCTAGGTGAGTAACAAACCTCCCACCCCCCCAACATGCAGAGTGCCTGTCGCCCTAACTGTGTGGTAATAACCCTTGGTGAGGGGTGGTGAGCCAGCCTCCAGCAGAAGATACTTAATTCTGCTGTTGAATAATGCAAAACCCCATGCCATTTCCATGAGAGTCATCTTGTCTATCAGCTCCTTGACAGAAGCCACGTGGGGGGCAGTAGGCATCTCATCGTTATAAGTGTCTGTTGGATAACAGTGTCCATTTAGGCCAGTCTTTTCCACTCTTTCACCCCTGGGCCATCGCCCGCCCCTCCCGATCCATACAGTAGGAAGGGGGACACCCTCTTGTTCACTTATCTGTTCTTTGTCTCTGAGTCGGGCTGCCGGGCTCATGGCTCACATCTCGTCTGCCTGGGTTCTGCTCTCTCAGGATCGACGTTCGACTTCTGTCTCCTTTCCGCCCAACTATGCGCCAGCCTTCTAGCCAGTCGTTGGCCTCAGCTGCCGAGTTGAAGAAGTACGATTTCCCATCGTCGATGATTTTCAGTTTAGCTGGAAACAGCATCATGTATTTTACATTTTGCTTGTGGAGGGCCCTTTTTACCGCATCGAAGGTGCGTCTCTGGCTTTGAACCTGAAGCGTGAAATCTGGAAAAAATCGAATGGTGGCGTTTTCATGTTGCAGGTCACCGTGCTGGCGTGCCGCCTGTAGGATGGCATCCCTGTCTCTGAAGTTAAGTATACGTGCTATAATCATGCGGTGGGGCGCCCCCGTTCATGGTCATGCTCCCAGGGCCGGGTGTGATCTCTCCACCGAGAAGAAGGCGGACAGGCGACCAGGCTTTAGTTTGTTTAGGATCAAATCTTCCAGGAAGAGGTCCATCGAGGGTCCCTCCATTCCCTCCGGCACTCCTACCACACGAATATTGTTCCTTCGGGCCCTGCCCTCTTGATCATCAAGCCTCGCCAGGATTTCAGTCTGATTTTTTTGTCTATACCGACACTTGCTCCTCCAACCGTTTTGTTTTGGATTGTAGGCCACCTATGTCCACCTCCGCCGCGGACATTTTTTATGACATCTTCCGGAGATCCGCCCTGAGTAGAGTAACCTCCTCCGTAACCGAATCTAATTTTGGTTCCAGGGTTCCCCTCAAGTCTCTAATAGCCAGCATAATGTCTCTTAGAGAGGGGTCAGGGGTCTGGACATCCAACTTGGCCGGCGGTGCCCCATCCGCAGCCTCCTCCACGCGGCCCATAGTCACCGTGTATTTGTCGATGTGGTTGGCCTGGCACGGTCCCGCACCCTTGGTCCGACCCATAGTTGTTATCTAACTGCTTGGCGGCGTTTCAACAGGCAAACTCAGACTTTGCTTTGGACAGTGATGCTGGAGGAACTAGGTATCTTCAGCTCCAGCAGGTGCGGTCGTCCTAAAGGACCTTGTCCTCTGGCCAGCACCTGTATAGTGCCGCAAATGTGCCACACCGCTGTGCACGTACTCAACAGCCGGGTCCCTCACTCACCCCCTCGAGGCGATTTCCGTCTAGGTGGGCGCGTA
Organism: Calotriton arnoldi; assembly: GCA_963921515.1. Taxonomy (NCBI): domain Eukaryota; kingdom Metazoa; phylum Chordata; class Amphibia; order Caudata; family Salamandridae; genus Calotriton; species Calotriton arnoldi. The sequence goes on from CAWUFW010000281.1 coordinate 2,194,482, forward strand.
CGTTGTGACTTTGCCGGGCCACCTTTGCTTGGTACAGAAGTCTGAGGCCCCAGGCGCCCTCGCTGTTGGTTGCTGGCGCCCACCTTACGTTTAGCCGCCCAGGAGCCAGGCTTTGCCAAGCCAAGCACCCTCGTCGGACCCCCGGCCGTCAGACAGCTTGGTCCTGTTCACGGAGGTCCCAGCCATCTTCGTTGTTACTGCCGAGTAGCATGGGGGTCGTAGGCCAGTCCGGGCCACCACTACTGCACCACTGTTTTAGAGGGAACTTCCTCACTGCACCTGGGTCATCCGCGAGCAACAAACGCTCCGATTGCCTCTTATGTACTCGGGAGCAATGTCTCTGGCCTCGCTGCACGCCCCTTTTACGAGCGACGTTTCTGCACACTCTCACAACATGCTGCGATCCCAGGGGGTGAAGCGAGTCAGCACGGCTTCTCTGTTGTTTCACCAGCTACCTCCCGTTACACTTCGTCACACTCCACTCCTTCTAAGCTGGGGCGCGGGCCTTCAGCGTCGACACCGGCTGCCGCGGCCGACTCCGCTCAGCAGCGTGGACCTAGCGGGGGGGCCGCCCAGAGTACACTTATCCCGGCCCTCCCGATTACCTCTGCCGCTGCTTTGGGCCTCCGTCGCACTCGGAGTTACCCAGACGCCGCCATCTTGCCGCCCGGGTCTGCCTTGCTGCCCACCTTTACTTAGGCGGTGCACCGTTGCGGGGTGCTCCTTGTCAATTATCGAGGCGGCCACTACGTCCTCAGCCGCCTCCTTCTTGCTGATGCTCTCGGACACAACGGATGATGAAGGATTTCTGGGGCTTAACTCTGGCGACTAGCGCAGCGCAATCAGATCGCAGCCATCTTCGCTGGCTGCTAGCCATGCCCCCGCACAGTAATTTCAATACTTTGCTTACCTGTATTTCAATCGAACTGCATTTGAATCGGCATTCAATTGTAAACACTGCATAATTGGTCTGAGTTCAGTCTTTGAGTTTCTGACATCATTTGCTGATTGAGTGTGTACAACAAATGCTTAACACTACCCTCTGATATAGCCTTACTGCTCGCCCACACTACCACAAAGAGAGAGTAAGGTGCTATCTACTTTTACCTCTGCCTACCTTTGGGGTTCCACTGGACTCTGTGCTCACTATAGCTCAGTTTGGTATAGTATATACAGAGCCAGCTTCCTACATTGGTGGATCAGCGGTGGGATATACAACTTTGCATTTGTTGGACTAACTTAGTCACCACCTGATCACATGACAGAACTCTTAAATTGTCTTTAGAATTCTGATTTTTTCAATTAACAAATTTTTCCAAATTACTAAAAGTCTTGTTAGGGCCTTGGTTAAGTTCCTTTAGAATTTTAGAAAAATAAAAGTACGCTTTAGCTAGGGATAAGCGGGGTTAGAAGTTTTTTAACAATGTCTCTTAACAAGAACCCAGCTGTTAGTGAAGATAACCACAATGGCATAGAGGACCAGGTTGAGGAGCTCGACCTCACCCCTTATCACCACTTAGCATTCAAGGAGTTAAGGACCATCCTTCTGAGAATGGTGAAGACCTCTCAGATGAATAAGTAGAGGGAGGAGATGAGGCTAACAACCAACCTCCCCCACTTCATAGCGAGGAAAGGGCCCCAGTGGCCCTGACTCCAAGAATAAACCTCTCAGCACCTAGAGCCCACGCAGGTGGATCAGGTGCTACTGAGGACATTGAGGACAGCCTCAATGAGGAGGACAACCTGTTAGCAAGGTTGACCAAAATATTAGATCTAGAGACCAGACTCCTGGCTCTAAGGAAAGAGAGAGCAGAGATGGGCTTAGCACCCATCAATGGTGGCAGCAATTTACTAAATAAGGATAATGAGCAATCTTATGATCCTAAAATCCTCAAAGGGATTGTCCCCAAATATGAAGAGGGCGATGATATCACAAAATGGTTCACAGCCTTTGAGAGGGCTTGTGAAATGAGAAAAGTAAAGAAGTCACACTGGGGGGCACTCCTTTGGGAACTGTTCACTGGTAACAGCAGGGACAGACTCCTGAACCTTTCAGGGGCAGATGCTGTGTCTTATGACCTCTTGAAGAGGACTCTGATTGAGCGCTTTGGACTCACAGCTGAGGAATACAGAATTAGATTCAGGGGGGCTCACAAAACCCATAACTAATCCTGGTTTGACTTCGTTGACTACTCAGTTAAGACACTAGATGGTTGGTTAACTGGAAATAATGTGCATAATTTCAATGGAATTTACAATTTGTTTATGAAGGAACATATTTTGAGTAATTGCACTAAAGAAAAGTTACATCAGCATTTGGTAGACCTAGGTCTAATTTCTCCCCAAGAATTGGGAACGAAGGCAGACCATTGGGTCAAGACAAGGGTAACAAACACAATGACTGGGGGTGACCAAAAGAAAGTGGGTACACAACCTCCCTGGGGGAAATGGAGTGAGAACTCTCAAGATAAAAAACCTGAAGACTCTTCAAAAGGGCCCCAAAAACCTGCACAGGGGGGAGGGTCCCAAAACTCTTCCCAGTCCAATAATCGGTACAAGGGAAAGAACTTTGATCCCCTAAAGCCCTGGTGTAACAACTGTAAGACGTTGGGACACTTAACTGAAGATGCTACTTGTCCTAACAAGAAGCGCCCTAGTCCTCCTACAGCTACTCCTGGTGTAGTCAGTCTCCAGATGGGATCAACAGTGTGCCCAGAGCAAATCAGGGTTCACACTGAAGCAGTTCTAGTCACAGAGGGGGAAGTTGAGTTTGCCACTTTAGCTGTGTGGCCACCCAACTTAAAGAAGTATTTGCAATATCCCTGGATCAATGGGACGAGGATAGAAGCCCTGAGTGATACAGGTGCCAGTGTCACTATGGTGAGAGATGCACTGTTTTCCCCAGAGCAATACCTGATTGGGAAAACTTACCCAGTCACCAATGCTGATAGTGTTACCACTAACCATGCCATGGCTATGGTGACATTAGACTGGGGAGGGGGGGGATTACTGGCCTGAAACAGGTAGAGGTCTCTCCAAAGCTTCCAGCTGCATGTCTGCTTGGTAGTGACCTGGAAACCTCAGATTGGGCTGAGGTAGAATTAAAACCCCATGCAGCAATGCTGGACATCCCTGAGATTGTATGTGTGAAAACAAGAGCACAGAGCCAAAAGCAGGGTGAAAAAGAAGTGTTGGAGCCTGAAAGAATGGCCTAACCTTCCAAGAGGAAAGGTAGGAAGACTGGGGAACCAGCCTCTGAACAGCTCAAAACTCATGACCCCTCTCCCCAGGGAGAGGACTTGGAAGCCCCAGAGGGAACTGAGCCTATGGAACTTGACCCTTACCAGGTTGAGCTCTTAGGCCCAGGGGGACCCTCTAGGGAAGAGCTGTGCCATGAACAGCAAGACTGTCCAACTCTTGAAAGCCTGAGGCAGCAAGCTGCTGCCCAGGAAAAGAGAGATGTCAGTGGTACCCGCAGAGTCTATTGGGAGGAGGGACTACTGTACACTGAGGCCAAAGACCCCAACCCTGCAGCCACTAGGAGAGTGGTAGTGCCTCAGAAGTACAGGGAGTTCTTACTAACTTTAGCTCAGGACATCCCCCTAGCTGGACATCTGGGCAAAACCAAAACCTGTGAAAGGCTATTTAGCCACTTTTACTGGCCCCAGATGTCTCAGAAAGTAAAGGAGTTTGTCAGCTCCTATGTCACCTGTCAAGCCAGTGGCAAAACAGGTGGACACCCAAAGGCCCCCTTGATTCCACTACCAGTGGTTGGGGTTCCCTTTGAAAGGGTAGGTGTGGACATAGTGGGTCCACTTGAACCTCCCACAGCATCAGGAAACAAATTTATGCTAGTGGTAGAGGATCATGCCACTAGGTATCCTGAGGTAATTCTCCTTAGGGCTACTACAGCTCCTGCAGTAGCCAAGGCCCTCATTGGTGTCTTCACCAGGGTAGGGTTTCCTAAGGAGGTGGTTTAAGACAGAGGGTCAAACTTCATGTCTGCTTACCTAAAACACATGTGGAAAGAGTGTGGAGTGCAGTGCAAGTTTACTACACCCTATCCAGTGCTTAATTTGAGCCGGTGCTTTCCGGTGCTCGGCACCGGCACTTAATTGGTTTCCGGTGCTCAGCACCAGCACTTAACTGTCATCACACACTTATGACACTCTGCCACATGGTGGTGCTGCTCATCTAATTTAGAGATGAGCAGAACATTGGTTGTTTATGAATACAAAATACATTAAAAATACTAATTCCTGCATCCCCAGCCATTCCTTTATCTCTGGGGACCCGGAATAATCTGAACTGTCGCACTTGAAGGTGAAAGAGCTGGTTAGCAGTTGTTTTGGTACCGTTATTGGCAGCGATGACGGGGCAATCGGTGGTGCAAGCTGTAGTGGCCTCCTGGTCAGAGCCCCGGCACTTCTTATATTACAAATTAAGCACTGACCCTATCACCCACAAAACAATGGTCTTGTTGAGAGGTTTAACAAGACATTGAAAGGCATGATTATGGGGCTCCCTGAAAAGCTCAAAAGGAGATGGGATGTCCTATTACCATGCTTGCTTTTCGCCTACAGAGAGGTGCCTCAGAAGGGAGTAGGGGTTTCCCCCTTTGAACTTCTGTTTGGCCATTCTGTCAGAGGACCACTCTGTCTTGTAAAAGAGGGTTGGGAGAAGCCTCTCCAAGAACCCAAACAAGACATTGTTGACTATGTACTAGGCCTAAGGTCCAGAATGGCAGAGTACATGGAAAAAGCTTCCAAAAATCTTGAGGCCAGCCAGGAGCTCCAGAAGCACTGGTATGGCCAAATATCTGCACTGGTAGAATTTCAACCAGGGCAAAAGGTGTGGGTTTTGGAGCCAGTGGCATCAAGGGCTCTCCAGGACAAATGGAGTGGCCCTTACCCCATCTTAGAAAAGAAAAGTGAGGTCACCTACTGGGTGACCTGGGCACCAGCAGGACCCCCAAAAGGGTGATCCGTGTGAACCGCCTTAAGCTTTTCCATGACAGGGCTGACATCACCATGCTGATGGTGACTGATGAGGGTCAGGAGACAGAGAGTGAACCTCTCCTTGACCTCTTCTCCTACAGCCCCAAAGATGGATCAGTGGATGGAGTTGTATGCTCAGACACCCTCTCTGCCCAACAGCAGGCTGATTTCAAGCAAGTCTTGCAAAAGTTTGCTAAGCTCTTTTCCTTGACCCCTGATCAGACAAACTGGTGTACCCATGATGTGGACACTGGTGACAGTGTACCTGTCAAAAACAAAATCTACTGACAGTCTGACCAAGTCAAAGAAAGCATCAGAGCTGAAGTCAGCAAGATGCTGGAGTTAGGGGTTATTGAACCCTCTAAGAGCCCCTGGGCCAGCCCAGTGGTTCTAGTCCCCAAACCTCATCCCCAGGGTGGAAAGAGAGAAATGAGGTTCTGTGTGGACTATAGAGGGCTCAACTCTGTCACCAAGACAGATGATCACCCTATCCCAAAACGCAGATGAGTTGATAGACAAATTGGGTGCAGCCAAATGTCTAAGTACCTTTGACTTAATTGCAGGCTACTGGCAGATCGGCATGACACCAGGAACAAAAGAAAAGACAGCATTCTCCACACCTGATGGGCATTATCAGTTTACTGTTATGCCCTTTGGTTTAAAGAATGCCCCTGCCACCTTCCAAAGGTTGGTGAATTAATTGCTGGGTTGGAGTCCTTTAGTGCAGCTTATCTGGATGATATTGCTGTCTTTAGTTCCACCTGGCAGGATCACCTGATCCACCTTTGGAAGGTTTTAAAAGCCCTGCAAACCGCAGGCCTAACTATCAAGGCATTCAAATGCCAGATAGGGCAGGGAACTGTGGTATACTTGGGCCACCTTGTTGGTGGAGGCCAAGTGCTACCCTTACAGCCCAAGATCCAGGCCATCCTGGACTGGGCATCTCCAACAACCCAGACCCAAGTCAGGGCATTCCTTGGCTTGACTGGGTACTACAGCAGGTTTGTGAAGGGATATGGGTCCATTGTGACTCCCCTCACAAAACTTACCTCCAAGAAGATGCCCAAAAAGGTAAACTGAACAGTTAGCTGTCAAAAGGCTTTTGACACCCTGAAAGAGGCAATGTGCTCAGCAGCAATTCTTTAGGCTCCAGACTATACCAAGCAGTTCATTGTGCAGACTGATGCCTCTGAGCTAGGGATAGGAGTGGTCCTATCCCAGGCCAATGATGAAGGCCAAGACCAACCTGTTGCTTTTATAAGCAGACGGCTTCTCCCCAGGGAGCAGCGTTGGAGTGCCATTGAGAGGGAGACCTTTGCTGTGGTTTGGTCCCTGAAGAAGCTGAGACCATACTTGTTTGGTACTCACTTCCTAGTTCAAACTGACCACAGACCTCTCAAATGGCTAATGCAGATGAAAGGTGAAAATCTTAAACTTTTGAGGTGGTCCATCTTCTTACAGGGAATGGACTTTATAGTGGAACACAGACCTTGGACTGCCCATGACAATACAGATGGACTTTCCAGGTTCTTCCACTTGGACAATGAAGACTCTCTAGGGAAAGGTTAGTCTCACCCTCTTTCGCTGGGGGGGGGGGGTGTAAGAAAGAGCCCTCTTTTTGAGTGGTTGCCCCCACGTTTTGCTGAACTGCTGATTTGCTTTGACTGAGTGTGCCCTGGGTTCCAGCCAAACAGGTACTCGGGGCCTATGTTCTTTCCCTAAAACTGCATTGAAAACAAAACCCAATTGGCACTCTTTGGCCACAGGTCAGTCCCTTGTAAATGGTACCACAGGTACCAAGGGCACTGTGGCCAGGGAAGGCCTCTAAGGGCTGCAGCACTTATTGTGCCACCCTTAGAGGCCCTGTACCTTTACACTCGCACACTGCCTTTGCAGGCTGCGTGTTTTGGTGCAGAACAAAGTGAAGAGTCGACATGGCACACACCCCTGTGTGCCATGCCAACAACTCACTGCCCTGGCATAGGTCAGCCACCCCTCTAGCTGGGTGCACTATACCAGAGGTGAGGGTACAGGTGCATGAGCCCTGTACCCTTACAGTGTTTAAGTCGATTCTTAGAAATTGTAAGTACAGTAATGACATTAAGAGTATATGGTGCTGGGAGTTTGTCATTACGAACTCCACAGTACCATAATGGCTTTACTGAAAACTGGGAAGTTTGGTATCAAACTTCTCACATTAAACCCACACTGTTGCCAGTGTGGGATTTAATGAAAAATGCATGCACACAGAGGGCATCTTAGAGATGCCCCCAGAAAACCGACCTACACTAGTGTCCAGGCTGAGTGGCTGCTCATCAGCTGCCACCACCAGACATGTTTCTGGACCCATGGGTCGAGAGCCTGCTGCTCTCGGGGGTCTGAAACAATGCACATCCTGGGACGAGGTGCCAAGCCTCCTCCCCCAGGATGGGCAGGGTCCACGAAGGGGAAGCTTCAAAGGCTTGCCGCCTTTGTGAGCTTCCCCAGGCCCTTTGCTGCTTCCAGCACCTGCCCCCACCTGTTCTGACCCCCACTTTGGGTGGGAGAATCGGCGGGAAAACCAAGTGAGGAAGGGAGGTGTGCCCACCTTTGCCAGTGGGGGAGGCGAGGTGAAGCACAACTCTGTCCCCGCCATCTTGCAGATGGGGAGACCCAGTCAACCAGAGTGAGGCATATGCCCCCCTCCCACTGGAGGGTGGCATAATAGGGGGTGTAATGATCAACAAGAGGGGGGACTGTGGGGCTTTTTATCGAGGTCCAGCATAAGTGCCCTGTCAGATCCTACTAGCTAATGGTATGCTGTTCCTCATGGAGTGGTGCCTAGTCAATAAAAGTCAGGGAACCAACCGCTATCATTGGTAATGACAGTTAAGGTGGAACCTGAAATAGGAGAGGGATTAAGAGGGAATCCCGCTCTTTCGGAACTAGGGTCCTCACACACCCAGCAAGCTAGGTGTCATGCTTCATCATCTGGACCTGCTCCTCGTTGGGTCGGCGCTGCAATACCCAACGGGCACCCGTAAAGGGGCTCTTTATCTGAGATCTTTTGTTCCTTGCCGTATGATGAAGTGGGGGTGTGTGGCCCGTGATGTGTAGATGCAGTGAAGTGAATGGGTGAGTTAAAATAAGTAGGATAATCCAAATAACACTTTTATTCTGGCTGGTTATCCACCTCAGTAAAAGCAAAACGAAAATAGTGGCAGCTTCCCTGGCGTCAAGGTTCAGTTAAAGCTATGCTCATCTCTTAAGGTCAACATGTTTCTTGCCTAGTGGTTATATCAATCCGTGGCAATTCTTCAGGACCTAATCTGTGAACAGTGAATCTATCTACACTCAGTGGTGAGGCTATTAGCTATCTACCACATGTAAGCACTACGATACAAGTCTTCAGTAGTGTGGTTCAGTTCAGAGAGGGATATATAAAATACTTCTGTAAACACCCATGTTGTGGTCACACAGTATTCCTTGTTTGCTCTCAAATCACACTCCTTTTATTCTCCCTTCCCCAACATTGCGAGAAAAAGCGTAACGACGATCTAGGCACATTAAAAACATTTTTCAAAGTATATGTGATATTGGGCCTTGGCTCTCATGCCCTGGCGCACGCATAAAAATAAAAATATAAAAAATATAAAAACGGAGACTATCCAGCTATAATGAGAAGACTGTCCTTCCCTAGGAGGGACAGTGGTTGTGAGGGATATTTGTCGTTAATAAAACAATGGTGAACGCACAAATCTGTAGCTATAAACGTGACATGCCATAATAGGGGGTGTACCCACCCCAAGGAAGGGACCCATTGGTCCCAACCTTTACCTACCTGTAATGTCCCTAAATCTAGTATTTAGGGGCACCCCTGAACCTTGTCTCCTCAGACAAGAAACGACCAAGAAGAAAAGGAGAAGAAGGACTGAAGAGCCATGCTGAAGCTAAGAAGAGGAGGACGCCCACTGACTTGGCCCCAGCCCTACCGGCCAGTCCCCACCTCGAACCTGCAGAAGCGAAACTCTGGTGTGTCCTGCAGCCAGCAACCTCAATGACCCCGAGGACCTGCCCTGCCTTCCACAGAAAAGACTTTGTCTCCCGTGAACACCGGATTTGTTCACCCACAGACTCTGGCTCCGGCCAAATCCGCGAGTCTGCACCACTCTGCACCCATAGTCCACGGCCTGAGTTTTAGTGGCCCAACACCACGAGGAGGTCTCCCCGGCGATCCTGACCCGAGATCTGTTGATCTCTGACCTGCCTCGAATCTCCTAGCGAAGCCTGCAGCCTCTTTCTGGAGACTCCCCCCCCCCCCTCCCCCCCCGACCGAGACCGAAGCTGGTAAGAGAAAGCCGACGCCTAAAGACACCCCTGCACCCGAAGCCCCATGGCCTTGGGTGGCCCAACCGACGGTGTCCCAGCATCCCCAGGCATCCCAACTTACCTCTCCAACTGGTGGTCACCTCCAGAAGATCTTCGTCCCCGAGCCTGCTGTCTTTGTTGAAACCGGAGAATCCCCATTGAAACCAAAAGGGCACCCAACAGCATCCTGCACCCAGCTGCCCCTGCGCCGCTGCGGGTGTACTTTGGGTGCTAACTCTGATCCCCCTTTGCCCTGAGCCTAACACCAGGAGCTTGGCTCCCAAAACCCAGTGGCCTGCTCGTAAGCAGCCACCAACCGGAGGCCCCCTATCCCCCGTTGGATAACATTGGGCCTCATCACTCGGCCGCCCTAGTGCTGCTGAGGGTTTTTGAGAGTGCATCTTTACCCTGGGGGAACCCTTGTTCTAACCCCAGAAACTCAACCCCAAAGACCAAGTACTTACCAGGTGACCAATAACCTCATTTCTCTTCATAGGAATACATCGACTGTTTTTCTCTGAAAAATGTTTCAAGTGTGAAGTTGATTTGTATGGAAACCTGAAAAACTACAACTGTGCAAAATTGATTTTACTTACCTTTTCCCTAGGAAATGTCCCAGTGTGATAGCTAGGCATATCACACAGAGTAGAAAAAGTAACTTAAAAAGTAACTGAAAAGTAATCCGTACAGTAATTTCGATATTTTGACTTACCTGCATTTCAATCAAACTGCATTTGAACCCGAATTCAATTGTAAACACTGCATAAGATTTTGCAAAGCATTTATTTCACTTACCTGTGCCAGGCTTGGCTTGGTGCTAGAAATAAAATAACAATATTTTTATACAAACAAAATTGTCTGAGTTCAGTCTTTGAGTGTGTGACATCATTTGCTGATTGAGTGTGTACAACAAATGCTTAACACTACCCTCTGATAAAGCCTTACTGCTCACCCACACTACCACAAATGGAGAGTAAGGTGCTATCTACTTTTACCTCTGCCTACTTTAGGGGTTCCACTGGACTCTGTGCACACTATACCTCATTTTGGTATAGTATATACAGAGGCAGCTTCCTACAACACATGAAAACTAGCTGAACCAGTAGGCATTCTTGGCTCTTTGAGTGCAAGTTCCCCAATGAGCTTAGAACTTGTATACAAAGGTGTGTACTGTCTGCACTCCTGCTGCCCTTTCAGGAGAAGGTGACCTTCTATAACTAGATTGTGCAGGATCAACAATGAGTCCTACACAGTACTCTGAATTGCAGAGAGTCAGCATGAAATGTACATTATGCACTTAAACTGAGATGAATACCAGGCCTCAGGGCCAAAGTCACCAGGAGAGCACAGCAGCAATGGGGGTGAAGTATTACGTGAAGTATAATTGAAAGATGAGGTAGGTTAAGAAAAGGGAACACAGGACTTCCATATTGATATCCAGAAGATGACTGAAATGTAGGTGCAGAGGTTCCATGGCCCCTGCTGAGGGTAAGTCCATCTCTTCTGCTTGTGAATCTCAGGAAAACTGTGGCCTGCCACCACCTTGACCACGATTGAACTAGTAGTTACAGACATTCTGGTCTCTGCAACTGACAAGTTATGTTGCCAGTAGATGCAAAAGCATGCATTTTATAAAAACCCTCCTTAATGAGGGTTGGGAGTGGTCCAGGAATCCAAAGGGGTTTACATGTTTGACATCTCCTTCAGAAAGAGATCGCTGAAAAGAAAGCTTCTCACAGAGTCTTCGTGAATCTCAGGGGATTGGTTTGTGCTCCGAGTCCATCCTCATAAGACAGACTTCCTGCACTCCGAGATGAATGTGGCATTAGCATTGCTCAAACAAAAGAGAGCTCTCTAGGTCCAACCTCTTACAGAAATAATATTAAGGTCTCCGGGGAATGATGAGTCACCTTTTTGTACAGCATTGAATAGACTAACCAGTGGCCAGTAGAATAAAGGATTTGGTACTGGCCGTATTTTACATAAGTGCCTTTACAGGGAGCTCTCCCTAATCAAAGGAGTAAGATAACAAGGTAGAGATCAAGGTCGACTTTGTCTTGATGGCCAGTATTGAACAGACTTGGCTACATGGTCAATTTGAGCCCATTCCTGTTACGTTTAGATTCATGTAGCTCATGAGAATCAAAGAGGGGTTCCACCTTGGGGCACAGGAAGTTGGAGCTCTTGAGAGTGAAGGGAGCACCAGAGAAGCTTAGGCCTGATGTGAAAGACTGCAAATCATCGTTTTAGGTGCCCACGTCAATATAATCTCTGCCTTCTCACTAGTTGCACATGGAGAAAGGGCTGGATCTCCTAATCATAACTCTTTCCTAATTAAAGAAGGAGTGGGCTCAATCAGCTCAGGTCCAGCATGGGTCTTTTAAGGGTTAGTAAACAAATAATTTAGGAGGCAACGTCTTGAGAAGGGGACATGAAGATGTTTGTGCTTTCTAGCAGATTGATAACGCATCATTGGATATGTCAGTCCTCTTTTGTGATGGTCAGCACTGGAGTGCACTAGAGAGGTTGTTACTAATCCATTGATAGACTGTGGCTGTGCATCCCTGATCTTCTAGGAACCTCATTAAGGGAAATGTGTGAGGCATCAGACACATGGTCTTGGGTCAGCTTAAGCGAGCCATCCGAGATGTTTTTTAGAATCTGCCATCAGCTTAAGAACCTGAGTTTTAAAATATCCAGGAGAAGGAAGTAGTGCCTGGGTGGAAATTAGAGCTCTCCCCTCAAGAAATTTCTATAGGATGGACATGGTATGTAATTTAATGTAATTGTTTTTTTATAGCACATATTTGCTAGCGGCTTGGTATCTTAGTGCATTGGTGCAGAAATTTAAATAGGATTAAGAGATTTCACAGGGACAGGGTCTCCGTGGGGAATTGCCTGTGAACATGTCCTTGCACCACCAGTAAGTGTGTTGTGGAATTAGTGAAGAGTTTTCCCTTCAGATAGAATCAGTTTGATATGGGTTTGCGACCTGCCATTCGAACTTGTGTTGGTAGGTGTGTGAGTTGTCTCTGTGGAGTTTATTGCCGGAAAGGACTTGCTGTCTGACCCCTCCACCTGTGCTGTGGAGGTGGAGTGTTTTTAGCATAGTGGTTCTTAACCTTTTTTATTTCTGTGGATCCCCACTTAATTAATATTACAATCTGGGCACCTATACCGAGCCATTATTCTTGGAATCCAGGGATCCCATCCTAAGCAATTACGACAATTTCACTGAAAAAACCATAGGTTTCAGGCACGTTATAGTTAGAAATTAGCATTTAAAAAACCTTAGAAATTCACTGAAAAAAACCATAGGTTTTAGGGACAGTTATAGTTAGTTGGACATTTCACTCGTACAAAACCATAGAAATTCCCCCGTTATAGTTAGTTCAGCTAACTATAACTCGCGCCCCCGCAATGCACTGCTGATGACGTCACATATTACATCACTCATGACATGGTCAGTGACATCACTGATGGCATCTCAAATGACATCACTGATGACATCATCCAGTGACTGTGTGTTTCTGTAAAGTTTAAATATGTTTAATATATATAGGGAAAGGCGTATTGAAGAATGAGTGGGTGTATAAGTGTCTGTATGGATGATTTAGTAGGTGCGTGACTAACTCTATAAGTGAGTGACTAAACGTATCTTACTGAATGCATGGGTTAGTGACTAAACTGTGTGAATGTCTGTATCCGTCTGTTGGTGTGTAAGCGGCTGCATGGGTTTGTGAACAGCTACATGAGTGTCTACATGGGTTATTGATTGGTTCTCTGAGTATCTGTATGGGTGCCTGAGTGTTTGTGTGGGTGGGGTGTGTGTGACTCTGTGCATAGATGTGTGAGTGGGTGATTCACTGGGTGCATGGTTTCAAGAGTGCATCTGTGATGGACTGTATGGGTGGGTGAGTGTGTGTATGGGTGTGTTAGTGAGTGAATGTATATCTCAGTGGTACATGTGTGAGTAACTACATATGTGAAAGGCAGTATATATGTGTGTTGGAGTATATAAATGGCTATAAGTGAGAGTGTGGGATTGTGAGAGTGGCTGTATGGATGAGTGTGTACTTGTATCAGTGATTGTATAAGAGCGTAAGAATGTGCTAGTATTTGTATGAGTAAGTGAGCTGGTGTGTGTATAACTGTATAGGTGAGTAAATGGCAGTGTGATTAATTATTTGCATGACTGACTAGGTGTGTGAGAACCTCTTTGGATGAGTGGCGGTGTGTGAGTGTCTATGTTGGTGTATGAGTGCATATGATAGTCCTGTACTGAGTGACCGTAAGTATGAGTGACTGTACGGGTGAGTGAGTGGATGTGTGTGTAGACCTAAGAATCAGTGAGTGGGTATGTAGTTATTGGTGTTGGAGTGTCTATGGTTTTGAGAATGGCAGTCTGTAATTTAGAGTGGGTGTATCAAAGGTTATATTAGGGTGTGAGAAGATGCATCAAATTATCACATCGATGATGTCATCAGTGATGTCATCAATGATGTCATTTGAGATGTCATCAGTGATGTCACTGACCATGTCATGAGTGATGTAATATGTGACGTCATCAGCAGTGCATTGCGGGGGCGCGAGTTCTAGTTAGCTGAACTAACTATAACGGGGGAATTTCTATGGTTTTGTACGAGTGAAATGTCCAACTAACTATAACTGTCCCTAAAACCTATGGTTTTTTCAGTGAATTTCTAAGGTTTTTTAAATGCTAATTTCTAACTATAACGTGTCTGAAACCTATGGTTTTTTCAGTGAATTTCAAAGGTTTTTTAAATGCTAATTTCTAACTATAACGTGCCTGAAACCTATGGTTTTTAAGTGAATTTCAAAGGTTTTTTAAATGCTAGTTTCTAACTATGCCTACAGAGGTAGGACATGTGAAGAAAGAAAGAAAAACGCACAGAAAGAAGCAAAAGAAATGCAGAAAGAAGCAACAGAAGTCCACAAAGACGAAGAAAAGAGCAGGAAGAAGCAAGACCTGTGCAGAAAGAACCAACAGAGGAGCAGAAAGAGGCCTTGTTGCAAAATCATCCTGTGCCCACAACTTTTTCAGACGGGTACTGGTGGTAACTGACTCGGACTAACCAGGCCTAGAGCCAGTGCTATGCTAAAAGACACTTAGAATACAGTGAAAACACCTACATACACTAGGGAACACTATGCGTTGGGGTACCCCTGTGATTAGCATGACCTCCTCTGTAAGGCCCTAGTACATAATAGGGCAGGGGGATTAAAACTTCCTCTTAAAACGCGCCCGGGGCGCGTTTGCACAGTGGTGAAGGGAGGGGGGGGGGCCTGAGGTGACATGTGTGCAAACAAGCCCTGTGGCCGTTTTAAGTTGGGAGATTAAGTCCCCTTGAATCCTGAGGGTCCCTGGGGTCCAACTAGCCCACTAGGTACCTCCAGTAAGCGCCACAGAGCTACGTTGCACAGAGGTGTAAAAAGGGGCGTGGCCTGGACCACCTCTCTGCAACGCAGCCATGTGGCGCGCACTGGAGGTATCTGGTGGGCTAGTTGGCTCCCAGGGTCCCTCAGGATTCAAGGGGAATTAATTCCCCAACTTAAAACGTGCCACAGGGCGTGTTTGCACACATGTTACCTGAGGCCCCGCCCCCTCCCTTCACCCCTGTGCAAACGCGCCCTGTGGCGCGTTTTAAGTTGGGGTATTAGGTCACCTTGAATCCTGAGGGTCCCTGGGGCCCAACTAGCCCACCAGGTACTTCCAGTAAGCGCCACAGGCCTGCGTTGCAGAGAGGTGGTCTGTGGCCATGCCCCTTTTTACACCTCTCTGCAACGCAGCTCTGTGGCGCTTACTGGAGGTACCTCGTGGGCTAGTTGGCCCCCAGGGACCCCCAGTATTCAAGGGGAATTAATGCCCCAATTTAAAACGCGCCACAGTACGCGTTTGCAGAGTGGTGAAGGGAGGGCGGGGCCTGAGGCACGATCGCGTCTTTTTTTGGGGGGATTTTTGTAGAAGGGCGGCTGTGTGGCTCCCCTTCTTTTTTCCTTTTTTGGGCCCTGGGGACCCCATCCCCCAGGGCCTGACCCCTTTTTTTATTACAAAAAAAACAAAAAACTGAACATTCCCCGGGGCATGGCCACATTTTTTAAATTTTTTAAGGAGGGGGCTGCGTGGCCCCCTCCTGAGGCCTCTATTGGCCCC